>JAVKLA010000074.1:79138236-79171839 GCA_034782735.1 Sagittarius serpentarius
AAAATTTCTTCACCGAAAGGGTTGTCAAGCACTGGAACAGGCTGCCCAGGGCAGTGGTGGAGTCACCATCCCTGGAGGGATTTAAAAGACGTGCAGATGTGGCACCTGGGGACATGGTTTAGTGGTGGGCTTGGCAGTGTTAGGTTAACGGTTGGACTCGGTGTTCCTAAAGGTCTTTTCCAACCGAAACGATTCTATGGTTCTCTACCTTCCTGCTCTTGTCAAAGCAGCGGCAAAACTCATCGTCCATCCTTAATCTGTTGCTCAGCTCTCTGCCTGACCCCTTCCTGCATTAAATTAACTAGTGGTGGCCGGGCTCTTGTCTCTGAGGTGGTTCCTTGAAGCTGTGAGCTCAAGGTGTGGTATTGCATGGGAATTGGGCCCCGAAGCAAGGGATGTCGTGCCCCAGAGGCAGCGGGGGGGGTGCATGGGTGAGCGATGGGTGGTGGACCAGCAGCTCAGTTGATGGCACTTCTATTGACCTGAGTTGCCGGAGACTAGAGCTACATGAAAACAGAGATATCTGGTTTTGATGGTGATGATTATTTTCCGGTTCATTGGCTGAAAATTTATTTTCCTGGCTTTATATTGTCTTTGAGTTTTTCAGCAAGATGAAGGGGGGTAGGGGGGAAGGCTTTTAAATGGCTCATTTGAAGTGAGATGAAATAGGCCACAACCCCCAAAGTGAAATGCTATCTTATGGCAGAAAATGAAACAGCATCAACTGGATGCAGGGAATAAAACCAATTTATCATAATCTTTCAGCTGGGTTTTTTGTACGGAAGCATTTCACCTAGATGTAATTTTTTTCATATCCAAGAGATGCATTCAGTGTTTTGTACTCGGAAAGCATGCAATGATCAGGAACAGACTGCCCCAGTCCTCTGTGTTCTTGTACTGTGAAACCATGTTGTGACTTCAGTGTCTGCAGAAATCAGATTTATTTAATCAATAGAGAGTGCTTTAATGCCTGAGATGAGTCTTGGAGAAGCAAAGGCTGTGTTCCTGGTGCAGGAGGCTGCAAAATGTAGTTGGCCCCTAACAAAACAAGGGAGGTCATGTCAGCCCCTGCCTCTCCTTCCTTCTTGCCTCTATTGGCAACAAGGGTGGGTTTCCAGGCTTGTGAGAACCGGAGGCAGTTTCCAAAATGAAAATGAGAGCTGAGGTCTCGAACGGGATGTGCAGCCACTGCTTTGCTCCTCGCTGGGCTCATCCACCTGAGTTCCTTCAGCCTGCAGAGACAAATAGCATCTTCTCCGTGGCCTTGTTTGATTTGAGTAGGAAAATCCGTCTGGCACCTGTGATTACAAACTTGCCGGTGGAAATTCTGGGTGTTTTGCCAAGGGAGACCATAGAAGCACCTTGGAGATAAGGACGTATTGTCATGCCCTGGGTCATCTCTGAGGAGAGTTCTGTATTGCCAGATCCAGATGGCAGGTGATACCATCCAGGTGCCTCTTCTGTAGGGTGCAGGGGTGTCCTGGGGAAGGAAAATATTACCAGGAGGTAGTTACAAGCTTAGAAAAAGAGGACATGGCCCAAGGGGAGGGGAGGCAAAGTAAATGCCTCTGTCCCTTGAGCAGAAAACAGCTCCTCCTGCAAGGGTTTGGGGTGCTATTAGGGAAGCCAGAGTATGTTTGTTAGGTGTTCAGTGTGACTCTGTTCTTCCTGTAACACGCAATTTTGAGACCCATTAACAAAATCAAGGGCCAGACCTCAACAACATCCAGGCAGCTGATAGCACTTTTTGGGATATGTTACCCTGGCTCATGAGTTCATCCAGACCGTGTGGGACCAGCTGTGCTGAACCCCTGTCCTTGTCCTAGGATTCCTTGTCCACAGCCCAGCATCTCTCATCGGACCTTTTTCTGTTAGAAACTAAGCAATGAGAGGAGGTCTTTTCAGCCTGGGCTGACCTCGATGCTGGCAGACCCAGGCTTAGACCCATCCTCTGACTCTTTGTAGAGACACAACATTTGCTGCTCTTCAGCAAATACATTACGAGGCTGGTTATATGCCAGATGAGAAGTCCTCCTGGCCAGCACTGCTGTTGGTATTACCTTCACTTCATTTCTTTATTTTTACCTCTCTCTTTTTCCCACCATGTTTTTAAATATCTGCCATATTTCCCCCCACGGATGTGATGAGGTTTTCTGAATTGCTCCTTCCTCGCATTCATTCCCCAGGCACCAAATTCTTCCTCAGGGCTGGTGCTGGCTCTGGGGCTCAAACCTGCTGGAAACTCTTGAGATGCTCAAGCACGCTGGTCCGGTGTGTGTTGGTGGAGGGGAGGGTAAGGAACTGCTCTCCATGGGACAGGGTGTCCAGAAGGTGGAGGACCTCCGTGAGAGCTCTGTATGGGCTGAAAGGATGAGGATGCTGAAGAACAAGTGCTGTCCTCTGGCCGCTGCATCAGGAGATGGCTGCGACTGATGCTGTAATAACGTGTTGGGAATGCAGTGATGGGCAGGTCTGTCTCATAACCGGAGTACTAGCTTTAAACCGTGGTCACATCGGTCATTTGGCCAGGGGAAAGGAGCATTGTGGTGTGGTGCCGAGTGGGCTCTAGGTATACAACCCTCACCCAGCTTCACTTCTAGAAAAAGTTACTTTTGGGGGGGGTGGGGGTGGTTTTGATGGATGCTTTGCAGAAAACACCTGTGCAAAAGTGCTGTTGCTCTTTCATTGTGTTGAACAGGGAGCGCTGGTGCCTCTCCTCTCCCCCACCTCCTGTTTTTGGTGCACTGGCACAACGGGTTACAGCTTTCTGGCCCCATGATGGGGATGGGGAGGCAGCAAGGGCCCCTCCCCAGTGCCCTGCAGTTCAAATGGGAAACAGGGGGATGGACATGGTTTGCAGAAACCCAACTCGCTGGCAGCATCTCCTGGGGAGGAGGTGACATCCAGGCCAGCGTGAGAGCCAAAGGGCATCAAAGAGGTGCTGGGACCCTCCTGTGATCCAGGGCCAGGCAGGCGGGTGGTACAGGGGAGGAGGGATGTACCAGGGCACCCAACAACTAACCCTGCTTGGAGCTGCCACCTCTGCAGAGGATTTTGGGGAGACCTCTTTGAAGGCAGCCTGTTGGAGGTAAGTTTAACGGAGCGTGTGGGTGTGCCGAGTTGGCACCCTGCCCCCTGAGCCGAAATGCTCCTCTCCAGCCTGTGAATAGACCCAGCTCCTGCTTGCTTTTCTTTTTTTTTATTTTTTTTTTTTTCCTTTCCCAGCATAAAGAATGAGCCTGTTTCTGGTGATGCCATGATGTGCACACTTTCACATCACGCCAGGGAGCTGGAGCTTTGAGAAAGCCGAAAAATATAATGAGACTTTGTGACTTAAAAAAAAAGAAAGAAGGGATAAAAGCCCAGAACACAACAGTAACATGAAAATGCAAAGTGTTTGCCAAGGTTCAGACACCAAAAAGCCAATGAAAAGGTGCTTTGTTCTTATCGGTGCCTGCCGTGAGGGGTCTGCTCCCCACATCTCCTGGGGTTTGGGGTTGGCTCTGGTGCAGTCCTTAAGCTGTAGGAGTTGCTTTCTCTGTGTGTCCGTGTGCACACCACCTCCCATGGTGAGAAAGGTGGCTTTCACCTCCGGTGTCCTGCCCTCTCCAAAGAGCGGGGCTTAAAATTCCTGGCAAATTTGCATCTGTGGGAGAGGTTTTAGCTGAGCTCTGGTGTGGAAGTGCTGCGTGATGGTGGAGGAGGGAAGGCAACACACAGTGGGAAGCCCGGGAGGCTCTCAGGGCAGTGGGTGATGGACCAGAAAGTCAAAGAAAAGCAGCAACACACAGAGACAGATCCCACGCCACGGGCTGGGGATGCTCGCCAGTGCGGCTCGGTAATAGGAGAACTGTGGGTCTCCATCGCATCCAGGCTGGGCAGCAGTTGGGGATGGCTGTTGACTGGTTTCCACAATATTAAGAGAAAAGAAGACCTTTGTCAAGCAAGCTGAGCTGCTCTGAAGGGCTGGGCACTTTGGCTGAATGAGCCACCACTTGTCATCGAGAAAATGGGGCATTCAGGAGTTTGGCAACTCTGGCCAAGCTGCACCTGTAGTACCAGGGCATCTCTGCATTTAAAGCTACAAGCGGGTTAATGGCAGTGAGGCTTTACACTGCTGTGCTGCTACCCTGAAACACAGAGAGCAGAAATCCATATACTCCGAAACAGCAGAAGAGTAAATGACCTGAACCCAGGGGCCCCAGGAGGAAGTTCGCCATCCGTACAGCTTTTGTCATTTCTCTAAAAAATAGGAATGATCCCACTGTAAAATGTCAGGAATCAGGATTTTGCCCATCCAGCTTTCTGTGCGAGGATGTTCAGGGCTTGGGGACTGCCTGCAGGCATCTCTTTAGGGCTAGATGTTTGCAGGTCTGCCAAATCTTGGACAACTTCAGAGCCAACCAGCAGCTCCTAATGGAGCTCGGTTTGATTTGCTTGGTCAAAATGCTTCTTCTGAATGGAGGAACACGATTAGATGCTTTGTAGTCCATCTTTCTCAAAAGCACGAAAGAAATTTTCGAAATGCAGCGTGTGGCTCGGCTGGTGCTCTCGAGGCGCCAGGCTTTAATTAACATCACTGAGAAGTTCAGATCCCAACTTTAATTCCTTTTTGTTTGTAACTGGGAGCTCTGAGGAGTCAACAGATTTTGTGGCTTGAACAGATGTTGTTTTTTTTTTCCCCGGAGCTGGGCTGAATCTGAAATACACCTCTCTAATTGCTGCTTTTCTCTTTTCTACTTGATATCTGCCAGAACCACCATCCAGTGGACGTTACATGGGTTAGTGTTATTCATGCTGTATTATTTCGACTCAGGCAGAAGTCTCCTCCTGGATTCAGTGGTTAGCTCTGTGAAAAATCTTGTAATCTTTTTCTGCTTTCTCTAAAGGTTTAGTTACACTGTGAACTGACAATATAAATGGAAAATGCACATCTGGGATTATTTTCATTCCAGTCTGAGTGAAGCCTGCTCTCCTCGTGATGCAGAAGTGCTGTGCACTGCACCACTCTCTGCGTGTGTGTGCATTTACAAGCACACCCCTTAGACGGGTGGAGGAGACTTTTTCCGTGTTGGTGGTGCTTTAAGAGCTGTAATGTGGAGGCACGTACCCAGCTGCCCCAGAAGGTGCTCTTAAAAAAAAAAAAAAGAAAAAAAGAGCACCTTCCACTGGCTAATAGAGTTGCAGAATAATTCAGTGGGGAAGGGACCTCTGGAAGTCTCCAGTCCAGCGTCCTGCTCAGGGCAGGGCTACCTTCACAGTTATTAAGTGTCTCAGGGTCTTGCCCAGCCAAGTCTGGGATACATTCAAGGATGGAGATGACAGCACCTCGGTGGTGCCTGCTCTCTGGTCGGCAGTCCCTGGGGGTACATGCCCTCCTAGGGCCGGACGGGCAGTCGGATGGCGTGGGCAGGGGTGCAGATGTGCTTTCGCCTGCCGTAAACTTCAGTGTTGGACACTTCCCTTCTGTTCTGCGCTGAGGTCATCCCCTCCAAACAAGGAGACTTTCTATGGGCAGGGAGATCCACTTGCATGGCCACCTCTTCATGGGAAAGACCCCAAACCACCATGGGTCTGGTCCAAGGCCAAGCAGCTGGGCTGCGTCCAACACCCGGAGCAGAAATCTGCTCTCTCCAAAGCCCTGCACATGCTCCTCCTTACCCAAATGACACGTGTGGGTCCAGGTGGGCAGTGGGCACAACATGCTGACCACCAGCTCCACAGATCCTCACTTGGACCCTCTGGTCTTCGCTAAGGTTGAGTAAGTGCTTTTGGTCTCCCACCTTCGTTTCTCTGTCCATGCAATGTACCAGTGCCCATCTCGCAGGCCACTGGGTATAAAATTCAGGGAACAAGGAAAACGCAGATGATTCTGCTCCTTGTAGGTAAAATTCCTAAGAAAATGTAAATGCGGATGGGGGAAAGTGGATTTCTGGTTTTCATCCTCCTTTCTGTGGTCGCTATTGAGGAAATGTGTTACAGGAGATGTCTGAAGAACTGTATTTAGCCATAAAAACTTGGTCAGATGTCTGCTTTCTTCAGGAAATAGGTTTAAAATGAAATAGAAAGCTGACAAAGCTGAGATTTGTGGATGAAAAATAAAAACCTCAATTCTTTATTAGTGTCATAGACACATATATATATGGTGGGTTTGTTTTTTTTTCAGGATGGTTTTAACATTGCTTGGTTTTGAATGGCGGGGAGGCATTTTCCCAAGGTCACCTGCTGCAGTAGTGGGAAGAGTGACTCAGGCCCCATCTCCTCTGTGAAATCTGCTTAAAAATAATGATCTGGGGGAAAACCTGGCTGCTGACACTAACTGTACAACTTCTTTATCCGGCTGCTCTGATCAGTAAGTTTGCTTTCTGTGTGCAGCTGATAGATCTTGACTTTTTGGGTCCGACAGCAACTTTTGCAATGCCAGCTGATACCGGGCCATGGAGACTTGTGGCCACTTCTCAATAGCAGGGGATTTGTCGAAGTAAATCAGATCTGGAGTCGCTGAGAGAGAATGAATGTGAAATGCCTTGATGTTAGTTTTACAGTCGCTTTAATAGGGATAACTACACTATTAAACTGATCTGCCTGTATTTAACTCTTATTTGTACTTGAGTGGAATAAATGTTTTCCTTTAGGAAGGATGAATTTTACAGAGTAAAAGAGCTGTTATAAACCTCCCAAATGCTCAGCAATAACGACGTGACAGCTTACAGCCTGAAACCCAGACTCCTTATGCTGTGGTAGTGCCTTAAAGCCCTATTTCATCCTCTTCCCCGCCTCCTCTTCTCCTGCACCCCAATTACACTTTCAAAATGTCTCTGAAATGATGGTGTTGGGCACACAGCTGGTTAGACCTTGGGTAGTCACACACGACTGAAATAGTCATCTTGCTTCAGCCGAGCAGCTCCTGACTTCAGCCCAAGTCAACTTCTTCTCGACGTTGTTGTGTTACACGGCGGCGTATGTCCTCACCTTGATATCCAAATGGGGCTTCGATAAATTAAGGCTCTATAAGAAGTTGCATCTTGTATTGGTCTGGCGTAGACAGGAGGTGGCCGCACGCTCGGGTTTGGTTTAATTGCGCTAAAGAGTAGGAAGAGTGTTTTCTGATGGTTTTGTAGGTCCTCCTTTGCCTGTGGGTGACAGTAGCTACACTTTGTTGTAGAAGCAGGGAGAGAAACTGCAGATGTGGTGGGCCACCGGCCACAGGGCCCTGCTGGAAGGGGTCGGGAAGGTGACGGGGTGGGCACCTTCATTGCTCATTTCTCTGCCGTGCCATTGCCAGCTCCTCAAAGCTGCTTCCCAGCCAGGTGCAGAGCCCAAGGAGCGGGTGGTGGATGTCCCAGCGTCGGTGGCTCTTGGGCTGTGAAAAGCAGACGGAGGCTAGCATCCAGTAGGTGTGACTGGGGCGGACTTATCCGGACCCAACGTCCATGAGTCCAGCAACAGGGAGGATGCTGTAGCATCTTTAAATCCTCCGTACCTTCTTTGTGGTAGGCAGCCGGTTGAAAAACCTCTAACCTTGCTCATGAAGTGAGAGGCAAAAGTTCATGGCTGGAGGTGAGGGCTGGAAACGGAGACAGAACAACGCTGCTGAAATTTCTTGCTTTTGGCTTTCTGGTAGGGTTTTTCTAGGATTTTTTTTTTTTCTTTCCTCCTCTTGGCTCTATCTTTCAACTGAAGCTCATGCAGATTTGTCACAGGTCAGGAAAACTTAAGCCGTGATTTGTAGAAGATGAACGGACTTTTAAAATCAATTTTGTGGTCCCCGGTGCCAGTGGGGTGCCAATCACTCTGTGCTGGTGCTGCCCGGTTCCTCTGCCGGTATCATTAGGAGGCGCAGGCAGCGTTCATTACAGGGAGGCTGCATCTCGCTGCCTGTTAATGGAATTGAGCTGCCTGACCTTAATGTGTGACTGATATTTAATCTGAAGTTTCTCTGGACACCAGCAGGCTGTAACAGAAACACTACAGGCCCAGCAATGCAAAGCCTTAGCCCCAAGAAGACAGCAAAATATATAAATTAAATTTAGTAATTAGTAAAAATCCTTGGGGCCTAGAGGTCACACATGGAACTTAAAAAAGTGCATTTTTTTTCCACTTCGCAACTGCACAGGTTCCTGGTAGGCTCTCATGTCCCGCAGGGAGGAGCACGGTACAGCCTGCTTGCCCTAGGCTGGTGGGAAATTTTGAGATGCTCCTGGCTCCACTCAGATGGGTGCATCCCTGGCCTCATAGCCATCGCCATCACCCTCCTGGTCTCCTTTGCTTCGCTGAGATGCGCAGACCCTGTACCCTCACCTCAAGACCCTCATCCGTGGGTTCTCTCCTGATGCACCCATCGCCCCATGGGGGGGTCCCTCCTTGCAGGTGTGGTACCTGCAGCGATTGGGCTCCCTATGGTCCCCAGCTGGCCTCAGGGATGGTCACCTGCTAAAAATCCGTGGGTGCCCAGAGTGGAAGTGGTCACCCCCCATCCCTGGTGCTCAGCTGCAGTCCTCGCTCCACTGGGAAGTGCAGGCAACAGGCTGATTTGATATGATACACCGGGGGACTGGGGAGCTTGCGCCGATTTGGGACGCTCCCTCGGTGAGGTTGTCCGCAGTCGAGATCATCTGTGCAGCTGGGTCGCAAGCTGGGCTGGGCCGGGGCGGTTTTCCTCCCTTCCAGCGGGGTTTTTGAGACTGTGGAAGAAGCACAAACCTCTGTCTGTGGCTCAGGACTTTGGGCTCTGCCTGGGACCCAGCACTGGCCAGTTCCTGCCCCGTAAGTGCCAAAGATAAAAGGTACGAGTAAGTGTCCAGGCTGGGACCATCAACCAGGTTCATTGCCCGTTCCCCTCTCCCCATGAGCCGCACTTGCCCCTTGGTGCAGCAGGGCAGGTAGGCAAGCTGCAGGCAGGGGCTTCCCAGCACGGGGCTCTTGCAGGAAAAGGTAAAATTGGAGAATGAGCCCACCATCCCAGCTGTTTGGCAGGGAAAAGCATGGTCCCTCCTCAGTCTGGATCAGATGAAGACATCTCTCCAGAGCCAGGAGGAAGCTCTGGGCCAGCGTGGTGCCAGCTAAAAGACTGAATTACCATTTCCTAAATGCCTCCTGAACATCTAGGGCCATGACGTTGTAAAAGGCGCTCCGTCATCCTTTGGGAAGGAAAGGTCTCCACTCCCTAAGATGCAGGAGTGAGTGACATACACAGATGAAGCTGAGCTATCTGACGGTCTGTAAATCTGCTGCCTGCCTCCCTGGGGCTGACCCAGTGCCTTCCAGGTTGCATCTTCCCACTCTTGGTGATGTGTGTTCATGGTTTGCAGGGCAGAAAACTGCCTGCTGCTGGAAAAAATGGTGCTTGTAAGGCAAAAAAGGGGTATCTAGGCTGCTGCTGGTAGGAACTCAGCCCTGTTCTTTGGTTCATCTTACTATCAGTGGTAACACACTAATCGGCGTGGGAGCCCTGGGTGGGGCGATACCCATAAATGCCCTGCAAGCATGGGGTGATGTAGGAGACCTTGACTGGTCATAGGGGAAAAGGTGGCTTCGGTCCCCGAACCATCACCAAGAGGCAGTGGGGAAAGGAATGACATGGCAGCAACCTGCAGTTGTACAAACATCTTTTCATGGGAGATAGGCAGAGGAGAGGGTCTGGCCCTGGGTCCACCACCCACCACTTCTGCTGCCCAGGCCAGCTCTGTCCTCTGCCCCGTTCCTATCTCCTCCTCTATAAAACAGGGTGCATTCACTCACTGCACTGGGCAAGCACTTTTCCATCCCTCCCCCCACCCCCCCGCCATGCCATTTACGTACAGAAACAGCTAATTTGGGTGTGCTCTGATTTGCCACGGCATGAAAAGTCTGCTTGAAGGTCCTGCAGAGGAACCAAAATCAAACAACTTTCAGATGGTCTCACAAACGAAGCTGAAAGGTCATAACAATATCAAGCAGGAGGTCGTGTATGGCGCTGCAAGCCTCTGCTAAATATCAGCCAAAGATTAGTCCATCCTTTCCGAAAGGCCAAGAGCAATAAAGGCTCCGAGTTCCTTCTGTCACACGTTCAAACTCTCAGCAATCTAAAAATGGCACAAGCCCCCTATGAAAGAGAGACGCAACTTCAGGAACAGCAAATTCAAGGGAAAATGTCAGGCCAGTGAGGTGTGCGAAAATGAATTTGGAAAACTCTTAAGTTTGTTTTTTTTTTTAAAGCCAAAAGGGACCTGTAGATCATGTGGCTAGCGCTAATTAATTTGGTGTTTTGCCGAGCATTGTCATCACAGTTTAATCAGCAGCTGTGAAACGGAGCATTGTCCGTCTGCCAGCCTCCCACCCCAGCTCCTGGGGAGGGCAATCTACCTGTTAGATAGATCACCACGTCCTACATTTGTTTGAAAATCTGGTCTTTTAAAGGCTTCATCTGACATAGAAGTTGCCAACGCAGGAGCCGTGCTGGACAGGAATTTCATCTGGGAAAAGCAGGGTCAAAGCACCAGTTTAACTGGGGGGGTTAGATGCTTGTGGAAAGAGCTCAGCGAGGCTGCAGGTTTCTCCCCAAGCCACCAACCTTCTCCTAATAGTATCGTGCTAATAAACTGGCAAATTCCTTGGCTCTTGTGCTGGCGTGGAGGGGTGGTCTAACTCGGTTCACTAATTCTCCCCCAGTCCAATTTCTGGTGTCTGACACTGGGTCTCCCACAACCTCCAGAGGCCCAAGACCAGGGGTTTGAGAAGCGGCTGAACCTCACACCCATTAAAAACCACTAAAAGCCCATATGAGACACCCTGCAAACATGAAATAACCCACTGGCATGAGAGAAATCTCGCCTCATGTGTGGTGGGTAGTGACTGGTCCTGAAAACATGTGAGTGGATGCATCAGTTACGTTAAAAAGTGCCTGGTGTGCAGAAAGCCTTCGGGACGCATGCTTTCCCTGCCACGGCATCTCACCTTCCTTCCCTCTGCAGCTCACCCGTCTCCAGTCATTGCCACTATTTGTGTTTATGGGGCACTTAACCAGCCCTATAAACAACAATTTAAAGGTTATTCTGCACCCTGTAACCGAAAACCTCTTCTTTATTTTATTGTCTCTGTTAAAGAGCAGCACCCGCAGCCCTGGGAGCTGAATTCCCTCTGAATGCCAGCTTTGTTTCTCAACAGCAAGGCTGGCTTTGGAAAGCAAGATTAACCGTGGCAACCTGGTGCTGCTAATGGGCTTCTCCAAGGGGGGTTGCTGGTCTAGCAGGGCTGAGGGCTCTGTAGCCTCACCGTACCTGGTGTGCTTGCTGGTTATGCCGAATGGCAGCGTGTAGGTTTCCAAAGTAGATGTAATAAAAAACCAGCATCCACGTGAGAGAGGAAAAATGTTTCTCTCTGAGCGGGCTTGGCAAAACCACTGTCAGGAGTGGTAAAAATCATAGCGGGAGGTCAGCTCGGGTCCCGGCTGGGTGGTTTGCTCCTGCGCGCGGTGGGAGGAGGGAGTTCTTTGAAAGAAAACAGTAAAGGGAGATAAACTCTCCTGCCATTGCCTTGGTAACCCTCCCTTCGGGTGACTTAAGGCCACCTGGTTTGGCTTGTCCCCTGCTGAGAAGCACTTTTTTCTCCCAGCAGCTCCCCCAAGTCCCCAATACTCTCCGTCCCACGAGGTGCCCATCATGTCCAACCAAGGGGTTGATGCAGTGCGAGGACTCTGGACCCAGACCAGTTTCCCACCCTGCGATGCTCAGTTTAGCTCTGCCTGAACTAATTGGATGGGGAGCAGACTGCTAGCGGTTGTGTGTTGCTCGAAGGAAGGAGCAGACTTGGCTGCTGGGGTCCCTCTCCTCCTCCCTTGCACCCTCCTCATCTGTTCAAGCCCCTCATTCCTCCCGTGGCGGCTGGAGAAGACGTGAAACCAGGGGCTGCAGGTTTGCGTACGGGCCTCCCTCTTCAGCCAGCTTGGGTTCATTCTGGATTTGTCGGTAGTTTCTGTGGCTTTAATATTTGCGTGGATTAACCTTTTGGCTCTGCAACAGCTTTTCTGTTTGAGGTGGCTGGGTTTGCTTCTTTAGACTAGTTTAATTACTGGCAGTCTATTGCCCTTAAATCTAAAAGACAAAAAAACCCAAGCCATTCATTGATGCACAGGGAGTGCAGACCTACCGCTGCCGTCTTTCCTGCAGACAGATTGAAGCCAGCACGCGTGGACTTGCAGCAGACACACCTGCCACTGGCCCGATGTTAAGCAAATGCTTCCCAACTGTGGACCACGCCTGGTGTTCTCTCCAGAGACCCAGCTGTGGGAGCTGGGTTACATCTTACGCGAACAAGAGGTGGGAAGACCTTGCTGTGGTTGGGAGGTAGCTTTGGAGGCCGTGTTGCAATATGTCCACCTCACAATTCCTGCCATGGCCTCATTGCAGCAGGAGGACGCTTCTTCCTTGGGTGCAATTGCTATGCCGTGTCAGAGTAGTTTCACAGGAGCAACTTCTTGCTGTTGACATCTCCTAAGTGCTTTATAATATGGCTTATGGCTGGTGTTGCTCGAGGACAGCTGGCTCAAAGTGTACCTGTACATTTGGGAGTTTTTCTTCCGATTCACCGCTCCCTCACTTAGTGAGTCACCTGGATCCTGTGCAAATCCACACCATATGTGGGCTCTCTCATTCCTCCTGGAGACTACGTGTACTCAGGGCTGACGGCAGGCTGGGACCTTCTGGGACAAGGGGTGGGCTCTGCAGCACGAGCCGCCTGCCTTGCTTCCAGCCAGCAAATTCCCTGTAACTCTCTCGCAAGTAATTCTTCCGTGGGTCTGTCAGGATCTGGGGAGGCTGAGACATGGGATGAGTGTGTGGGGAGGCTCTGTGCATGCTGTTGGGTTGCAAGCCCGGTGTTGAGCTGGAGAACTTGGTGGGAGGCCGTTTTGGGTTAAAATTTCCAACCCTGTAGGGTTGCCTTCAATCCTCCCTCCCAGGAAATGGGGACATGGCTCAGAAGGGACGATGGGTGGATCCACACCCCACGGAAAGGACGTTTTCCTAACTTAACATCTGCAGAGCCCTCCTCGGGCCACGTTGCATGACCCTGACCCAACATCAGCCTAGCTCCCCATACCAGTACAACGTTCCCATACCCGGCAGCCCCTCGCTGCCTCCTGCAAAAAATCCCAGCCCTGCAGATAACAAAGCATCCCGATAACAGCACCAGCTGGACAGTAGCCCAGCATCCCACTGGGGACCCTCCGACGTCTGGAGCTGACTGTATGAGCAAAATTACTGCTCTTTCTCTCTGCTCCAGCTGAGGTGGACTTTTGAAGAGCAGCCAAACCCTTGGGCTGGGGGCTTGGGGCGTCTCCTTGGCTTTTGGCCGCTGGAAAGTAGCTGGCCTCGGTAGAGCAAAGGCTGAGTTTGGGGTAAATCTGAAAGTGCTAAAATCCTGGCGGATAGCTGACGAAAACCAATGCGTACCTAGGGGCTGGTTAGATAGCGCTGGGCTGCAATAACTGCCTGAACTCTAGCGAAGTGGGATGTCACAAGGGCGCAATTAAAACAGCGATCCATCATCAAAACTTTTTACCAACATTGATTAAAGAGCTTGGGGAATTTTGTCATGTTTTAACTCTTCCCGAATATCAGGCTTAATGTGCCAAAGGTCGAATAATCCGGCGTTGAGAGCCACCCCCAGAAATCTCAGGCTGCAATGCTGGTGCTGCGCTGGGCGAAGGACATTGATCCTGTTAGAGAGCGGATATTAAAAAGGCAAGATATTTGAGCAATGGCATTGTGGACTGTGTGTATCTGAAAAAAGCCTGCCATTATTCAGTATAAGCTGCTTTTCCAAAATTATCGGAAGGTAGGAAAAAAAATCCCACACATTTTTCTTTTCCCGTTTTACATGCTGAAGATAAAAAAAAAAAATGGCTTATGAGATTTAAGCTATTTATTACCAAATAAAACTGCATCTGGGCAGTGTGCTTCTGTGCCAAGTTTTGGCCTCACGAGAGCACAAACGTCGAGAGTTACGAGCCCCTCGAAAGCGAGGTTGATGATGGAAACATTGACTTAGTCTTAACTCTCTCAGGGATGCCAGATGCTTGTTGGGATGTTTCAGAAGCTTGCTGCAGGGAAATGAGATGCTGCTTGTGATGTGGAGCCGTACCTGCATCATCCTACCTGGTTGCTGCTGGGCTACCTGCAGCCCTGCGGGATATTCTTGATGGAATAAGCAGGAACCTGTTTTCCTATTCCCATCATGGTGGAAAAGTGAGTCCCTTGCAATCAGCCTCCTTTAACTTCAGTGAGAGGGGAAAATATCCACAAGCGGGTGGATTTACATGCCAGAAGGGACAGTTGTTGTCACCTTCCCCATCTCACATCTCAAAATTAATTCCTGCCTGAGCAAGAGGACGTCCTTTAGGAAACCAGCCAGCCTCAGCTTTACCAGCCCTGGTGCTGAGGAGGAGATTTTGGCTGTGGGTACGTGGTGCCCGGTGTTTCAGCCTGTGTTGGCTGCAGGACAGTCCTGGCCGCTGGGTTCTGTCGGGCTCATTACCAGGCTGATGAATCTCATCCTGCCCAGCTCGTGAGGCACCATTTTAGGCTGTGGTCAACCATGGTTTCATCTTTGCTCTTTCTGATGTGGAGTCGCAGGTCTCCTGCAGCGCCTTCCTCCAGGGTGCACGCACGGCACCCTTGGGCTCCTCTCCAAGCCTCCTTCCTGGCTTTGGCATCAATATAAGGGGCTTATTGCCCCCAAGGGACCCCACCTTCTCTTTTTTATATAGCAAACACTTGTGCCTTCAGACGCGGCTGGGGCTCTGGGAGCTCATGGTTTGCTGAATACCAAAAATCACTTTCCCTTGGATAGCCTGCCACTTGAAAATAAGACCTGTATGGTTTTTCTTAGATGGATGACTTTACATTTAGCCCTATAAAATACATATTTCTCGCTGTCTGGGTAGAGTTTTCCTTTATACATTATTACAGCACTAACTCATGCCAGGACCTCATGCAGAAATGTAAAGTAAGAGCTATTTCCACATCGAGAAACTGATGTTTCACTTGTACTTTAAAACACAGCTCCCTCTCTCCTGGAGGGACACATACCTATAAAGTCTGGGATATTAAGTTTAATAGGGAACAGGCTTCCAAGATCTTTGACTTTTAGCTACAGACTTCTTATTCATGGAACATAAAAGCGGAATTGCCAGGACCCAGGACTCACGGTAGCTGGGGTTTTCCTAAACCTGAGTTCAAATCAGTTCAGCATGAAGAGCTGCTGAGCTGCCCTGACCCATGCCAGCTCGCTGCCAGCACCCACCACATCTCACACAGCTTCTCTTCAGCCTTGGTCCTTGGGATGGACCACGGCCCTGGCTGCTGCTGCTGTGCTGGGGGGTGCAAACAGGTCCCTGCACGGCACCTCCAACCAGTGCGCAGTGATGATCTAACCTCCAAAGCCCCTTAGGTCAATTAAATGAAGGGGTCCAGTGGGGACTGGGAACTTGCAGAAGCCCCACAGGTGCAAGCCCCCATGCTGAGGGTTGCTCTTGGAAGGAGCGGGGTGAGCTCATGAGCTCAGGATAGGACCTTATAGTGCTGTATAGGGGATTTGTTCACCTTGTTCATTCACTGCATCCTGTGGACCCACCTACTGGGAGCATTTCTGCTCTCTCTTAAGAGATAATCTTCATTTTTTTGTACCCTAGCAATCGTAAGATGCTCCTGTCTTCTGTATATTGTCACTTGGAAGAAGTGCCAGCTGTTGAATGTCTGGCCTTCTGCCTTGTGGGGTGAGGAGGGGCATTTTTTGGTGTGGCTTTTGAGCAGCCTCTAAAAAAATTCGAGGGGGACTGTACAGTATATTGTCTTCCCTGGGTGGCAGGTACCGCACATGCTGCAAGAGTTGCCCTCCTGGCCCCACTGAGGGTCTCGCGCAGCCCAGTAAATGCTTTGTACCCTACCCGGCATGTGTCTGCAGGGTTTAGGATAAAATTCAGAAGGTGACCTGCAACATGGGATCGACCCGTCCCTTTGCAAGGGGGTGTCCCATGTTCTTGCCTCTCACCGCTACAAACGTTATTAGCCCTCAGCGTTAATAGCGGCACTAATGACACACCCAGCACTTGCCACCTCCGTTTCTTTAATAGCCAGCCTGACTTCTTGCCACTCCGCAGTGCTCTGCCTTTCCATGAGGTCAGACAGCTGGTTTTGGTGGCCCATTTCTGCGGATGCTAGGAGAAACGAAACTTGGAGCTGTGCTCCACCGTCAGAAAGTTCTGGCTTTGGGTCTGATTTGCCAGAGAGCCAGTGAAGAAGAAAGGCTGGACTGTAAAACGTTCCCCATCCAACCTGACGTGCTGTTCCCAGAAATGGTGAAACACTCCGCTGGTTTCCCAAACCTGCCCTACAAATCACTGCCACTCACTCTGGAGCTGTGCAGATGTGTTGGGTGGGATCTCCCACCTCTGGGCTTAAGCTGCAGATAAATAAATCCAGCAGGAAATCCAGCTGGTTATTACAGTCCCATTTAAAACACGGGGTGGGGGGAAAATCAATGCATGCAAAATGGAGACAGATGGGATTGACGCAGAATAACGGACCCAAAACAGCCTCCTCTATGTTTTTAAGACAGGTTTCAAATGCTGCTCCAATCTCTCCCTAGCAGGGAGGTTTAAAGCAGGTCAGAAAAACTATGCCCCAAAAAGCATGTTTTCCTTCTTTGATGATGAAGGGAGAGCAGGATGGAAATCTTCACTGGAAATCGCTATGGACAGGGGATATAAGGTGTGCAGAGAGGAAAGGGCTGGCACCAACGCCGCCGGTCCTCGCCCAAAAGCCGCCAAGGAGGGAGGGGATATTGGGACCGGCACAGGATTGGGGTGCTGCCACTGCGTCCCCCCAGCTTCGTGGGGCAGCCTGAGCCAGGGCTGTGGATAAGCCCTGGTTCCCGAGCGCCCACGGGGTACGGGCATACTGAAGGACTCGGCCCATGCGGCGTGGCATGGGTTGATGCTGACCAGATGCGTGTTTGAGACCAGGTGGGATCACAACGCCTTTTACTTAAACAGGGACAAGAGACAGCTGAGGGCATGGGCTCTTCCCATTACACCTTCTCTGGGGAAGGGTTAAAGTTGCATTTGGATTTTAGACCTACCAGGTTTAGCAGCGTTCGGGTGGAAGGTTTTGGTTTGGGCTGTCACAGAATTAAGAGGCTCCGTGAGCAAAGCCGCGCAACACCCAGGATCCTGCCAGGTCCTTGCAATGTCTAACTGGTTTTTTTTTCCCCGTGGTTTTGGCTTTTTGCCTGTTTCTGGGCGTCCTGCGTGTCATTACTGGTAGGAGGGAGCTGCTGCAAGGCCCCTGGCCGGTCATTAGGAGCAGTAAAGAGTGTTTTAAGGCAGGTGTTGAGCACTTCCAAATGTCTGGGGAGGGCTTTGGGCACTGTGAAGGCAAGGAAACATTGGAAACCCAAGTATTGAATTTCCCTTTCCAAACAACTGGCTGCAGCATATCGCTGCCTGTCAAAGTCGAAGGCTCCTGCGTGCACAAGTCAGCACGTTTTTACATTCCCAAGGGCAGGGATAGGGCTTGCTCCAAGTGCTTCCCCATTGCTCTTTGCAGGCAGAGCCAAGTAATAGAGCGCTGTCAAGTCAGGATTTTTTATTTTTTATTTTTAAATTGAGGATGAAATCCTTCCTCTGGTTAATGTTCCCATTTCCAGGTTGGGGGCTAATTTACGTGGATTTAACACCCTGCTAGTAATGTACAACCACAAAAAGATGAGCTCTCTTGCCTCCTTTGGCCAAAGGGGCCGCTGGCCCCCTCCAACTCCCTTTTCAGCTTTTTTTTTTTTTCATTGGGCTAACAGTCCAAACCCTGGAGAAGAGCCGTCGAGCCCAGGCGCCTGCCAATAAACTGGGAAAAGCTCTAATTTTGTTTGCTTTTCCCACCATACGACATGTAAAAAGGGCTTGGGTTACACATAGGAGCTGGCTGGGATGATGATGGGGGAGAAGGGAGGGGTGAGCACATTGGGTTGCATGGCTGATGGGCAAAGCCCCAAGAGTTGCCTTGAAGTTCAGGTACCAGCCAAACGCTCTCTGCCCTTGGCAGAGCCAGGGTTTTCCTCGGGCATAAGCCCTGCAAATGGCTGAGCAGCCCAAAAATGTCATTGAGAACTGAGATGTGACCCCTGCTTTTAGCCTGGGCTTTAAGGGCAAGCGATTCTTGTTGGCTGTTCATTCTCCATCCTTTCCGATGCCTTCAGACCAAACAGAAACGAGACGCGTTATGAGAATGTCGCAGAGGGGTTTTGCAACATCTCTAAAGCCACATTCCCTCCAGTGCCCTTTCCTGGCAGATGCACAGAACTGGGCCCAAAACCATGAGAAACGGAGCAGTTTGGGGAGGAAGAGCTAGGCTGGGTGGGAAACATCACACCAGGCTGCTGGGACCACCCGTCCCTCCAGGCACGTGAGAGCCTGGGAGGGGAAGAATGAAATTGGGACCATTAAGTCTCATAAAAAATTTTCTCTCAGCGTGGTTTGGCTTTTTCTTTTTTTTTGGTGTGATAATCCAAAAATTGTAAATACACCCTCAAACGCTGTACATTAGAATAAAGCTATAATTAAAACTTAGTGTGAAGTACAAAAGCAAAAGGACGGATTTCAGTGTAGCAATGCCGCCAAAGTGTTTCTCCTTCCTCCTCGGAAAATATTGCTGAATTCAACACGTTCCTGTGAAACATCATCTTCAACAAAACTTTTTTTTTTCCCCTGAAGCTACTGGAAAAGGGTTGCTGAAAAAAACCCTCAGCCAGCGCTGTATAAACAGTTGCCTCTCTCCTGCGATGGGTCCAGGCTGCCCAGCCATATCCCACCGCTAGCTCTTGCTGCTCCCCATCCCCACCGCTCAGCATTGCTTCAGCCCCGATAGAAATTTGCTGATAAATGCTGGTTATTGCCAGTTCTAAGTGGGGTTTTTGCTGAATGTTGAGTCTGGGCTCTGGAAGGAGTCCCAGCTCAGCCATTTTTTGGGTCCATCAGGGCCGTACGTGGTTTCTCCCCCATGGTGTGCAGGAGAGGAGATGCGCTGCTCAGCGTTAGGGACCACGGCTGTGTGTACGAGCCCGTGCTCCAGCCACACCAGCTCATGTCACTCAGCGATTAATGAGAGGCTTTGTCAGGGTGAGAGGATGTTGAATGGGGATTGTACAAGTAGGCAGGGGCAATCTGCAGCCTCCGAGGTCTGTGTTCGTGTGGCTTTTGCGATGGGTTGAGCTGTGTTTTGCTGTGCCTGCGCAGAGGTCCACGGCGGGGTGGGGGTGTGTGCAATAAGGGCAGTTGAGTGGTGGTGACCATCAAACTGTTAAATGGTGATGGAGGAGCCCATCTCGGCCCCATCCCCCTAAACCCCTTTGCAGCCCTTTTCCATCAAATGTGCAAGACTCTGAGCGGGAGGATGATAAACTTCCAAAACCTCACGTTTCCATCCAGGACCCAACCATGCTCAGCCAGCCACCACAGACCAGCCCTTTGCCCACCGCAAGGGCTTCATCCTGACTCGATCCCTGGTGCTGCACAGCCTGGCCAAAAAAATAAGGGAAATGAAAATGCTCTTTATCCATCACTCACATGTGCTGGGGCTGCTCCTCGCCCAGCCATGGGCTGGTGCTGGGGCCTGCTACCCGTTGCATGGCACTAGATGCGTGGGACGGCAGGCTGCACCCTGGGCTGGATTTGAGCTGGCTGCCTATTATTTTTGGCATCGCTGTTGCCATTTACCAAATGAGATGAGAAAGCTGTTGTTTTAGGTGCTGCAAGTGAGACAGATTCCTTCCTGTCTGATAAATTTCTCTCAAATGCTTTCCTCCTCCTCCTCCTCCATCCTCCCCGCCCCAGTCTCCTCACCCTGCAGTTTGCTATCCTGTAACGGGAGTGAGACGGCATAATATCCCCCTCTGTGAAAGACCACTAAATTTTTATGCAGCTGAATATACCATGGATTTAGTCTGGGGGTGTATTTTTTAAATTTTTTATTTTCCAGGTGCACTGTCATCCCTCATTTCCTATTAGCAAGTCAATTTAACTCATTTAATAAGGGCGTATTCGCAAATAATTTACAAAGGGTTAGCACGTGGCTGATGGCACCAGGCAGTTAGTAGCTTGTTTGTGAAGGTAGTGTGAGTTGAGTCTCCCGTGGGTCCTTCTCGGTGTGCGCTGTGAAGCCGGCGCTGCTCCCGTGATTTTAGCCTTTACCCACTGTATACTGTCGGGACCGACGCTAACTTCCCACCGCGTTGCTGTCTCCGAGGGGGATTTTAATGCACGTCCAGGGAAAGAGGCTGCAGGCGCCTGGGCTATTAAAAGCCTGCCAGGCTCTCTGCAGAGCCCGGTGCTTGGAGAGGCACCGCGGATGGCTCCTGTTCATGGGGTTTATCTGCCTTCCCAGGGCGGGAGGAGGGGTTGTGGGGGCTCTAATCAGGGCAAAACAGCCAAGATGGCGCGGCTCCGTCCCCCGGCTCGGCCGATTGCGACGGGCAGATCTTCCGCGGCTGCAAAATCTGTCAGTGAGTGAAGCCAGGGCTCTCTGGGAGCTGCCATCTCCCTCTCCGCCGCGATAGGATCGAGAGGTATAAACAGCCCCGGCCTCCCCAGTGCCCCCCCGGCCCCCGCATGCTGGCACGCAGACCATGAATGCCTCGACAAGCCGGCCAGGTTGCCTTACCCCGGGGAAAAATTCACATGCGTCGCAGGCAGCTTAACAGCATAAGACAGATTTTGTTTTCCTCTCGGAGGTGGCTGGGCTCCCTGGGCTGCAGCTGTCTGCTCGAGATCCCTATCCCCAGCGCCAGCTCCGGGCCTGATCCTGCGTCCCTTACCAGTAGCACGACTGTATCAAAAATATTGTTGCCGTGAGGAAAGGAAGTGGAAATAACTTCTTCTGCTTTCTGTTTTTTTTCTTTTCATAAAGCCTGTAGCATCCCCTGTCTCTCTGCAGGGATTACCCAGGGGCTTTGCGTCTCTGAGATGGGTCAGTGTTTAATGAGCGCACAGATCCCTTGGGCCTTTCTGGGTGAAATATTGCTGGATGGATAAATTTGCATGTGCATATGCATAGTCAAATCTTGACTGATGCTAAAGGGGAATCCCCAGTGACAGAAATACCGGTACATTTCTGTGACTCGATGTCACACACGGACCTGCAAAAATATATGAACTTATCGCTTGCAGGATTCACCTAGGGGTGTGAAGGAAGCAGAAGCATTTCTTTTAATGAAAAAAAGGCCAGGCTGCTTCAAATAATGTATGGAAACAATAAATATAACTGTAGAACTGAGAAAAAGAAAAAGACATGGAAGTGAGAAAGCGGCGGCGAGGAGGATGTGATGAATTTCCCCCCGGGTTTCCGCTGTGTTCAAAGCCTGTGTGAGCGAAGGGTGGAAACGGCGTGGCGGCGAGCAGACGAACAGGTTCAGCTACCCATGCGCCTGCATCATCTGTCGGCTTTCTAAAAACGAGTTTATATCTCCTTGGTTTCAGACTGCAGCCTGTAACGCCATCTTCCAGCTAAGCGTTTCGGGTGCTTTGTAAATAGCTGTTAAGCGATCTTCCCCGCGGGCTTTTTAGTTGAAGATTGTCTTCAGGGTGCAGGTAGGGAAACAGGGTCACGGCGTCGCCAAGCCGGGTGGCTGTGAGGAATACAGCAGACCCAGCTCCGTGGCGGGTCCTCGGCATCACGGCGTGAAGCCACAACGTCCGTCGTGGTAGCAGAGGGGAGCCAGACCGGTTGTGGCAGCTACTGATCTGTACTCATGTTCTGGCAGCGGCGGGAATTAATGAAGCTCTGATTCCCCCACCCCTTGATCCCTGGCGCTGACCTCGGCTTTGAGGAAGAGGCCGAGGGGGAGTGGATGCAGCGGCTCTCAGAGCATCACACAAGGCAGGGGGGGTGTTGCTGGTCCTCACCCAAAGGCACAAGGCGGATGGGGCGTCCATGGCCGCATGGTCCTACACCATCATGCCGTGCCATAGCCTCTTTTGGGCCAGGCTTGACCCCAGGCATGTCAGAGGACCACGTAGCCCCTCTTTCCCACCCCACAGATAGCCTGGCTTGCCCAAGACTTGATTCAATTCTCCACTGGATCCCATCTTTGCCTCTGTGTGTTAGGGCAAACTTTTAGACTTGCAAGGAACTTTTGAGACCTGGATTATCTAGGCTCAGGCATTAGCTGCTGTTGTGGCTTAGCTGAGGCCAGACGGGTGTAAGGCAACAAGGGTTGTCCAAGATGGAAGTTTGGGTGGGTGGGTGGGCAGGCTGAGAAAGACAGCAGACCTTGCAAACGTGTATGGTCAACAGAAGAGCATGAGGCACTAGCATGGAGAGGGAGAGGAAAGGCAAAGAAGGGGAGGGGGGAAATACCCCCCAGCTCTGCTGAGAAATGTCTCAGTTTAGATGCTTGCGTTGAGACAGAGGTCTCTGATATCAATGACATTTGGCCTGAACCAGTTAATGGGAGACTGCACAAAACTGGAGTAAGTTGTCTGCTTTGCTGACACAGATGTGACGCACTGCTCATCTCGGAGCTGCTGATTCGATGTCGCTCTGAGCTGTCAGCATCTGCCACAGCAACAGCATTTAAATGAAAGGAAGAACCAACCGGACAAGGAAAGAAGGATTTCTAGCTGGTGGGCAGCCTGACAGTGACCCAGAGAAATCGGTCCTCCAAGGCTCCGGATAGGAGCAGCTGGAGCTACTCGTGCCACCACGAGGAGCACATCAATGAGCCTCATGCAGAGAGGTGGACCCTCTCCTCCTGACCAGAAGGCTGGACATGGGGACACGTGTTTCCAGGTTGGCCTCAGGCCAAAAGCCTCTGGTGAGGACTGTTGTCCATTGCCTCTGCAGCAAGGGCACTGGGCTTCCCCCTCCCTCTTCAGCTGGAGAAGAGAAGTGTTTGCAGCAAAGGCCGCTGAAGCTGATGAACCTGCTGGGTCCCTTTGGCATAGGCCATAAAAAAAACCATCGAAGATCTGGCTGACCCCTCTTCCTGCAAAATCAAAGTATCCCAATAGAGAAGGAGAATCCTTCTGTAGGATGAGGACCGAAACTTAAGCTCACTGAGCTGGGAGAGGGTCTCTGCCTTGCTGCTCCCAGAGCGACGTTGCCTTCCTCCAGCCACTACTGGGGCAGGTGGTGGGGAACGTGGCTCATGGAGAACGCAATTAGCAGCTCTGGAGCTTGATAGGCACACTTCCCAACCTCCTTTTCTTTGCTGCGGAAATGTCCTCAAAGCTTAGCTAATGAAAATGTCAGCCCTGCCCTTGTTCTGGGGAGTGAAAACAAAAGCCGGAGTGTGGTATCTGGACTGGTTTTTAGTCATGGATTGCTCTCTGCTGTGGCAAACGTTACTGTCCAGGCAAAAAGCGGATTAACTCCATGAATCAAATTTTCTTGAAGCATTTTATGGGCAATGCTTGTCAGTTCCAATGCAAATGTGATCTAGGACCAAACTGCGGCTTGGGAAAGAGGAGGAAGATGTGCTAGCAGAGTAATCATTAATAGACACTGATAATGTGAGATTCTCCATTGCATTGAATAGGAGCGCACACCCGAGAGCCAGATTTTGGTGTTGGTCATAGTGAGTTACCTGGAGTAAGGCTGCTCCTAAGTGAGTTACCTTGCGTATGCGAGACCAACATGTGGACTTGGAAAGCAGTCTCCACCAAGGCCCTTTGCGGCTAGATACAATGAGCAGAAGACGGTAAACCTGAAAATAGATAACTTGGAAATGTGACGTTCTGGTTTACGCTGTTATTTGTTTGCCAGGGCTTTCTGGGGTCCACCAGTACCATGCTTGGCAAGGACTGTCTCTGTTGTGCAAGCTGGTTCAGTTACGCCAGCTGTATGACTTGATGACTGCTAATAAGCATAGATTTGCTGAAGTATTCCCCAAAGTCTTTGCTTTGCCATCAAAATCCTCATCAGCAATTGGATTAGCTGTAGGGAATGAACAATTACAACACGAGCTAGTGTATTATGTTAAGACAAATTGATGGGTTTTATTTAATCATATGGTCCTGGTCATATCTTGGTATTATTTTTCCTGTGGAGGGAAATGCATCATTGCACCAGTAGGTACCAGAAAAAATACAAAAAAATGCTTGATTTAATTGAATAGTGCTTAAAAATGAGGCAAATTAACTCTCTGTACCAAAACAAAACAGGTTAGGGTTTTACTGTATGTTCTGTTGGCTCTGCATGTCTTCCTGCCCCGATATCAGAGATAAAGTTTGCACTTTCTGGACCGCAGAGAAGTGTATGACCAAGTTCCTTGCAAGGACTGTCTTGGTATGGGAGGAAAAATTCAAGTCAAAAGTTCTGACAAGATGATCTTGCTACCCTGTGCTCTCTGGTTCATCACGGCTCTGGCACCAAAGGCCCTGCAGACACTTTGCTAAATCAGACTAAGGCCTCCCAGGATACAACAAAAGGCTGGAAATCCTTGGCTAAGGTTGCACCAGGCATCAAGGGACGAGACGCAGAAGATGGGAGACTGGCTTTTTCTGCTTTACTTATGTGCTACAAAATGTCTCCCGGCAAACGTGGGGGAATATCACTAAGCTTCACTGTCTTGTGTCGCCCTAAGCCATTTTTGTCTGAAATACAACTAAACTGCTGCCTGGTGGCACAGGCTGGTGTGCTTGGGTGTGCAGAGGGATTAGCACCTCTTCAGGCCCTGTGAAGACCTGCAGGTGTAAAATGGCTCACCTGTGACTTGCTGCAGCAGTTTTTCCATTGGGAGGACGCATGGCCATCAGAGGCTGAGCGATTCACCATGAGTTTCTTCGCAAGTACCCAGCAAACACAGCAGTTAGGAGGCACCTCCCCATGATTACGGTGTTGCTCGGCTTTAGCAATGGGCCAGAGCAGCACAGGATCCCCATTTCATTACTCCGCCTTTACCTGTTGGTGGGGTATGGTGAATTGGTGCCAAGCCTACAGCAGCAAATGTAACCTGCAGTACTGGGGGAATGGGGTATGTGTATGGTTCTTGGGTCTGGGTTTGCAGCTCTGTCATTGAGGAATGACGGGTCTGATCCCACCTCCTCTGGTGTTAATGAATAACATAGTCGAATCATGCCGTTAGCTGACAGCATGAGAAATTATCACCTTAAGAAGTTCTGCTGCTGGTGGCACACATATTTGTAACCCACTGCCTCTCTCAGAGGGGCACTACAGAGGATTAGCTTGCATTTAAGAGATGCTGTGTGCAGTTACTTATGCACAGTTTTGCAAACCATTCTTTTCTGTTAGGTCCTCTCCCGTTGTTTCTCTTGCTTGGCATCTGGCTTGCTTTGTGCATCTTATGTTTCCATATGGGCATGAACAAAAAGCACTCGGGACTCTCTGAGGTGCTGTGATGGACTGGCCCTGCCTGCCTGCTGGCAGAAAGGGGAAGTGAGCAGAAGGGATCTGGGTGAAGAAGGCATGATGTGCGAGCCTGTGTCTTGGAATGACACACAGTGTCTCTTGGTGCTGTTCTTCCTGGATATTTTGTGCCATTCCCAAAGATCAGAAAAGAAAGAGGAGTTTTTTAGGAAGACGAGGTGTTCAAAACACTGCGTGAAAGGGTAGGTGCCCTATCCTGAGGCTGATCCTCAGCAAAGAGGCATCTCTAAGAGCCACACTCGAGTCTCATCCTTCACCTCTGAGTTGACTCTTTCCCTAGTTTGAGCCAAAAGTTTTGCTGTGACGCCTGTAAATGCTCTGGGAATGTAGGAATGAACACGTCAGATTGGGCCAAGGGCCCATCCAAGCAAGGACCTTGAGGGAGGTGCAAGCCAGTGCCAGATGTTTTGCAAAAAGCCTGCGTTATGGATATCTTTCACACCTCATTTCTTCCTCATTCCCATCAGTTTCATGGCTGGTCTCATAGCAGTCCGTGTTGTGTTTGCTGCAGCTGCTTTCTCCCTGCATGCAGCTCACAAGGACGGGCTGTTGAAAGACGTGCGGTCTTAATCCCGGCTCTCAGAGGTGGAAGGTGTCTCACTCATGTCCTGCAGTCAGCGAAAGACAGTTTCTTAGAGCAGAGACTATTTCCCTGCCTATGCGACATTTTTAGACAGGCAAAGAAATACCTTGAATTGCATGGAAAGTTAGCAAGCTTTGAAAACTTCAGTGAGCTCATAACCCATTAAAACATATTTTAGAAAACAGGGTTTCTTTTTTTTTTTTCTAAAATATTGAGGCTTTTTCATAGAATCATAGAACAGTTTGGGCTGGAACGGACCTTCGAAGGTCATCTCATCCAACCCCCCTGCCATGGGCAGGGACCCCTTCCACTGGATCAGGTTGCTCAGAGCCCCGTCCAGCCTGGCCTGGGATGTTTCCAGGGATGGGGCACCTACCACCTGGGCCGGTGTTTCACCACGCTAAGTGTAAAGAATTTCTTCCTTATATCTAGTCTGAATCTCCCCTCTTTTAGTTTAAAACCATTACCCCTTGTCCTGTCGCTACAGGTCCTATTAAACTTTTGTTCTTTTTCTCTTTAAGGCAGGCAAACCAAAACAAGCTGAAGCAGTTTTCGTCAGTATGCACTTCAATTTGGAGCCAAAAAGTCACTTTGAACTCAAACCTATGTTTTCGTTCCAATAGTTTTTGGAAGAGAAAAACTATTAGTCAAAATCAACATTTTTCCATGTAATCGGCGTTAACTGACCTGTTCTCTTTTTCTTCACCCTTTTGGCAGAGGAGAGAAACAGCTGCTTGCCCAATTCTTGCCCTGGGTGGGCAACCATCGGGCTGGGCTGCCCTGGCCGCCGCTGGCCCCCGTGACAGCCCTCCTCTTCTCTTCCAGGTGCTCCTTTTCAAAGGTCTCAGCATCCCCATGCTACCTCCTGCCGGCACTTCCACCTGGGTCCCCAGCCTCAGCTCTCCACCGACTTCACCCTGCCTCACGCGGTGCAGCCCCAGCCGGGGCTGACCCCCCACATGGCCCCCGCGCACCAGCACAGCGGTCCCCTGCACCAGCCCCTGGCGCCGGTGCCAGCCCTGCCCTTCCAGGACGTGGCCGGACCCTCCTTCCTACCTCAGGCGCTTCACCAGCAATACCTCCTCCAGCAGCAGCTTCTCGAGGCACAGCACCGCCGGCTCATGCCCCACCCCAGGTAAGGGGATCTTACTCTTCCTGAAGGATGCTGAGAAGCTACATCAGCCTCACTTGAGCACAGTGGCTTCTGCAAAACCCCAGCAGTATGTGGCGGTAATGCTGGGTTTTCTTCACGGGTTCACCAAAATGCATCCACCAGAAGGGAAGCTGCAGGGCAAGTTGTGCCTGCAAGTGTACCTTTCCCATGGGGAACCATACCATGCTCATCTAGTATGTCCCAAGGTCACCTATTATTGTGACTTGTAGGAGAATCATGATGGTGAACCTGTCCTGCATGGCAGAGAGAGCGGTAGACTGCATGCATGAGCTACATCCCCGTCGCTGCTGTTTCAAAACCACGCAAGAGATTGTATCCACCTGTTCCGTCAGGTTTTGCACATGAAGAGCTTGCTCCTCCGGGTCTAGGTAGGCTTCCCAGCTCTATGAGGGAATGATGCCGTTGACCTGCAGCACATTCAGTCGTGGGAAGCAGCCTAAATCCAGACTGGGCTGACGACTGCAGAGAGAATTACTGTAACTCAGCAGAGGTGGAAATGGATGCCTGGCCTTTTCCTGATTGTGTTTCTTGAGAGAGGGGTTTAGATAGCACGTAGGAGAGGAGTGCTTTTTTTGGAAACATATGGAAGCTATTTGTGGGTTGTACCCATGGATCAAGAATCAGAGGATGAGTCTTTGCGATAGTGCTTCATTTGGAAAGAATGCTACAAACGGAAAACCGTTTCTTTCCATACCCTTTCTGTCTGAAAATTGTGTGTTCTTCTCATCCTTGTTTTGTTTTGCATAAGCTGGATTTTAGGTGGATTTGATGATTAGTTAATAAATGGGTAGCAAATATGTGCGAGGCTGAGGCACTGATGATACAAGTGTTTATCTCTTAGTCATAAGCTGAATTCAAATACAAGCACGGAGCACAATTCCACGCAGAAGCTGCTTTGGTAAATGCTGTCAGTGTTACACTTGCAAGTGGGTTGTGGTGTGGAAAAGGGCGGGAACCTCTTGCCCGGTCCCACAGCCTGTTTCTGAAAGCACGGCTACATCAGCGGAGGGTGTCAGAAACATTACAGGTGTGGGGCGTGAGGTCCCAGCGATGGGAACCTGGATCATGCCTCTAAAAGTGAAGCCTCTGAACTGTGGCTGAACAAAAGATTCTTTATCTAGCAGTTCCCTGCTCCATTTTCTCTAGTGTTTTGCCATAGCTTTGCTTTGTGATGGCTCCACTGGTAAGCAGGGACTCGGCAGGGAGCAAGGGGTACGAGCCTGTCTGTAGCGCGAATCCTGCTTGTGCAACCACCTTGTACCTCTCCAAAGGTGGACGCTGATCAAGCAGCACTTGCTCTTCCCCTGAGTAGTTCAAATGGGCAATAATCACGAGAAGAGACTCAAATCCCCAGAAAAACCTTGCTATATATTCTACCGCTGCAAAGGCAGCAGAGCTGGGGGAGAAGGAGCTGGATCCCAGCCTGGCCTGTCCATCATCCAGAGAAATGTTGGCAAAGGCCAGCGAGAGTAAATTCTGCTTTCAGTTACTCCTGAGTAATCCTGTTATGAATGAGGTTCCCCAGGAGTTTATGGACTGCATGGGGAGATGAGACAACCTGCAGCTTCTTTATGATGATGGATAACGGCTGAAGCAGGGACACGTTTTATCTTGTGTGCTGTTTATGGGGCTGACAGTGGAGAAAAAGAAAATACTGCAAATGGCAGAAAGCTGCTAAGGAAGAAGTTGTTTGGTTTCCTCTTTTTCTCTCTGTGTTGCCACCAAATGGCATCCTCTGTAAACTGAGCGTATGTGGACGCCACAGGGGGTGAACGGAGGTCTGCGTTATGCCCGTGGTGACTGCGAGTAAATGACGTAGCCCTGGGTTCCTCTTCCCATCATCCCTGATGCCTGCCTGGACTCTTTTCTCTTGGACACATATTCGCAAGCCCAGCCGTTTGGGTTTTCCCCTGGTTTATTGACACGGGCTCCGAGAAGGCGCTGCACGTACCAGTGCCCGCCGCGTGGCTAACTCGCTTGCTGGTCTCCTCCTCCTCGCAGGCGGGCTCAAGAGCGCATGTCTGTTCAGCCTCACCGTCTACACCCCAGCTTTGACTTCAGCCATCAACTGCAAACTCCACAACCCATGGGGCCCCAGCCCAGGTATTTAGCCGAAGGCACAGACTGGTAAGTCTTCCACATTTTGCTAGTGAGTTGAATGAGGTGTTTAAAAAGTCCTGGGGAGGCTGCAAGGGTTGGTGGATGTCATCACGGATCAATGCTTTCATGAAAGCTAATGGTTCAGCTCAACAGATACGATGTGGGGAGTGTGCAATGGGAAAACTCGTCTCTGGGAGGTCCATGAGTGTGTGCTAAAGCCTTTATGATACGCTTCACGATATGCTAAAGCACGTATATGAGAGCGTCGAGGCATGAATATTGTCCATTACTCTTCATCCATTAATGTAGAGTGCAGCCAAGCATTAATCTTCTCCAGGGGCTTTTCCTGCTGCAGGGCACAGCCAGGGTCTTTTTCTTGTAGACCAACCTCTCTGCCTGAACTAGATCTTCTGCTGTCCACCAGGCACTCAAAAACCAGTGGCCACAACTTTTTCTGTGTTCTAAACTAGGGAGCACCATGCTGCCCTGCCCCGACCCGCAGGGTGGTGTGAATGAATTAATAGTTGTTAATCATTCTCCCACTGTAGTGTTCGATACCCTGGAAAAGCTGAGCAGGGAATTGATTGTTTTGTTTTCAAAGCAGGTTTTGAGCTCTTGCACAGTTAATAAGGTATGGGGCCCTACTTGGAAGAATAAGAAAATAAAAACATACTTCTGAGTAGCTGCTTGTTAGCTGAGCAAAGTCCATTCTGTGCACTGAATGGAAAAAATAGCATGTGAACATGTAATTAGAGACAATCGCAATGTGTATGCACAAGGGGACGGAAATAAAATGGCACAGGAAATCTTAATTATGGCATTTCCTAACATCTGAGCGCTTCACTCTGCAAATGGAGAGTCCTTTTAACACAGGGGGTTTTTCCCCCTCCAGGGTAATAACACACAACCTAAAATAATGGCCAGATCCTTCTGCCATTTTCCTCTCAGGTGTTCCCATTACCGGCACCACTGTGAGCTGAATTTGGCCAGGATGACATTGTTCAGATCAGTTTGCAAAGCGGTTCACATCCCACCCGGATAGAGCCATTCTTTCTGCCTCTCTTTTGGCACAGAGTATTTAATTATAATCATTAGAAGGATCTGATAAAGCATCGCTTTTTGTTCCCCTCCTCCTCCCTCCTTTTTACCCCTGTGTTGCTCCATAGCCTTATAAAACCTAAGGATTGGGGACGACAGAAATCATATACTGTGTACATATATTTGGGTGACTCACTTCCCCTCGGGGCACGTGTACAGTTTTGCCCCATGACAGATATAAAAACTTTCCTCTAATGTGTTACCACCTCATGAGCAGCAGCGGCACTCAGTCAGAGGCAGTAGGTGGTAGGCACTGTTGCGGGAAATGGGGATGGAAGGAAGATCTGGAGGTGATCAGTCATCTCAGACAGCCCAACCTCAATTAAAGTCTTCCAGTGAAGAATAAATAAATTCCCATATGGTTCCTTAAATCATCTTCTGCGTACACATTAGGTGACAACCATCCAACCTGTTACGCGGAGCCTTATCCTTCACTTCTTGGTTGTTGGCAGCCCATGTACCGTAAGCATCACAGCTCTTGAACCTCACATCTGAGCATCAGGATGCTGTACAGTCGTCCACGTAGCACAGGCTAGAAGGTGACGGTTGGTTTTGGTTTTCTTCAGCAAATGTGCTCTGCTTATTCAACACCAGCCCCTGGGAAAACACTGTTCCCTGCGGTTTTCTGCTTTGGACCCTTCTGTAGACCCACAGCATCGCTTCAGGAGCCTCGACACCCAATTTTAAGGCTCTAGATGCACTGGTGCACAAAGAGTTCAGCAGTGCTGTTACTGCAATTACTTGTTCGAGCTAGTAGTGGCCATTCATCTTGGAGAGATCTCTTCAGTCCTTGATCTCAGAGCACTCTGTGGATTATCACATCTGTTTTGTAGACAGGGAATATGGGAAGGCAGAGAGGAAGTGGTCAAGGTCATGCATCAGGCCAGTGACAGGACTGGGAATGGACCCAGAGCCTCCTGATTTCCAGTTGAGTCTTCCATCCACCTGGGAACAGTCTTAAGCAATTGGATAAATCTCCAAAATTGTGACACGGGAGCTGGAAAATGCCCAGTCCTGCAGATTCTCACCCTGGTTGTGTTCCTGCCAGTTGCCTGCTGTGTTTTATCCTCCGCCAGGTTTTGTCTGTCTAGCATATACATGGCTAGCACAGGGCCAGCAAAGATAGTCCCTCTTTTTGCGTCACCTTGGTGCAGGGCGACTTATTAGGGGCTACTAGAGCACTGGAGCTGCTGCCTGGTACACAGGCTGTTCTGGCTAAAGGGTTTCCGCATTTACTGTCCCCTCACATCCCTTATCTGCTGTTGGGCGAAAGCAGTTTCACAGCTGCTGGAGGACACGTCTGGGTTGCTCCTAACCAGCCGTGGCACTCGCTGCCGCTGTCCTCCGCACAGGGGAAGAGAAGTTCGAGGCTGAAATGGGAAGCCACCCCTGTGCTCTAATTAGCTTTGCTTTGGCAAACGTGAAGGCAATGGTTATTAGAGTGCCGGCTTGTGTAATTATGATAAAGCGAATGATGTTCAAAGCACTTATTTGCTGAGAGACTCCTTGGCTGGAGAGACGAGGGATCAGCTAAGTGGATTATAGATGGAGATGCTGTGTATAGGTCTCCTCCCGGCCGCTCCACACGGCGCGTGGACGGGGTTGCAGTTTGTCTCCGCACATTTGGAGTGGGCAGAGCTGCGGCATTTGCTGGGATCTCGGTCATGCCAGGTCCTGGGATTGAGCTGTGTTATTTTTCTGGAGGAAAGAAGCGCCCAAACTCAGCAAGTTGAGCCCTAGCTCTGCTTGCCCAGGCCAGGCACTGTGCGGGCAAGTGGGACCACCGAGGATGTCCTGCTTCATTGGCACTGGTCCGCTGGCTGTGTGACACCCTTTCCTACAGCAGTCTCATCCAGCAGCTTCTTAAAACCTTTATATTTTCTGCGCGAACAGCGGTTCTGGAGTTTCCTGAGGCTGGGTTCAGGCAAGGTGCGGTCTCTCTTGTTTCCCCGAGTGCTACCGTGACCTGGGCTGGGAGACCTTCAAGGAGAGCACAGGGACATCAAAAAGCCCCCAGACAGTGCCTAGCTGGCTCCTAACCACTACCCAGAGTGGTTCATCTGTGTGTCCCCAGAGCAATTAGCTGTATTCCTGCAAAATATTCAAGGCGAAATGTAATTGCAGTGATGGCAGCGCAGGGAGGACCTGGTCTGGCCAGGTTGAGTTACCGAGCCTGGCTATCGATCGGAGCCACCAAAATGTTCTTGCTCTGAAATTAGCAGGCTGCATCTGTGCAGCTCTTGACCCTGGCTAACACAAATGCTAACTGGCATAAAAACAACCCCTCACTCCTTCATGCTGGCCTGGTGGGCGATTGCCCAAATTGGAGGAAACTCCCTTCCACGCAGCAGCATCACCCCCGGCTGAGGAGCCCACAGCAGCCCAGGGTCCACCAGTGGAGGTTGCCCTGTGAGCATGATCTGACGTGCTGTAAGCCGTGCAGTAAAACCGTGCAGTCAAAGCCGTATCTTCATCCTCGTGCCCACAGGGACCTCAGTGTCGATGCGGGACTGACTCACGCCCAGTTCCAGGTCCGGCCGGTCCCTCAGCCCTATCAGCATTACTTAGCTACACCTCGGATGCACCATTTCCCCAGAAGCACATCCTCGACACAGATGGTAAGTGAAACGCTCTTACCGAGAAATGTTTTAAGCATTGTCTGCCAGGAGGCAGTCAAAATAAAGGCTGCTATCTTTCTATCACCTGTCTTCTGCGAATCCCACTTATCTCCGGCCGTGGGAGGGAGTGTCTGAAAGGATAATGTTGCATCATTGCACTCTGGATTAGAGAAAGGAAAGAAAAGCTCCGCTGCTCTGGAAAGATTCGGTCCATCGCGTGCAGCACCACGCTCACAAGCTGGTCTGCAAAACCTGGGAAGGATGTGAGAGACTCAGCAGTTATCACTAGTGATGTTATTAATACTGGAACAAACTGTGGGTTCCCAGGACTTTTTGTTTGCAGAAGGATTAGCAGTAGGTGACTCCCTTCGCTGGGCTCAGCTCCGAGGACCGTCCCTCATCACATCATTGCTCTCTACACTAGCCTTGATGCCATCTGTAAAGGTTTTGCATGACCTCTTGCACAGGTGGAGATGGGATTTCACAAGAAGATGGGCTGACTGGGGTCATTTGCTGGCCCTTCTGTGTCTGCAAAGACGGGCAGCGAAGCTGGTGAGGGGTCTGGAGCACAAGTCCTGTGAGAGCGGCTGAGGGAACTGGGGTTGTTCAGCCTGG
>JAVKLA010000074.1:79171939-79197220 GCA_034782735.1 Sagittarius serpentarius
AGTGCTAGGTTAACGATTGGACTAGATGATCTTATAGGTCTTTTCCAATCTAGGCAATTCTATGATTCTATGATTCTCCTAGCAGGGTGCTATGTTTGGAGCTAAGCCATGCCAAGCACTGCTAATCCTCAGAAATCCCATGAGGGTGTTTTTTTCTTGTGCCTATAGCTGGACCCTGACACCTGTGTACTACAGCAAGGCTTAAAAAATCAAAGCTTGGATGAATAGAAACCCACTCCTTTAAAACTAAATAAATAAAATCTCTTTTTAAGCTAAGCCATGTTGAGAGTTTGGAACTGCAATGTTATAGATGCAACAGGAATTACGATAACAGATAGTTTATTCAGAAGAAATGCATGTTCTTAGTTATCATTTATAGGACATCTATCTAATAAAACCTCATTTTTTGGTTATTAAAAATCTTCTACTGGGGAAGGTGTCGGTCTGCTCTTTCATTTTGAATTTTTAAAGCACTAGATTTAAATCAGGGTACACAAGGGATTTCTATGTGCAAGTACAGGTGGCTTTATTTTTCTCCCTCACTTCTTGCAGGTTGTTCACGAAATCAGAAATTACCCTTATCCTCAGCTTCAGTTACTTGCTCTTCAGGGACTGAACCCAAGCAGGCACACATCCGCTGTGCGGGAGAGCTATGAAGTACGTATTTCAGGGACTGGAATGATTATTAAATGTTTAAGTGCTGGGAATCTATGCAAGCTCTGGCATAAACTTGTAAGGCTGGTTTGTGGCATGGCAGTTGCATTGAGTCTTGCAGCAACTATAGTAGTAACTAGGAGGCAAAGGGGTTGAGTGAGTTTGGTAAAATATGGTTTGCTCCAAGGTGCCCGGGTCTGGCTTGGGTTGACTCTGGCTCCCTTCACGTCTGTCAACAAAGTGCTGCAGTTCTACAGGGTTTTTTTTTTTCCCAGCCTGTCAAACAGAGCTCAAATTCCACCCTAATTTCTGAAATACTGGATATCCAGCTCTTTGCCTTGAGCCCTTAGTTATTAGCCCAAGTTCCAGGGCTCAGATCCATCATTAAAGCACAACTGATTTGCGTTTGATGGACATTTCCATTGAGGAAAGGGCAGGAGGGAGCCTTGGTTGCCAGCAGGTAGGGTGGGGTGGTGGGACCTCGTGCCCCAGAAACAAAGCTGACGGCCCTTTGCTGGTGTTCCTGTGCCACAGGAGCTGCTGCAGCTGGAGGACAGGCTGGGCAGCGTGAGCCGGGGCGCCGTCCAGAACACCATCGAGAGGTTCACCTTCCCCCACAAGTACAAGAAGGTGAGCACCCTAAAACCGCATCGCGGCTGCCAGCCCCTCTCAGTTGGCCAAGGGTTGTGGGCACAGAGCAGACAGAAGGAAGGACTTTGGTGGGTCGCAGTCCTCAGGGTTGGCAAACCGGTGCCGTCAATCAAAATAGTTCTCCCAAATCGGGGAGGAATGTAAAATCCAGAATCAATGCTTTAATATCTTGTGGGGCTCCTGGGCTGAAGCGGTGGTGTAGCTCAGTTGGCTGTTTCTCACTTCTAGGCTAGGAAGCTGCGGGCCAAATTTTCAAAAGGGTCTCAACCTTCTCCCACCCAGCGGGTGCAATTTCACCCCTGTCCGCACCTGGTAAGAAAGTGCACACACCAAGGGGGCTTCGTGCATGCAAACCCACCCCGTTCTGCATGCAAGCGGCGCTGCCCACGCGCCCCGCCGTGAGGATGCTCTCTCCATGGTGTGGGGGAGGTAGTCCTCCCCTCTCTTTGCAAGGGGTGTCTCCTCTGTTGGAGCTGATCTCCTGCCCCTAAGGAAATGGGTGCCACATTTTTGGGTTGTGCTAAGCAGAAAATGGGAAAAATGCTTGTCTGGGTAGTAATTTCACATGTTGGTCATTCCTGGCTGGGCAGTAACAAGTAAGGATGTTGCATTGCCCAGGTTGGAAGTGAGTCAACTCCTGCTGCGCTCATCTCTGACCGCATCTCCAGTGGATCCAGAAAAATGATATTACTAGGAATGGGTGTGTGGAGGGAAGAAGAAAGGGGGGAGCTGACAGGCCAAGCACTGCCCCATGGCGCAGCGTGGGGATGGGCCAGTGGCCAAGCTGGCATGGGGCACAGTGGCTGCCCTTCCTGACAGTGGTGGCCCCACATGCTTTGGGGTCTCCAGGAGAAGCCTCCAGCAAAGGAGACCAGAGGGCCATCCCCACTGCAGGGAGGATGGAGGAGGTGGTGGGGGGCTGTGTTAGGGCAGCAGAGGACAGGCTGCTCCTTGGGGCACTGCCACCAGCCCCACTGCCAGCAGCCCCAGGAGGAGATGTGCCAACCAGCAGCATGTTGGTGGCATCCTCCTCTCACTGGCTGTTTTGGCTGGGCTGGCTTCCCCAAGCTGGACGATCTAGCTGACAGAAGAAGCTCTTACTATTTGCCTTCCTGCAACTACCAGGGCTTGGGAGAGCATTAGAAAGTCAAGTCCTAACCAGATTATGTCTTTAACCTTGCTGCAGAGAAGACCGCAGGAGGGCAAAGCTGAGCAAGACGATGGAGAGGAGTCGGACACCGACGAGAAATGCACAATCTGTCTGTCCATGCTTGAAGACGGAGAAGACGTCAGGTACGATCCTTCCGTCCGCTTCTCTGACTCTCGATGCCATCTGAGTTGTGCTTATTTGTATTAATGCTGCCGTGCGCTGGTGGGGTTGTCCCTGTTCTTGTCCTGGCAAACTCTCTTGGGCTGTTGCAGGGTCTGGGAAACTAAATGCCATTTAGATGGACATCGGCGTGGCCTGTAGGTAGGAAGAGCTCTGCAGCAGCAGGGGGGGCAAGTTTTTATAGTATCTTCTGGGTTTGGATGACCTGCTTCAAGGCTGTGCCAATGGGCCAGGTGGCAAGTGTCAGAGAATGATGGGTCCCAGGTCTCAGACAGCCATCTGGAGCTCAGGGACGACAATGTCTGAGGCTGACAGATGACCAAAGTACGACCAAAGGGAGTGTAGTTGTGAAGTCCAGGGGATTTTGGCTTGTGGCTAGGATGGAACTGCTTTATCGTAGAGTAAGTGAGATTACTCCGCCCGCATGGTCACAGGGAGCCGTCCTGAGCCAACACAAAAGCCCCAGTTATCCCTCACACGCAACCCCAGGCTCTTGGTTGGGTCAAATCTCTGCTTGTGACAGAGGATGGGGAAAAGCAATTGCAAGTGGATGAGCTACCATGGCTGAAGGAGCTGCAGGCAGGCAGTGCAGCTGCACTACCTGGTCCTGCTCCTCACCCTTGAATTACCTTAAACCGTCAAGAAAAACTCTGATCCTCTTGCTGTGGGTCCTTGTGGTTCAGGGTCCCTCCAGCTCGTGAGGGTGAGCAAAGAGATGACAAAGGTGATGCAGGTGAAAAGCGACCGCATTCCCTGGGGCACACGAGACACCCACATAGCAGTGGTGGGGACCCACCTGGCTGCTAAGGAGCTGCAACGATGGAGAACTAAGAGACTTTGGAGTATAACCTAGTACTCCTGAATGGTTAAAAAGCAGTAGCCAGGGTAATTAATAACTAGAACAACCCAGTTCAGGAGGGTGTGGAGTTTTCTAAAAAGCTTTTGGCCAAGGACACCACCTCTGACCTACTGCCCTGTGTGAGCTGGCGTGGCTGGGGAAGGCTGTATGGGTGTCACTACATTGGTGCTTCCCCATGTTTGAAGCAGCCCCGGCTGCTGCTTTCTGGCTCTTCTTGGTCCCCCAGACCTCCTCCGTCCTAACGGGGTGGTACTTCTCTCTCTGCAGGCGGCTGCCCTGTATGCATCTCTTCCACCAAGTGTGCGTGGACCAGTGGCTGGCCACCAGCAAGAAGTGCCCGATCTGCAGGGTGGACATTGAAACACAGCTCGGCTCGGACAGCTGAAAGGATTGGCTGGACACACCATTTTCCTTACCAGGTCATATGGCCATAAACCCTTGCAGCAAAATTTTTGCCTTCTGAGCCATTTGATTGAGAGGAAAAGTCTGCAGGCACGTTAGTGAGGAGGAGGAGGAGGTGGCGGTACAATATCTAGCAGTAGGAGATATTGCACATACGCAGGATACGGGCCCGGTGAAAGGGAGCTGGCATTCCCGGAGCTCAGAGACCCCGTGCTGCAGAAGATTTAGTGTTGAACATGAAGGAACTAGTTGTGGTAGTCTGGCCTGTCAATCCTGCATTTCATGAGGATTGTATATATACCTCTCGAATACGTAGAAACATGTTAGGGGTCCTTTAGCTATTTCTATGGATGGCAGCTGGAGCATGTTAGCTTAAGAAATGTTGTGTTTGATGCCCTACTCATCTTGTGGTGGACATGTTGCTGTTACCTAATTTGCACCAAATATTTTTTCATAGATTCCTTATTTTGGTGCCTGATTAATACATTGCAGAGGGGGAATAGAGGTCAAGCTTTCCCACCCTTGTGGGGGAAGAGGCGAAAAAGCAAAATCCTGTTTACAGTCAGAAGGGTTGCGCTCTTTGCCTCAGCCGCGTGTGCTTCCTTTCCTTGCATTTACAGTGTGTTGCAAATTCAGAGAAGCTTAAAAAAATAAAAATTGGGAATGAAATGAATGAAGCAATAGGGAGAAGCTTCGTTCCTGCTTATCTGCTGGTGCTGGACACTTTCTGTAGGGGCACAGTATTGGGGTAGAGGCTGTTTCTTTGCTTTCGGTATCTTAACGATAGCTTGGCATATCGAAATCCAAGGAAGGGCTGTCTTCATAATTGCCATTGTCCATGATGCTTTTTCCTGTGAGCTGTGAGGCTGGTTGGCTTCAGCAGCCACTGCCAGCACTGGTCCAAAATGATGGTTACTGGAGTTGGTGCCTATAGCTGTGCTTTGGGGTATAATAATGCCAGAGAGGTGCTGAGAGATGTACGCTGCCGACTCCTCTCCCACGCAAAAGCACCTTTGATAACAGGAAAGGAGAAAACTCGATGCTCTCAAGGCACTGCTGAGGCCACGAGCATTTTGGCAGGGGAGGGGAAGGCAGGTTGGAAGGGCAGTTTGCTGGTTTTTGGAGGGACTGGGTTGTGACCCTGCCTCAAAGCACGTGCACCTGCACCCACGTGCATTTGTACACGTGTTTCGGGCCATATCCGTACGGAGAGTGGAGGGGTTGTTAAAATGAAACTTAATTGCGTTAATGCTCAAAACAGAATTAGGAGGTGGTCCCCGAAGGAGTGAGCTGTTGCGATCCAAGCTCCCCCTGAAATAAAGACCTCAGCACACCAACCGCATGGACCGAGCTGAAAACTCTCTAGGAAACTGACATTCACAACCAAAAAACTTTTTTTCTTTTTTTTAAATCCTTTTTTTTTTTTTTTTTTTTTTTACTAGGGGAGCAAAAGGGAGATGTAGAGGAACAAGGGGAATTAGTCAGGAACATTATATATTGAAAATACTGATGCGGAGGGAATGATTTCTGGCTCCCCTGAGCATCCGTTTTGCTGGAGCCAAGCGATGCTCTCCAAGAAGAAACAATTGTAAATTACCATCTGAGAGATCACGGGATTCCCATGAGCTGTAATTGGAAAATACCAACCTCAGAGGCACCCCAGAGAATTTTTTTTTTCCCAGCTGGAGAGGGGAGAGAAAGAGGGGAGCCCCACGGGGTGCAAGCAGGCAGGAGCTCCTCTCTTGCTGCGCCCATGCAGGTCGGAGGGATTGGAGGGGGACACACGGTGGCACATAAGGAAGATACAGGGAAGACATTTTTTATGATGAGGGTGGTGGAACACTGGCCCAGGTTGCCCAGAGCGGCGGTAGATGCCCCGTCCCTGGACACATCCCAGGCCAGGCTGGACGGGGCTCTGAGCAGCCTGACCCAGTGGAAGGGGTCCCTGCCCGTGGCAGGGGGGGGTGGGACGAGATGACCCTTAAAAGTCCCTTCCGACCCAAACCGTTCTATGGTTCTATGATATATTTGCCACCCTGCGCAAGTGATGGCTTCTTGGGTGATGTGGTGGTCCCAGCCCTGATGCCCGTGGGTCAAGGAGTGGTCCATCAATACCTATGGGGCTTGCTCCAGCAGCAGCAGATTGAAGCAGCATTAAAAATAATACTAATATTACTAATAATACGGACAAGCAAAGCAAGGCTTTGCTGGTAAAATACACTGTAAGCTGGTCTGGTCTGTCCAGGCATGAGCCGGGGGCGAAGCGGGGGGAGGAAAGGGGCGACTGAGACCCTGGCCAGGTGGGGAGGGAACGAGGAGCGCTTCCAAACCGCGTGTTTTCTTAAAGCCTATGCGAAAGTATTACTATTTGCCTAATGAACAAGCACAGTTTTTACAAAAAAAAAACAACGACAAAAAAAAAAAAACCTTTGGTGAAGAAAAGCACCAAACTCCCGTGGTCTCGTGTGAGTGATTGATCCCAAGGTGCGTGCGAATTTACAGCGTCTGGAGTTGCATCAATGTGTCAGGTTCCTTTGCGTTTAAATAATTTGTACGAGTAGGTTGCGATAATAGAATGAGTTTAAAAACAAAATGAAACAAACAACAAAAAATCTCTAGGAACAAAACATTGATAGTTTACAGGGTTTTGTGAGTTTAAATGCCTTATATTTAACAATCATAATTTATGACTAACTTGTAGATATTGTGGGTTCTTATTTAATTATTTTTATAGTTGTTTTTTGCATTTTTAATTATAATTTATTTATTTAGAAATTAATACTAATTTTTTTTATTACTCCTATTACCTCATTTTTGCATTGTTTCTGGGAATGGAATGCTTTGCATGCATCGGTACTTTAAAAAAAAATTAAACATGGGATGTGGGGGGTAATGCTTATCTTATCAAAAAAAAAAAGAGAAAAAAATCAGGGTGTGTGATTACAAACTGTATTACTGTGGTGCTGTTACCTTGGATACATTCCATAAAAATGCAAACCTTTGATTCTGTATGCTGTGACATAGTGGAAAACTGCAATATAGTGACTGTGTTTAGCACATATATATGAATATTATTTGCACTCATAATCAAACTCTGGTGATCCTTTCACGTGCGTCCTTGCGCATCGAAGGCGATTAACGGCGCTCCGCAAAACCAAAACATTCTGGTCGATTCTTGCTACCGCCCTGTCCCCGATGCCGCTGGTGATGCTACTGCTCTTGCTGCATGCGTTACCCTGCAATAACACCCGGCGGGCCCCCGCTACAAGGCTGTGCTTGAGGCAATGCATGCGTTTAGTGCAAGACTCCGCACATCGCTTCAAAAGCCGAGGAAGGAAGCCCAGGCGTGGTGGCTCTGTCCAGTTTTTGGTGCCTATCAGTGCTTGGTCGGGCTTTTTTCACCCTCTGTGCACGCACCCAGCTGGGCGCTGCGGGGAGGTTGAAGGAGGCAATCGACAGAGCCGGAGCTTGGAGGCAAGAAAACTGAGGGATTCGTTGCAATTTTTAAGGGTTGACCCGTGGTCTAGCTGAGAGGGGCTGGGATGGAGGCGGGAGCGATTCGGCATCCCTTTGTAATGCCTGGCCATGAGCATTTGCTGTAACCCAGCTGTGAAACACGCATGGAGCAGAAGCCCTCAGCGCTGATCCTCTTGATCAGTTGGTTTCATCCCCCCTGTTAAGGGGGAAACCTCAACTTGGAGCTTTTTAATCCACTGTAGAGCTGGGACCTGCACCGGAGCCTTCCTGTCCCCAAGGAGGGGGTCGGCCCCAAGCTGACGTCCCGCTCCTGCAGCGGTGGCCAAACGTCCCCATCCCCACCCCCAGGCACGGCTGCACCGCTCTTGCAATGCACTGCCCTTTCCCAAAAGGCTCCTGAATACCGAGTGCTTGAGCCTCGCAAGAGGGTTAGAGCACCTTTGACCATGTTTTAAGCTTTAAGCCATAACCCCTCTTGGTCAGCGCAGATGCTCGGCCGTGTACGGACAGAAGTGGGGTTCAATGCATTCGCTCAGCCAGTAGCCACCACCCCACCCCTCCCCCCGCCCCCCCAAAGGCTTTGGATGCAATTCTCCTTTGGTTTAGAAAGGCACAAAATGACCGTACCTTAATTTTTTCCTCTCTGTCCCTTCAGGGTGCTGCTCTGCTTTGTTGACTTTGCCTTACCCTGGGTTTAAAAACCTGTCTGTGTTTTTTTCCTTGCTGCTCTCTAACACTCCTCCCCTGTAGCCTGGAGCTGCCATTTTGAGCCGTACGGGGACGGGGGGTCGGTCATTCCCCCCCCCGCAAAGACACTGTAAAAGGGATAAGTAAAACAAGGAGCGATCGAACAAAAATCCTCTCCTTTAATGACCCAGGCTGGTGAAAGGATCACCCACATTTTTGTACTCCTACTGCTGTTCTGTTGTGCTGTGCAACATTTTGCTACATAGACTATTTTATAGAAGAAAGCTAGAAAAATATTTATTATTAATATTAAAGCAATAGTGCATTGAAGAAATGAAAAGACATTAGAAATTGTGTAAATGCTTAGATTCACTTTTGGTGGATTTTTTGTACTTTATTTATAACTAATAAAACAAACTGCATTGCTAACTATAAACCTGTGCCACACACAAGTCACCTGGCAGGGCAATTGCTTGGTCTTTATTTACCACTCGTTTCATGTTTCTTTGGGTTGGAGTCAATTCTTCTTTCATTCCTTGTGCCTTTGGATTTTGATGTGCAAAAGAGACGCTGCTGGGGTATAAAATACCCTGCCCAGCTGGTTTGCAGAGGCTGTTGGTGCTTTAGCTCCATGGCAGAGACGAGGTGAGAATCTCCACACCCGGCACACCACCGTGCGTGATGTCCTGTGGTACCAGTTTTGTGATTAGTTACCAAAACCACCTTCTAGAACCAGGCTGGGAATTGCCTGTTAAACAGACATTTCTCCTCTAAACACTTCCCACGGTGCCTGTAGGATATCTCTAGCAAGTCCCGTGGAGAAGCGTCTCCCTCCCTGTGGATCTCCTGTTTAATAACTAAGGAAAGAAAAACTTATCGGTAGAAGGAAAAAAAAAAAAATCCTCCAAACTAATACAGATATATTTGAGGGTATTTTCAATGCTTTTGTTACCTGTTGGAGAATCCAGTGGGCCATACACCCAACTTTGCACCCTCCACAGCCCATTTCATAGCTCCTCTTGCGCTTTTATTTTTTTCCCACAGTGAATGGTGCCAGTTTCTGCTCCTACCCACTCTTGATTCGGCTGTTCTTCCTCATGCATGTCATGTAGAAAGGCTGAGACCAGTCCCCAACTTTGTGTGATTAGACTAAATAAGCCTTGGAGACAGGCGGCTGCTGATCACAGAGATTTGGTTCCCATAGCCAAAGGGAATTGCCGGCTCCTCCAGCATCCAGCAAAGGCTGCATAAGGGATGCACCATATTCAGGTAGTACAAAGCTCCCTTTATAGGAAGCTTTTACAAATTCAGAAAACGGAAAACGGGTTAAAAATGACCTGCTGGTCCAGCTGGAGAAGATCTCCGTTGCTCGCTGAGATTTCGCTGACGTCCTTCGAAAGGGTAACGGCGCTGAGAGAGTTGCTCGAGATGGCAAGCGGTTTTCCTTCAAAGCTGCCGCAGCAAACACGCCGCCGCGATCTGATAACAGCCCTGCCGAGCGCGCCGCGAGCAGGAACCAGCGGCTGCGCTGGGGAGGGAGAGGGGTTGTGCCCATTAAGGTGTAACAGCACGGGCCAAAATGCAACAGCTTTATTCACTGCGTGCCTCTGCTCCCGCAGCAGCTGCCCGGGGTCAGGAAGCTTAGCCCTTATTTGTGTTCTGTAGTATGTAAACCCTCAGCTGGGCCACAGGTTGCAGGTCGGAGCTGTACAACCCCATCAGTAAGTATTTGCTGTTGTTGTTGTTGTTTTAAACGGGCCTTTTTTCTGTGTCAAAATGGACTTCTGCACATAACGATGGGGCAGAGGAGATTGTAAGATGGATGCTTCACACCCCTCAGTTATTCTGCCTTCATGCGTGTAAGGTTAGCGTACATATATGATGCTGTCAAAAATGTTCGACAACAATTTCGCAGAGATTTTCAAATAACTCTCTGCGCCCTGCAGCAAGAGACAACCAGACCTTCTTAGCATCCAAAGATGCAAAGGACTCCTTGGTTATACTTGCTTTCACTGGCGGCACCCAAGTGCTTTTGTAAATGCAGCACTACACTGGACTCCCAAAACGATGGGGACCACGGAGGCGATAGGGTAGCCTGGTTTTTGCATCCTTGTCCTTTGCTCATGTTTCTCATCTACGTTAATGTTTTTTGGATGAAAGCAAGTGTGTTAAAACCCCACCAATTAAGAAAAAAAGAGCGGGGGCGGGGGGGAGGTAGAAGGTGGCAGAGGGAACAGGAACTGTGCATCTGCCCAACACACTGCTTTGGAATGCTCTGCCCCAGCAGGCAGAGGTTGCCGGAGCCCTGCAAAAGGCACAGCGCTAGGACAGTTTTGGCTTTTCTCCTCCTCAGTTCTCCACTTGGCCAAGAACATGTTGGTTTTAGCAGCTTAATGCAAATCCAACCCTTGGAAAAACTCCACTCTTGCCGTATTACTTTCGTAGCATCAGCTGTTGTAGCAACAGAACGACTCCCCAGAGCCAGGGTGGAGTTGAGTTTTGCACAAACAAGGGGCATTTTTGAAGTCGTTAGAAGGAAAAAAGCAGAGTTTTTTCATGCTTTGCCAACGTTGCCTTCCTGGGAGGGAGTGAGGCTGCCGACCCTGTATCAGCAAACTTCCCTTTGGCCCTTTTTAGGGCAGCGCTGCCTGGAGGTCAGCGCAGCTTTTGTGTTGAACATGCCTGTCCAGGGATGGCAGGTGGTTTTGATGGCAACCCAGGTGTCTGCAATCCCATCTCTCACCTACGCAGTGATTTGGTGGCCCCGAAGATGTTCATTCCTGCTTCAACAGGACCTCGATCCATGGCTGTAGCTTCTTGCTACATGTGATTACTCCCAGATGTGAGCACATCTCATACGCAGGGTTTAGGATTTCTCTTTCCTCCTTGCCCCGTGCAGGGATGGTGTGCGGATCAGGAGCAGCCTCGCCGCTCCCAAGGGCTGGAAGCATGGAGCAGTACGGGTCCCACGTGGATCACAGTGAATTTGCTCAGGGGCTGGCAGCGGTTAAACCGCTGCGATGCAGCGATGCTGTAAAACCAGCATCTCTGGCTTCTCTGCACCAAGCGGGTGCTGACTGGAGCCAAGTGGAAATGCTGGGACTACGGCATTTTAATGGGAAAAACTCCTTTTTCACTGAAGCGCACATTTGTCTAAAAATGGGACAAATCTATTGACAGGGAGGGTTTTTTTCATAGCCCTGGTAGGCTGGGATGGGAGGGAAAGCAGAGAGATCAAAAGCCTGACCCTTTTTTTTTGTTTCAAAACACCCACTGAGGAAGCACTGCTTTGCAATGACATTGCACAAGCGCAGCAGAAGCAAATGCTCCAGATTCTGCTTGTGGGACACCCCCCCACCCCCCCCCCCGGCTGCCCAGGGAGCCCGAGTCCCATCCCAGCAGGGTCCCAGGGATGCAACACGCCTGCTGACCCCAGCACCTGCCTTCAGCCCTCCTGAGGTCTGGTCTGGTCCTCCTGTGAGCTCCCAGCCCCGGCTCAGTCCTTGCTCAGAGCTTGGTAGCACCAGACTGCAGTGAGGAGGGAGAACACAGCCAGTGAAGGCTGCTATTATTATTCCCATCAGTGAGCAGCTGATCATTGATGAGGTTGATTACTGGGCTCGTTTAAGCAACTTGCTCTGCTCCAAAACCATCAGTTACCATAAAGGTTTCTAAAATGAATTAGTCTGAGCTGTTACTTGTGAGCTGGCACAGACAGCCCTGAATAAGCTCAAGTCTCTTCGGTGGTGCCTACTGCGGAAAAGAAAGATGCAGTACTTCCCTGGCAGGGCTTTGGTGGGATGCGGCAGCTTTCAAACACCCAGGAGCAGTCGACAGCACCGGCAATACGCCCCTAACTCCTGTCTCAGCATCATTAGCCTTTGCTGGGGCCTCCTTCGCCCGTGACCAGGCAGGGATCCAGCAGTGGGACAGTCCTGCCTTGCGGCCAGGCACATCCAGGTCATGTCCCAGCCGAAGCATCGAGCATCGTCCCCAACCCAGGGACTGATGGGGTGGGTGGGCTCAGCAGGTTTAACCCTCTCTTGACCCACTTGATCCCCATTCGCACAAAATGCTTGTTTAAAACCAGTTTCCGGGAGGGGGGACGACCTCTCCTAGGACACGGGTGGGCCAGGAGGTAGGTCTTCTTCTCATGGCAGCTCAGACACCCCACCTTTCTCCTCCAAAGGATGTGTCCTGCTGCTTTGCTCCCTGGGGAGGTAGTCGGGGCTCCAGAGGTAATGATTTGTAAATGGCTTTTCTTGTTGGTACCCGCAGAGCTGCGAGTAGCCGGGAAGAGCTCATCGACAGGAGCACTGGCCCTTATTAGGGCTGGGAAATCCCTTCTCCACCACAGAAAAGAACCAAAACAGCCATCCTTATTAAAAGAAAAGAATTAAAATGAATTGGCAGCTGCTCTGAAACAGAGTTGGTATTCAGGCCATAGAGGGTAAGATTATCCTGAGACGGCTTTGAATATAGTTAGCACAGCTCCTTCGCAGTGGAATTGATTATCTGGTCGGACTTTTGCTCTGGCTGCCGTAACTGTAGATCCCAGCTCTGGGCAGACCCGGATGAATTCAGCCTGAGAGCTGGGTCTGGCTTGCGGGGGAAAGCCCACGGGTGGAAAACACCACGCAAATCCCACTCCTTGAGACCTGGCCGGGTGGACAACGGGTCCTTCCCAACCCCCCTGCAGAAAGCCCTGCTGTGCCCACTGCTTCAGACGCCGTGCCTTCTGGAGGTATGCATGTGTGTGTACAGACACGTAATGCTCACGGTTGGCAGAAGTGGGAAAAACTGGGATCTCCAAGCTCAATTTTCTTAAATATATTGGCTCAATTCTCTTTACTCGTCTAAAAGGGGAGCCCATTCAGCGGTGAAGGCCAGCGGGCTTTCCCAGCCCTGGCAAGGGAAAGCACTGGAAGCAGAAGATGGCACCCGAGCTGTTAAAGGATAGGTTATGGCTCTGCTAGTTGTGGCTTTTAATCATAAATAAGTGAGAAATGTATTTATTTCATTCATGATTTTATATGCACTTTAAAAAAAGCAGTATTACTTTTACAAAATGCTAGCCCAGGAAGCACATCTTGCTACTAAAAAATCTCTCAATATAAAAGTCAGCGTTTTAAAAAGTAAAATGCAATATAAAACAATATTCTGAGAAAAATGCACATGCAGAACGGACCGAAGCCCTCCTGCAGCCCTGCCTTCCTCAGTACCTAGGAAAAAGCTCCCTCCAGATTAACCCATCACCCCGGTTTTCATCCAGCCACTTCCCGCAGGGAAATATGGTGGTCACGCCGGTCGCCGAGTTGGTGATCTCCACCCGCTCCACCAGCCACCCCGGTGCCAGACCGCTGTTGTCGTGCTCAATCCGGACTTTTTTTAGCTCCCCCATGTCCAGTGTTTCCAGGTAAAACCTGTTGGTTTTGCCCCGCTCAAAGAGGTTCCTGAACTTCTGCTTCAGCGCCCGCTTTCCCGAGTCCCCGTTCAACCCGAAGATGGTGATGAACACGTTGGCATCGGTCCCGGCACCCTTTTCAAAGCCTGTGACCACAATGGTCTCGTATTTTACTGGCACCAAGCTCCGGGCTTTGCTGGCAAAGCTCTCGATGACCTTGGCACACTCAAAGACTTTGTAGTCCCGTCTCTTGTAACGCAAGGGAATTTTCACATTGCACCTGAAAAAGTATCTGCCAAAGGAAAATTAGCAGCATGTTAGCGGTATGGATGGCCACTTTATTGAGCAAAGTTATGGACTGGGCATGCTACTAAACTGCCCAATATTAATGCTGTTTCAGTACTTTTCCGTATATGTGCTGGCACTAGAGTTTCCCTCTAGAAAGACAGCCATGACTGAACATTGCAACTGCAACTGGAAACCCCAACATCTCCCTACAGAGCCACAGACACCCTGCACATGGGAGGTCTGGTGTGGGGCACTTGTCACCTCTTTTGCCTGTGCAATGGCATGTCCATTTACAGACCCACCGAGGCCCATTATCCTCACTGATGATATGGTTAAGGCTGGGCGAGGAACTAGGAAAAAAGGAATGGGAAAGATGGGAGGAGGCGGTTTAAATCCCCCCCCTTTCCTCATCTAGATCACCCAGCCCATCCTTAGCAGGCAAAAAAAAAACCCAAAAAACCCCATCGAGCACAGAAATGATAGGTACCAGATGCCGAAAGCCCTTGGCTCTGCAGTGCTGCCCCTGGTGATGTGCCAGGAGCACACAGCACATCCATAAATTACCGTGTACCTGGCACCTGGCCAGAGGCTGGAGCACTCTGCTTTTAATGATGTATTTCATTTCCAGTGATGCAGATCATCTCCAAATGAGGTTTTTTTTTTCCCCCCCTTCCCCCGCCTTCATCAAACTGCAGCAGGTCCTCCTGGAGGGAGCGCAGCTGGATTGCCGTGCGTGTCCGTAAAATAAACACCTGGAGGAAGGGTTACTGCGCTTCCAGAGGTCCTGTGTTTCTTAAGCACTTCCAACACTTTTGACATTTTCCGCAGCCAAAGTAAAGCACTCCTTTCTCTGGAAAGAAGCTTTGTAAATGAGAAATTCTGGGGGAGCAAAATTTTTGGCTCAAGGACAGAAAAACTGCATGAGTGGAGTGGAGGGGTTGCCTGATGATGCAGTTTTATTTCCTGGGCTGCATAATATCTCACGGTCTGGAGTTACAAAGGAGTATGCCAGTCTTCATGAGGGCAAGAAAAAAAAGATGCCCTTTCTAGCCCTGGGATTTGCAAGAAATCCTTCTAAATACAGCCCTTTCACATAGTAAGATCTACTACTAAAAGGCAAAAATCCCCGTATAATTCAAAACTATTGCTGCAGCAATTTCGTAACTCTTTTAATTTGGTCTTTGGCTTGACTGAGGACGGGTTTTTTGATGTTTGGGATCGGGAATACCTGAAGCGAGAGCTTGCTTTCACAGTGCAACCTGCTCCAGTTGATCGTTTGCAGAGCAAACACCGCTGCGAAGGGCTGCGTCTGCAGAGCTGGAGCCCTGCTTCAGTGCAATGACAGGCTGCAGGCTTTACCGGTATCTCCTGGCTGCCCTCTTTAATTTAAAACAACTTTAAAAAAAATGGGGCTTTATAAGAAGATCTTTGGCCCCTTCAAAACACACTGTTTCATCAGCACGCTCCTAATGAGTTTAGTGGACGGATTTGATTGCACAGCTGTACTTTAAGGGTTCCAGGTTTTTCCCCACCAGGAGAAAAAGAACATGTTTTAGTATGTAATTGACTGAGTTTTCACTCAGCAAATATTATTGTGGCTCTTCTGCTGGTTGATTAATTTGCTAGGAGAGACTCTTAGCTTCTATAAAAAAAAAAACAACCCACCACTTCAAGGATTTCTTCTTAAACACTCAACTGTCTCAGTTGGAACAAACTCCTTATAGTTAAATTCTTTAGCAGCAATGGAAATATCATGGAGAAGAAAAGAAATCCACAATTAAGTGTGGATATTTTCTCTAAAGAGCAGTCTGTTCTGCAAACGGATGATCTTCGGTTCCTGCACAGCCCCTGTGGTATCTGCTCCCTTAGTCGTGAGCATCACCCCTTCCAAAGACAGGGCTCAAACCACAGCGTGATGGACCTGATGTGCTCAGGGCTCTTCAGATATGTTAATTTTTTTGGCCATGGCAGATTTCGGTTATACTGAAATCAGAGTAGCTGAGCTGCATGACTGCATCCTTTCCAGTGGGCCTTTTGGACCATACCAGAAGGATCTCTCATCCAAACTGGTCTGAACTGGAGGTTCAGGTTTTGTGTTACTCGCAACTTTTTCTAGGAGCTCTTTTTTACAAGACTTACCTAAAGGCCAGTCTGTGCAGAGCATCCTACAAACACCTTAAATTTCAGTCAGTCTAAGTACTTTCCACAAGCGAAGACATTAATTTGTCGTAGCTGCGAGATTCACCCAAGTCAACTTGTTTATAAACTTACCTGCACATACAAATGCCCTCTCTAACAACTCAGACATTGCACAGGCAAGGACGTTCTGTACCCGACACACCAAACAGCTTGTCCTTAGCTTTCAGAAAGGGATTAAGATTGGTAAGACTTTCTGCTATTGCTTAAGTCTGAAATGCTTCAGGAAGACATGTGCCGAGCTGCTCAGCTTCCCCGTGTCCTCCTGGAGCGGCGCCTTGCAGCTGAGAAGGCACTTACTTGTTGCAAAGCTCCGTCTCCGTTACGATAATCTCTTGGACGTGCCAGAAGACATCAGCTTTTGCAGATGACTTCTTCCCATCTTTTGGGCAGTGACCAACACAGATGGCTGCAATATCACCAACGTTCTTTGAAGAAAACTGAAATGTGTCTGTTGCTCCCCTGCAGGAAACAGGGAGCAGTTTCAGTCAATATCTTGAAGGCCGGCAGTGACTTGTCTCATATGGACATTAAGTAATTTCCACATGGCTACGGAAGATAGAAGATAAGCCTTCATTTAAAGCCATTTGATTTAACTACAATCATTCAACACAAAGTATAATTTCCATATTTAAATTTAGTATTTTCTCTGATTAGGGGTGACACTTTAAATTGTTGCCACTAGGACTTTCCAGGATAAACTTGAGCTGTTCCACATACAAAATCAATTTGCCTCATTATAGATAAAGCTAAAGAATGACTAATTTCCTCTCCGGCACTTATTCATTCATCCTTGACAGATACTGTATCTGTTACACATCTACCCACCATAGCTGCTTTAAATTTGCTAGTTCAGCCGCCCTTCCTGAAGCTGAGCTTGAAAACAGTTCAGAGAAACAATAGGTCTCTGTCAAACTCTTGGCTGGCTCCCTGTCATGTCCCCTGCGTATCTGTTAGGTTTATCTCCTTGGCCGGGTCCTTATTCCAACCTGCTTCCAAGGCTGGACTGTGACTAATGCTTCGGAGAGAGGTGTCTTTAACTCCACGGTAGACACCATCAGCTTAAGGTTGGGAGGAAGCTCCTCCCCGTCTTTCATGTTTCACATGAAATTTTAGCCGTTCACGCTAGAGTCCACATCAGCTGTAATTTCACCTTCCTTTACAGACCCGCAAGAAAAACCTTTCCTCCCTGCAAAGCGACAGAACATCAGCAGTGCCTGTGACTTTAACGAGGTTCCCTTCTCCTAAGGGCTTGCTATGCCCTTAAATAAAGTAGAAAACCCATCTCACATCTGGAGCACTTTGGTCCCACATGGAAGAGAGAATCTGCCCCACGTTACATAGATGTGCCTCCAGCTCGTCGGCGCACGAGGCTGATATTCGGCTTTCCTCACGCAACAGTGATCTTTCCGCCTTACACCCCCCCCCCGCCCCCCGCCCCGATTTGTCTGGAAATCAAATCTGAGCAGCTCTGACAACATTTAGCCTCTAACTATTTTTACTTTCTCGTTGATTCCCACTGCCAGTGAGATGCTGTAAAAGGAGCTAAAAACACCTCCAGCTTCCTTCTGCTCCTCCCAGCTCAAAAATACACAGTCTCCCTGGGGGCTCGCCAGAAGCCCGTTCGTACGTACTAATACAAAAGGACACACACACACACACACACACGCATTGTCTACATTTCCAAAAGCCTTTTTCTTATCATTTTTAAACCCGCTCTGTGTCTGCCCATCAGAAACTACTTTTACATCTTCCTTTTACTCCAAGCGAGAAGCCATTAGGCTTTTTGGAAGGGAGATGAGGAACAGCATGGCACAAACACAACTCCGTAAACCATCCTGGAGAAGAGGTGGCATTTGTGGAAGACACTCAGCTGGTGGGGTGTGTCTCTATCCCACCATCCTGTCCCACTACCTTTCAAATCTCCTTTTCTTGGAAGAGTTTTCCATAAGGAATTCTTTCGAGCGGCCCAGCTTTCCTTCTAAGATGATCCAGATGTTTTCCTTTGTTTCTGCATCCTCTCTGTCGCTTGTTACTGTGACAATCTCATAGGCTTTAAAGCATAATTAACACACACGTTAAACAGAAAAGGAAGAGCAGATGGCCAGAAAGATCTCTTCATTTGGCTGTCACTTTGCTTAAAATCTCTCTTCCTAATATTTGTCACAGCACACAAGAAAGCATTTGCAAAATAAGGATGGAACCACACTGAAATCTGTGGGACTTTTGACTTCTATGTGCTTTGGATTTCATGCAGGGATAGAGTATATGAAAAATGTGAGTACTGCTTAATCAGCTAGCAAGAGTAGATGGAGCTGCTCTTGAGCAAGTTGTGTCCAGCTCCCTGCTGTGCTAAACACTCACTTTTTAACACAGCCCAAATCCTACAGTTTTTATGCCACCGTTCCTAACAGGGAGAGTGAGGGTATCCACGTACCCAACAGTATGTGCTCAGATGCCATGGTGGCATGTAAGCACCCAAAATGGCAATCACATGGCTGATTTTTTTGCAGGGGCAGAGTGACATCACACTGAAGTAATGTGATTATTGACTCTCCAGGACTCTCCTGAAGAAGAGCACTGCGGTGCAGGAGTTCTTGAGATGCACTTTGCATGTCATCAGTGCGGTTAAATAACTCTTGCTCGCTCACTTGCTCACCACGTTAGACACCAGTGTAATTACCTTGGACTCACTGGAATTACCCAGAACAGAGCCAGGGCTATGGGGTGTTGAGCTCAGCCATCATGTTCAGCTGGGATACTTGAGCTAGTAGCCCAGACCATGTTCAGGAGGAAGCTGGAGCAATCTTACTTACAAAGCTTTAAGGATTGAATTTATTTTCCACCTCAAAGACTCAAGCCCATTATTTCTAATGAGACCATAACAATGCGTCCTTATGGCTTCCTAACCATGTGTCCTTATGGCTGGATTGAACCACTCCAGATGGGCTCCTCTTAGGTTTCAATTCAGAATGAGATCTTTTTCTTCCTCATAAATCCTGATTTGTTTTTCTTATCACAGCATTGCACTTTTGAACTAAAGTGTGCCTTAAATAATCCAGCCCTTAAAGCCTGCAAATACAAACGCCTGTTGCATGGGAGCACTTAGCAGAGCAGCTTGCAGGAGATGTGGTTAGGACCGCATGGCCTCTGAGGTCCCTCAGCGAATGCCACAAGTCAACTCTAAACTCACCGGTCCGTTCCTTCAGCTCCAGGATGTCATTATTGGCACAAGCCAGTTCCCGTATGAGCTGCCCATCGTCTTCACCTTTAGCCAGCCAGCGATCACACTGGAAGCGAAAAGTCTTGTCCATGGCGGAGTCCTTCACGTCAATATATTCCAGGTGCCAACCTGGTGCGATTCCTAGTGAAACAGCAAAATAAAAAAAGATTTGGACGTTTTCACATAGTTTGCGTAAGGAGGCGAGACACCTCTCCTCAGTAGCACCCTGCTGGTGCGAGAAATGATTGGTATTTGCTTCAGGTAATGTCACCAGTGAACACGATGTTGTTCTGAGACCAAAAACAGTGTCGACTTGCCCAAGACCATAATCTCATGCCCCTTCTAGAGTCAGGCCGTGCTTTTGAGGGAGTTGCTGGCTTTTGATCAGATATAAGGGTGTCGGAGCACTGTCCTGGATGAGGTAGATTTCAAGCTCTCTGGGCAAGGGACTATCGCTTGTCCTTGCCCAGCACTTTGCACGAGACGGGGCTTCTGCAATACCAGCAGCAGCAGCAGCAGTGAGCAGGGAGAGTCGGAGCCAGCATGCCCCTTGTCAACATACCAATGCAGGAATGATGTCAGGAAGAAACACAACTGTGGCTTAGGGACAACATACCCTTACAAAGCCCCAGGGAAATCAGGGCCCTGTTTGCTAGAGGCGTGAAATCTGGAAATCTGAGGGTTTGGGGGCAAAAGTTAATGGAGCAGCTTCTGTCACAGAAATCGCTGCTGAGTCTTCCTTCCATTTTAAGGGAAACATGAAGCCTTAAAGCCAAAAGAAAGATATGAGTTCATGTTCCACCTAAGCCCCACCTCTCCATCACCCATGTCTGTAGCTATTAAAACAGACGCAGCAGTGCGTGCATGGTTTGTGGTGGTCCCTTCACATTTTGGGATTGCTAGTTGGCCACAAGCTGTAGGGTTTAGTGGCTTTCTTTATGGCCTGTATTACCCCCAAACCCTTCATATTTGGATTTAAAGGTCAGAAGGTAAATTACAACTTGCTCCTTTGACCCTGCCAGCTAGCGCATGCAAGGAAATCACCCATGCTACCCTGACTTTGCCAGGCAACCAGGGTGAAGTCACAAATGCTGTGACTGGACGTGAACACCGGACAGACTAAAATGACGGGTGCTCCAGCAGGGGACCACCAAATCACCTAACTTTTGTCTTGGGGCCTTCTGAGGAGTCATAGCTCCCTTTTAGTTTTCTACTTCTTTTTTTTTATTATTTTTCTTTTCAGTGAAAAGCAACTTGAAAATGAAGAAAAGGGCATTTGGGAACATTTTCCTGGTTTCTTTGTTGAAATAGAAGAAACCCTTGTTGAGCTTGGGGGGATGGGAAGTTCTGACAGTTCTTCTTACAAGTCCTGTTATTAGTCAGACAAAGAAAGGTTATATTCATGATGAGAGATCTCTGCTGACTTATTATTTACCTCCCAGAGACATTAAACAACTCTTGCTCTTCCAAGAACTCACTGCCATGTGCCTACTTCCTTAGTTTGCAAATACTAATCTTCTTCAGCCCTGAAAAGAAAATGATGGCACCTTTTTGAGTTATGTCAACAAGTCACCCTGCTCCTGTGGACTGCGATCCCTCCACACCATGCGCTGGCAGTTCTCTACCAGCCTCACAGCCATTCCTGTCTGGTACTTTGGCTTCCTGAACCTTCTTCAAGCTAGGAAATTGCCCGCTAGAAAGCACAGACCGTGACCAAAGACACCACTTGCCCCTTAAATTTTGGGGGGCCCAGAAGAGCGAAATCATCGTGGCTGGAAGGAACCTCTGGAGAACATCTAGTCCAACCCCTTGCCTAGAGCAAGCTCAGCTAAAGCAGGTTGCTCAGGGCTGTGCCCGGTCAGGTTTTGAGTATCTCCAAGGATGGAGACTCCACAACCTTTCTGGACAGCCCGTGCCAGTGTTTGATTACCCGTGCAGAGAAAAAAGCTTTTTTCTTATGTTTAAATGGAATTTCCTGTATTGCAGTTTGCACCCGCTGCCTCTTGTCCTGTCACTGGGCTCTGTTGAGAAGAGTCTGGCTCCATCTTCTTCACTCCTCCCATCGGTTACTCGTACACATCAAAAAAAGTCCCCCTGAGCCTTGTCTTCTCCAAGTTGAACAGTCCCAGCTCTCTCAGCCTCTCCTCATGCAACACATGCTCCAATTCCCTAATCATCTTTGTGGCCCTTCACTGGACTCTCTCCGGTTATGTCCTTCTCTCTCTTGAACTGGGAGGACAGTGCCATGTGCCAGTGACAAGACCTGTGCAAATACCACGGGTGCAACACCCAGGCAAGGGGGCTGGATGCAGCAGCCAAACATGGCAGACCTCCTCCAGGCTCCAGCAGCAGGACAAAGGTTACCAAGCAGGGTTTTGGGGGTGGGCTGGCATGCAGTACCCTTGCAGATCCTCACCAGTTTACTGCCTCCAGGGCAGATCTCATCGAGTTCCCCAGGGCTCCCACCGCGCTCTAACTGGAGCAACTTGCTCTTTGGGGCCGTTTGGAAGTTTATTCTAAACGTGTTGGCAGTGTCAGCCGTTAATCTTTTTGGCAGGCTCATTTCCATTTCAGTTCAATGAACATCTCTGCAGCATATTCAGGAGGCTGCTCCACTTCCATCAAAACTTTAGTTAAAACAGTACGGGATGAAAGAAAGAAAGAAAGCATCTCGTCCTTCTCCAGCAAGAGAGATCAATGACTGCAGACTGGGATAGAATAAATTGGCGATCTTAGTCCCGTTGCCAGCATGAAGAGCATGAGTGGGGACAGGATCAGTGCTAAGCAGCGGTATCAGAATGAGTGAATGAGACGGACTTACCCTCCTCCCTCTTCTCCAGCCTGGTTCCAGCAGCTGCTCACCAGGAGAGCTGCAACAAAAACCTGCTCTTTTATCACGGGGAGAGATGGGCCAGAGCTGACTTTCCAGCACATGTCGGAGTTGAGGGCAAAGCCAGCACAAAGTGCAGCTTTTCCTGGTGTTTCCTGCGAAAGATGCGTTTATCAGCTCTGGGCTATTTAAAGAGCAAGTTCTGGGCTCTGTCAGGGGATCAAGACCGAAGAGCAAATACCAACAGGTTGTCCCTTACAGCACAAGGGTACCTCAAATCGAGGAGATGGATGGTCACTCTCAGAAAAATGGTGCTACTGCCCCAAAGCACCCTCCTGCCTGCTGTAACGGAAAAATATTTATCTTCCCTCTCACTAGAACTGGTCTTTCCTTTTTCCTGTTTTCCCTCCTGATGGTTAGCAACTTAAATTAGATTAGGAGACCTGGAAGCTGTAGAAGTATCCTATATTGCTTTTCATTTCTCAAGAGAAATAATTCACCCCAGGTGAATGCTGTCCTGGCTGTGTCCAGAGAAGCACATCTTCCCACCCTGTCCATGTCCCCTGCTGCCAGGAGTGGTGTCACATCAAGGGTTTCACCGCCACAGCATTAAACCCCATTTAAAAGCTGATATGGAAATTGAAGGATTGGTTTGGGGCTGAAGAAACCATTCTGCTTTACCAGACAAGGCATTGTTTTTCTCTGGATTCAGACTGGGAAAAGATACATTTAATTTCTTTTTGCATTGATCTGGAAAAAAAAAAAGCAAAGTCTAAATGTGAGACTTTCCCCCCGCTGAGCTGGCTCTATGTGCTGGGGAGCACATCAGTGGAAGGAAAAGAAACCATGCTTGCAGAACCACTTTTCAGGTCATGAAATCCTGGTTTCAGGATATAACCCTGTTTCCACCTTCTGTTCCAGTGTGGGTTTCCAGAGCAATGGGCTCAGAGACAGTACAGCACCTAAACAACAGGAAAGGAAACCCCAGCGACATCAAATCCTCAGCACAAGCTGGTTTATGGAGTGGGCATCAGTGAAGGGGTGAGGAAGAGGAGCCAGAAAAGTGGTGTGGACATAGCAAGGTGGAAGGACTTTTCTAGGTCCTGTCCACTGCTCACACAGCCTGGCCGTGCAGGAGAAACTGGAGGATCTCTGCAGCGATGGCTCATCAGCCTTTTCCCTGGGTACTGTTGGACGGTGGATCCTGATCCACAGTTGCTCCATCACTCAACTTTCGGTGCCTGCAGAAAAGCCGGAGCAGATCTGTTTGTAACCTCTTGGCACTTTGACCAACAATACCAGTAGAACAAGGGCTCAGGAACAAATCAACTTCACGAATGCCTTGGAGAGCATCGTGGGCTTTTCTGCAGTGACCCCAGTCCAAACCAGGACCACTACATTTGTCTCCATTACTGCTTTGGGGCAGAAGGGAAGGAGTAGCACGTATCTGAGCAGTTCCTACTTGATTATGCAGGTCTTTAAAATAGTTTGGCCACCACTGTGCCTTTGTGGAAGATCCCCTATCGCCATAATAGTGTTCAATGTTGGTAACAAAAGGTACTTCACGCCAGGCTTGTTTTGCTGCCGTCGGAATCCCCAGCAGCAAACCTGCCCTAATAAAACCCGTGGCTGTGCCATGTAGGCTCCTTAATGGTCCGCAGCTGGAAGTGACATTTTCAATAGCATGGAAAACATTTCAAATGTAATTAGAGGAGGAGAAGAGCTTTGGGGAAAACAGAATCACTTTGCTTGCTTGACTTTGGCAGTTGTATAATTTAGTGTCATGTGGGGAAATGCATTCTCTTCCCCAAGTGTCCTTATCCGAAAGAGCAGTTATTTGTCCCATTTATCCTCCTTTCCAAAAGGGCCCAAGCTGACAACTGGGTGATGCTGGGCAAGGACCCTCTGTGTACATCTGCAAGGTCTTCACAGGACCATCTTGCCTTTTTCCCAGGCGATGCTAAAAGTCTGTGCTTTCCTGATGTTGAACAGACAGGTTGGATTGTAAGCTCCTTGTCATGCACTTCTGCAGCGACTAGCGCAATCGAGTCTGACTTCAGAAGTAGTAGATGTAACACAGATAATGACATTACCGCTTCATTTAACTAAAACCCCAACTTGCAGCACCAGAAGTTTTCTTTGCCCCTCTTGGGAACAGCCACCACTTGCCCCAGCCCATATTCACCCCTAAAATATTAAGCTATTCTGACACATGTAGAAACATGGGAGGATGGGAGAAAAAGAGTGAGAATGAACCAAGTCTGGTGGGTTCACCACTCACCAGGCAGCCGGTCCCTGACCTTGCTTTAGTGAATATTAACTAATCCTTGCAAAGCAAGAGCTGGTGGGATCAAATCTGTGCTGGCAGAACCACATCCAGGCTTGGATACACACACATCCATGGAAGTTAAACTGTCTCCGCTGTTTGCAGCCATGTTCATTGACCGTCCTCTCTATCCCTTGTCTATCTGTAGCAGATCTTCTTTGGGTTGGGTTTGAAAGCAGTTGATGCCCAATCAAGTCATTACTGGTGCTTATGTTCCCGTAGGAGTAAAAGAATAATCCTGCTTGGGACATTGACTGCTCAGGGACCAGTGAAGAATTGCTGCTGCCCAGCCATTCACAACCATCAACCACCGCTGCTCAGCTCCATAACTGCATTTTTTTTTTTCTTTTCACATTTTCTGAAACATAAAGTAATGACCATCACAAAGACAGTTCATCAGCCTTGTGTCCTCTGACATTATTTATCCCCTGCCTGGTTAGATGACCATCCATCCCTAAACCCTTCCACATGAGACATCCCCCAGAAAGTGGTGGGAGTTTTGATAGCAGCGTCAGATCGCTAGAAATGGAACGTTAATTGTGAGGTGTTAGAATCATAGCATCTAGCTTTGCATCAATACATCTCAAAACACTTTAAGAAGGTGAATAATTTTTATCCCTAATTTACATAATTGAAAATGAGGTACGGGGATGTGATTTACGCAAGGTCATTCAGCAAGCCAGTGGCAGAATAAAAATAGATCCATTTTGTGTATCTCTCCTTTAGCATCATGTTAGTTCACACAGCAACATTTCTCGTCAGAGCAGACAGGCAATGCAAAACCTCTCACAGCCTTTGACAAAGCAAAACTTAACACTTGGGACAGTTTTAGAAAATAGATCCTCTGCCCCCCCCCCTCCTCTCTGTTCAACTTGTTCAGTCCTGCATTTGACTCAGGTCAAAACCACCCCTCAATTCCTCTCAGCCCCTGGGGGGGGGGGGGGGGCGGCGGGG
>JAVKLA010000074.1:79197320-79276093 GCA_034782735.1 Sagittarius serpentarius
ATCTTACAGATAAACTCCTCCTGTGCAAAAACACTTAACAGCTCAGAGTGAAGATATAACAGTTTCTCAGATTATATTCTTGCGGTTGAAGCACATTTTGTGTTTTATTGAGGTATACTTGATGCAAAAGCATTTAACAAGGGTGCAGGATAATTTTTCCCTAAGAGGAGCAAAGGAGGTTTGTAGAAAAGAGAAGCTTTTACAGAACTGACAATTCTACAGCTATATCTGGCCTTTTGGGTTCTTTCCACTCCGTAGTGAAGGATTCTGCAGTTACAAGAGACCGGGAAGAAATGAATGGCTGTGCAAGGTCAATGCTGAAGTCTTTGCCTTCTTTCCAAGTCTGCTGTTTTGCCTGCTTACATCTTTTCTACTTTATGCCAGCTCTGGACTGTGAGACCTTTGCAGCGCCTTCTGCTTACGCTGTAATGCCTCTAGCACATCTTTGTGATAGGACCGCTGAGCGTAAGGAAAAAACCTACCATTGAAGAGAGAGAAAGGTGCGTGGCACGTGAGGAAGCCTCTGCGGGTCGGTGCTGGGGTCTCCTGAGGGGCTGAAGACAGATTTGGGCAATCTGAAGGACTGAGGAGCCATGGCACGGTTGCTGGCATGCTACACAGGTCTGCAGCTTGCGTGCCCATTTGTGCCTTGTCTAAGGTGTTGACTTCAATCCACCCGGAAAGATGCAGAAGTTGACGTTGTCTCCCTCTGTACTAAGCCGTCAACAAAATGGGGGGGTGATGGACTCTCCTCTCCTTGGACAGTTTTACACCTCTGTTTCTCTTCCTCTCACTTTTTATTTTAAAGCAGAAACTTTAGAAACTAAAGAATTCAACAAATCTGCCCCATGGATCGACAGAGTTTATGAGGCAACACTGAAGCGCTTAGAAAAGCCCTTCTCAAGTCTGATAGCCAAGCAAATCCTTACAAAGGGCTAAACCGGCAGATCTTTAGGTTTCATTTAACAGTTTATGGCCTACAAGTGCGCAAAAGACTTGGAATCCTGTCTGTGAATTGCAGAAACATATCTCAAAAAGCCGTGTGCTGCGAGTTCAAGGCCTGGGCAGACCTTAAAAAAGGTAGTTCCTTCAGGGAAAGAAAAGAAAAAACAAGGGTATACTAATGTTTTTGAGTTGGGTCCAGATCAAGAGCAGGGAATAAGATACTTTCTCCATGGGAAGAGCCACCCAAAATGAGTCACTGGGGCAGTTAGGCTGTTTACGACTCAGTTAGGCAATGTCATAGCAGTTGGTGTAATTGAGAGAAGGGCCCTGTTGAGGCAAGTAAGAAGTTGGGCTGCATAACCTTGTTATTTACTTCAGTCTTTGCTCCTACAATAACACAGAGAAGTCTGGTTTATCCATAATTAGGCTCTTCCTGGCTCCCCTTGGCTGATGGCAACTGAGATAATCAAGAATCTGAAATTAATGACTTTAGAAAGACTGTTTATCATCTGGGTTCAAATCTACTCAGGCAGATGAGGGAGCTAAACCCAGATTTACCATATCTCCTTGTTGCAAGGAGAAAAAAGCAATAAAAAGAAAAAGGTGGGGGGAGGGCAGGGGGGGAAGACTTTTCTAGGTAAATAATTCCATTACTGAGATACTGAGAAACTTTAAGCCATTCTTCCAGAATGGTGATTTAGTCCTTAAACCAGAGAAAAAAATCGAGGCCTATATTTAGAAAGCCAGCATTTCTACAGACCTACAGATACTGATCTTGCATAAATGCAGAAGTAAATGAACTGAGATATGAGAAAATACATAGTACCTATCTGAGATCAGGAGATGGGGAGTCTGGAAACTATTAAATTTGCTCAGGGAGTCTAAATACATTAGGTTGAACATCAGTATCTCAAAGTAAACAGGGGCAAGATAAAAAGACATGGAGCAAAACTTAGAACTAAATTTCATTCACAGCAATTCATTGTTACCAGACTCTTGCTGGTGAGCTCTAAATATCTAAAAAAAATCAGGAACAAGTTCCTTGAAATTGCAGTTGGGAAGTCTCTAAACTGCCTGTTTTCAAATGAGCGCTGACTTGCTCCCTCATCAATTTTACTGAAGTCAGAGAAATTATATGGGGGCTTCACTCTTCCTTTATATCTCATACAGAGATGCAACTCAGCAGTTTTTGTGGAGAAAATGGCATTTAAAAGCATTAAAGTGGGACCATAAAACTGACATGCTTTTCCAGAGGAGGCAAACAGAGTGTTTGCGATTTAAAGACATTCTGACAGTTTTTGCCATTGCAATTACGGTCCCTTCAACCCTGAACACCCCACTGCAGTCAAATTTCAGTGAAAAGATAAACAAAAGCGGAATGTGAACTGGGAGCAAAGCCACTGCAGCCAAACTTCACTGATGGGGACGGATGCTGAGCTGGACTTCACGGCAAAGTAGCCACCTTGGGCAAGCCACTTAAATGTATTTTATCCTGAAATGGGGACAAGTTTATTGACTGCTTGCTGGGACCAGGTGATGTCTGAAAGAAAAAGAAGACTTATGATGGTTAGTAGCACCCTTAACTAGTCCATAGGTGCTAAAAGCACCCAATGTGAGTCAAAACAGGCTGATGCTCTCATTGAGGCTTATTATTAAGAAAACTAGGAAAAGAACATCAACCACATTCCAAGTATTCAGCATGTGAGGAGCAATGGGGTAGGCCAGTGTGAGGCTGAGTCCTTCACAGTCCATTGGCAGAGAACAGTTTATCCAAAAAAAAAAAAAAAACCCAACTAAGGAAAGAATGATCAACATCTGATGCCTCAAAATAATGGTAAATACAAGCGCATATTTCTTTAATACCCAAAGTCCCCTAAGCATCTGACAAAAAATATACACAACCCTTGACCCCTGACCCGACTACTCCTCTCCAAAAAACTAGAGCCAGGAATTTCTAACTAGTGGCATAGCCAATTTATATAAATTATATTGAGAGAGCAGGCATATATGCAAAGGATAGCTATAGCCTGGGATCCCAGCAGTAATAAATACTCTACCCACCCAACAAACTGTCATGCTGCATTGTGTGAAGTTCTAGATAGGATATGCCTTTCACATGACTAATGCAAGAACAATGAAGACAACATACGTTATGATTTAAACTACAGTTGTCCTTCTTTCTGGGGGGGAAAACAAGTACATTTTTTCTGAACAAAACCTGTTTGTCCAAGGCTTAACCCTGCAGTCAGCTAGGTCTGGTAAAAACCCTATTAAGTATTATTTATAAACAGAAACCAGCGATAGGAGGGAAATAAGGAAAGAGAATGTGAGGTTGCAACGTCTATTTATATCCATAAATATGAAGTATTTTTTCAGGTTCTGGGCAAATGGTTTACTATTTTAGCTGAGTTGTGGTGGCTATCTGGGTATGTGCTCTTAGCCCACAGCAAATTTAAACTAATTGAGCCTATTTACTGCTTAGCCTAAAGCTAAACTCTGTTACTTCCCTTTGTCACTAACCCAGAGCACGCATATAGCAATTACCATAGCTCAGCTGCAAGGTGGTAACTCCCCAACCTGTATCAAGGAGAAGGTGAACCGTGATTGCTTGTGGAGGAAGGAAAAGGCAGCAAAACCACCTAGATTAACAGGATTCGCCTGTCACGCAGCAGAGAGCAGACCCCTGGGACTCATTGCCATGGAATGCCGTGGGTGCTAAATGTCTCCTGGAGAGTCTGGACAAGCACTTGAATGAGAAAATTCACTGAAAGTTACTCAACGGACAAAAATGATATCCAGTTCAGGAGATGCCCTGAGCTACACGTAGTAAAATGCAGAGAATTGGGGAGGGATTACACATGCTCGCTCAGTTCCTCCTCTTCCTTTGGCACCCAACGGTGCTGCTGTTAGAAACAGCTACTGGGCTCGACAGACCCTCGGTCTGACCCAGTTCTCATCTTCCTACGTCCCAGCCTGTTCGTGTGCCTGAGCCCTAAGGATCAGCTCTGATCTGGTGGGTGTATTTCATCCTGTTCGCACGACCAATCACTAGGGAGCCACGATGCCTCTTGAGGAAAATGGGGGGTTTTGCAGACATTTTAGCTGGCTTTATATTTGAAAATGGATCTGCAAGTCCATGTTGATTTCTTGCTGCTCTCAGAAGGACATCCGAACCACCGCTACAACTACAGAGATGCCTGTTTGCTGAGCTGAAACTCCAGGGGGTATTTTGATAGACCTTTCCATTTCTGCATCTAAACTGCAAAGTCAAAGAATAACTGTTTTGGTAACTAAAATTAGGTAAAAGCAGCTTCCTTACTGCATTCAGCACCAGCTATATAACGTGATATTACAGAGGTTAATCAACTAAATTGTGCTGTGTTGTCGGAGTGATAAATACAAGCCCAAAGCTTGCAGTGGCTGGGAATAAACGGTCATGTTAGGTGGATGGTTTTATTTCCCATATTTCACTACAGACTGAGGCTACAATAAGATTTTTCTTTTTTCTTTATTTTTTTAATAAAAATAAGGAAGCAAACTTCCAGTGGGAGAGTCTGATCCAGAGGTAGCGTCTTTTATTAATACTGCATGAGATGCAGCCTTCTCCATCTGCCCCAACTTGGAGAAGTCAAGAAGATGATGGCCAGGACATGTCCGTACTGACATACAACCCCAGCCCAGCCAAAAACCAGCTGCCTCAGTACAACCAGGTAATGACTGGGTAGTCCTGCTGCCATTCCTCCCAGGACTTCGACAAATGCTACTGCGCAAACCACCTTGTTCATACTGACCCAGGTGGGCCTATGGGAGCCATCACCTTTGAGCTGCAGCAAGGGCCTGCTATTAGCGAGCAAGTCATTGTTAATGCAAGATCATCTCTTTTTGGGATGGGATGAGATGTCATCGCAGCAGTGTGGGTGATGCGTTTGTTACAAGCTGCTGCTTGGGGCCTGAATAACAACACAAATGACTACGACAGTACTACTGAGTGCTGCTCTGCTGTTTGTGAAATCAGTTAGGGTGTCCGGCAGCAGGGAAATGTCAGAATCTTTCTCGGCAGGGCATTGCACACTCACCGGCTGATGTAGTGATTTTAATAAAGATAGACACAGATCTTTAGTTCTGTCTTCTAAAGCTCACTATGTTATGCCAGGCTGCATTACCCCGTGTGTCGGTGTCAGGCTGATAGCATTAAATTGCAAGCGAAGTGCCATACTGGCCTGTGAAAAAGGTATTGCATTAATAGCCTCGGTGTTTTGGGATAACAGGCTGGATGGCTTTGCTTTGGAGGAGCTATCGTTATCCGCGCTGCGGCGGTGGCTGTAAGCTCAGACTGAAGCTGGGGACCCATTACAGCAGATACCACACCAGCACGCAGGGAGACGGGCTCCTGCATGAAGCGGGTATGACTAGGCAGGCAAGCTGGGACACAGGATCCAGGTAAAATCCTTGAGGTTACCCAGCCAGCGGCAGAGCTGGGAACAGTGCCCTCAGCCTGCCCCGTGTCCACGGAGGAGGATGCGTTTCCTCGAGTGAAAACGTTGTCCCCACCTCTCCCACCCCGCCAAGTCACTGCCCTGACCTTTGTTGTCGTGCCAGATCCGCACTTTGCAGAGATCGCCCAGGCTCAGCATGTCAGAGAAGTTGAATTCGTCCATCTGGTTCCTCTCAAACTTGTTAGACTTGTTGGACTCCTTCAGAGCCAGGGTCCCGCTGTCCCCATTCTCCCCAAACAGGATCAAGGACACGTTGGCGTCCGTGCCTGCCCCTGGAAGGAGAAAGCAAGGCACATCGTCACGAGCTAGCCTGCCGCGTAGAGCTGACACCCAGCCCCCGATTGCATGGAAATGGAGGCAGCAAAGGCAGGGCTGGCAGAGGCTGCCGCGAGCTCAGGTTTCTCTGGGCACAGCCAACGGGTTTCAGTGAATTCGCACAGGATCCTGCAAGGAGGACACTAACAAGCCAGCCCGTCCCACAAATACAGCCGGAACGCTTCGCCCTTGCGTTCAAGGCACGGTGACCATGATGACAGCAGCACTAATAGGAAGCGGGAGCACCTGCTCCGAATGAAGCACCGTGCATCGCTTTGCTTTGCAGAGGATGTCAGCGTCGTGACTCCCATTTTTCCAAGGTGACTCCCACTTTTCCAAAAGTGACTTACCCAGCAACATCCAGCAATCTACGAAAGAGTGTTAACTAACATATTTTAATGTTTCTAGCTACAAAGTATTAGGGCACGTTGTCCTGGGCTTCCCACGGGGCCACAGTCCCTTTTCCACGCTGTGGTCTCCGTCTGCAGTCCCACAGCCTCCTCCGAGCTGTCCTGTGGCACCCAGGACACTTCAGCTGGGGTCTGTCTCCTACTGCTCTCCCTGTCTTGTATGGCACAGGGATTTGAAAGCAAAGTGTCGATCATCAACCAAACCACTATGGCACCTTGTGGCCCACTTTCCCCTCCCCTAGGTCTTCCTTCTATATTCCTGTTTCTCAAAATATTGTCCATGCTGCGTTTAGTGGAAAAAAGCGCAGTTTCTCATACAGCAGTTTGCCCCGCCAACTCCCACCTCTTCTCATGTATATGTTAGGAAAAGAATAATTTCTAAGATGATCTTTATTACCTGATATTGAATTTCATATGCCCATTACTGTCCATATTTTGCCACATAAAACAGCCATGCTGTCAATTCTCCTGTCTTTTGGAGAGTTCAAGGCCAAACCATCACCTGCAGTGACCTTACGAACATTTTAGCTGAAAGTGGTACAACATTTTTACCTGGTACTATTTATAATTTGACCAAAACTATTGCCTTTTATTTTTTTATGCCATAACAAAAAAGCAGATTCATAGAAAGAAATTTGATTCCACATGGGCAGACATTCATTGCTGTGTCAGAATGAAAGCCCTTAAATTTTGGAAAATGAAAATGAGATCATCAAACCCAAATCTGTCTTACAAAGAAACTCAGCATCTGCTGCCCTCGGTTAGACAGCCCAGCTTTGAAAACTCTAACCGCCTGCCAAGCCATTTCTTACACAAGAGTATCGTAAATCCACTTTGGGCCACAGGGACAGTATTTCCCACAGCTCTATTCACAACATAATGCAGAGAGAAAGTTGGGGGGACTGAGAACTTTTTGAGAAAGCTACCACTTCTTTGGGATAATTATTAGAATACAGAAATTAGGAATAAATCACAACTTTTCTTATAGAAGGGCTGAAAAAAATACTAAAGAAAAAAAGAGGAGAAAAAGAGTCACACAGAGAAAAGGCAAAGCAACATTTGGTGTCCACATGAAAAATTGCCTATGTTAAATTGTGGCTAATTTTCAGCAGTTCCCTGGGAAGGACTTAAGAAGGAAGAGGAAGGAAGCATCAGGGATTCAGGCAGTTCATCTGGCAGTACCTTTTATGACCCAAAACCTTGCTGAGGTGAGGAACAAAGCAAACTGAAGTCCATTTCCTTACAAGGAGCAGGCTCCCAATTAATGCAAGGTCTCAAAAAGCACAGAACCAACTGTTTCTTAGCAAAACCTTCCCCGCAGGAAGAAGCTTATGAAGGCCTCATGCAGTGACATTTCCCTCACAAGCAATTAGCAGGAGACGGGAAAGAAAAGAACAGAAATTGCTGAATCAATGTACATTTCACCTATTTGAGTCTCTGGTTTTTGTTGTTGTTGTTGTTGTTATTAATTCCAGGAAACTGTCAGGCACGTTTAGCAACTGCCTAACGAGCCTTAACCGGCAACGAGCGCGATAGCTCATGGGTCAGTACTGGGGTCTGCAGCACTGAACTTCATCATCAACACCCTAAAGAACGACAGAGCTCATCCTCAGCAGATTTCTGGATAACATTAAATTTGGGGGAGTACTGACATGCTGAATGGCAGAATTCCAACCCAGATGGACCTTGAGAAACTTGAGGACTGGGCAAGGAGAAATCCCATGAAGTTCAGCAAGGAGAAGTGCAAAGGTCCGCATCTGGGGTGGAACAAACCCTGCATGTGTACGTGCTGGGGAGCTGCAGAAGACCCAGGGGTTACAGCAGTAACATTCCTATTCAGGTTGAATCCGAGCCAACGGCAAGTTCTCGGTGTTCAATGCAAACCATGTATTTGGCTACATCAGGAGGAGCGCGGCCAGCAGCTGAAGAGAAGCTCTTACCCCTTTGCTCAGCACTGAGGAGCCCATACTTAGACCATGGTGCTGGTTCGGGTCCTTGGCTCGTGTTGAGACACTGAAGAGGGCTCAGCAAATGGTTGCCCAGATGGACAGGAGCTGGGGCACACAACTGTGAGGAGAGGCCGAGGGACATGAGCCGGGGCAGGTGAACGAGGGCCCCTTGACCATGTGGATGGACAGAGGTAACGGTGACAGGGTCATGTGCTGTGGAGATGTCAGACCATTCCCCAAGGAGCTACAGCCACAAATTGGTGGGGAGGTTCAGGTCGGGCATCAGGAAAAAAAAAATATTTCTTAGGGAAATGGTACAGGTCTAGATCAAGTGCCTGGGGAGGTGGTGGCATCACCATCCCTGGGAGTGTCCAAAACTCAGCTGGGCAGAGCCTTGGCTGATTTGACCTAGTGCTGGCAATAGTCCTTTCAGCAGGAAGATGGATGAAATAACCTCCAGAGGCTCCTTCCGACAAAAGTGTCTATGATTTTATGATCCTTATTGAGCAGCTGCATTATTTTTAAACAATATGTAGGTTTGAGTCACAGCCTTTTGAGGCCAAAGAATGTCCTTCTTTTGACTTAACAACCTTGGATAAAGCACTAGGAACTGACACCCACTGTCCTAAATTATGTAATTTGTAGGCTGTAACTGAGCTGACAACATACTAATTAATCTTATAACAGAGGAAATAAAAACCTCCTGCTTCGTTAATGCTTGGAAAATGAGAAAGCAGTATTTATTCTTTCTCCATCTTTATTGCATTAGCATGTATATGATGCCTGCATATAGAATACAGAAAATCTGTGTAAATCAAAATTAACAGGCGAGGATATTTTTGTGCCACAGGAAGAGCCATCAAGAGGTCCGGCTCTATTGCATCTGCGTCTGTGGGTCATACCTTGAAGAAAATGAGATTGTGAGTTACTTCTCTTATAAGACCAAAAATAAATCGGGATCTTGGTTTTAACCAAAGATTACCCATCTGACTTGGGACGTGTCTGCTGTAACAACCTCTTCTCCCCTTATCTGTGTGTCATCTGAGAGCTGCCATCTGAGGTACTTCTGATGGCCCCTGGATTTGACTTTTGCAAGAGAGGAGCCTTTCCCTGGTGCAGCCTCTGTGTGTTACATGGTCATCCAAGTTGAATGACTTCTGGAAAGCCAAACTGTAACTCAAAGGTTTCTTTGAGGAAAAAGTACAACAGGACTGTTGTTAAATATGTGTGTATGGTGGGGAGGAAAGGACCGCTGCTTTCTCGTTTGCTGCAGGACATTTTTTGTGGGATTCATTTTCCCTAACTTTAGCCATCTAGCCTAACTTAATTGTGCTGGCTCTGTCTGAATCTGATGAAGAGTGAGAGAGACCCTCCAGAGGATGATCCAGGCCACAGATTAAGACTCCTCTCCCAGATGAACTGACCAGAGACAGTCTAGGCTAGAAGGAGGTAAGACCACGAGCATAATTTTTTTGAGAGTGACAAATAGGTGAGATGAATCCTACCCCACATTTTCTTTCTTCGTTTGTTTCAATGCCTCTAGTGCACTGGAAAGTTGAAAGCTATTGCAGAGAAAAAGTTTATACCTAGAAATAAACACTTCTGATTCTATTCACTGTGGAGAATTGCTGTCCCTAGACAATGTCAGCGTGGCAGGAGATGATATATGTTTAAACTAATGGTCAAGGATAAAACTTCTTTTTTCCTGAGTTGGTCCAACCAGGAGTAATCGTGGAATACATAATGATCAAAGAGGGGAGATGGTTCATGACTTGTACCCTCTTTAGATAAGCTGGATAAAGTTCAGCATTATGTCAGTGTGCACTGTGATCTAATCATAAACACTCTCTGAAACCTCTCTGTCATCTGCTCTTTCCTGCTGGTTGTCGCTGTTCAAAATGAAATAAAATGTTTCATCATTAATACCGGTCATCCTTCATTCAATGGGAAGGGCAGATTTGTCTGCCGTTGCTGTCATCTCCTATTCTCCTCTCGTTTCCATTTCCATCGCCTTTGTGAGTTAGGGCTGGATTTCACAAAAAGGTCACAGAAAGATCTACCATTATATTAGATGGATTGCCAAATACATAAACAAATCTTCCTCTCTCTCTCTCTTCTGTTTTTCATATTTCACTACATGTTTTTCAGACAAGCAGCAGGCAGAGCAGATAGATAGATAAAAAATGGTGAGGTGGCACGAAGACACTCTGCCAGGGGATTTTTTGATATTCTCAGATCAAACCTCACAAGCAGTCTAAATTACCACTGGTAAATCCAGGGGGAAAAAAAAAAAAAAGAAAGAAAGAGAGGTACTTGTGTGCACTGCTGTGGCAGAATTCCCTTTGAGGGTCAACCTTTCAAACAAGGTGTCTGCATGATAATGTCTAGCTTGCCCCATTTTGGCACGAGGCAGCTTGTATGTGGTTGCAGCTTTCATTCAGCAGCCTGACAGAAGTCGTCATGAAAAAAGGCAGTGATCCCAGGAAATGACATAGAAATCCCATTTCTTGGCTCTTGAAGCTCTGCAGCTTTCTTTATACTCTGTTCCACCTCTTCTATCTGGTGTGCATTTAGGGATGGTTTTTCACAGCCTGAGATAAATGGTCTCAAAACACTTTGAAAAGGAGAGTGAATTATTGCTGTCTTCTTTGGGCAAAGCAGATAGTGCTGACCGAACATCTGGAGCCCACCAGCTTTGATTGTAGCCTTTTTTTTTCCATCCTACGTGGATGGGCCCGACCTGACCAAAAAGAAAAAGGGGGCTCCTGACCGTTGCAACATGGTCTGGCAACAGCTTCTGTTAAAGTGTCTTCAGAGGAAGCGGCGAGCAGTCAACTCTAGGCCTTGTGTCTAAATATTTTATGCCCAGAGCTCAGATGAGGATGAATCCTGCAGAATAACACTGTCATGATGAACAGCCAGCCAAAAAGGCGGTGTTCCAGCGTAGTAGGGCTAAATTATGCTTTCCTGAACATAATTTCAGATTAAGCAGGAGATATTTTCCATTGCTAAAAATCAACTCATACCAGAAAAGTCATAAAACATCCACCATGGACGTACCTCCAATATCACTGGTTTTAACCTGAAGAGTGTATATCGTGTCCTCCATCATCTGCTCGTCATTTATGACAGCTGGCATCTCACACACAAGACTTCCCTTGGCATTTTTCAGCTTCGACAGCCATTCACCACAGGTAAACGTGGCCACTTCTTGATTAGTCAGGTTCTTCAGGATGATCTGTGAGGAGCCAACATAAAGGGAAAAACTTCAGCTAAACTTCAGCTACTGTTTGAATGAGGGCAAAGATTAAACTCATAAAGTGCACAGTGTGGTAGGACATGGATAGAGCTTGATCAGAGCTTCAAAACCTGTACTGAGCAATTCTGGGATAAACGGAGCTCTCTGCTATGGACATTATTTGCTGTGGTGACTTGTCCTGAGAAATGGTCTCCATAATATTGGACCTTTTCACACAGTGGGTAAAGCATAGGAAGAAATTTGCTTCTCTGATGTAAATTATGGACAAAGCTCATCTCTTGAGAGAGTCAGACATTTCCTGGAAGCCAGTGTGGAATTCATTCTAAGGAAGAAGTAACAGAGGGCAATTAAAAACCTCACTAGTGCTCCTTGAAGTACGCAGTATCTTTTTTTCGCCCGTCTCCTCTGTGCAAACACACAGCAATCATTGTAGACATGAGCAAACCAACCTCAAACAAGTTAAAGCAATGCGCAAGATAAAATTAGGCCAGCAAAACTTAATGTTTCACACACTTCTCCCTCTGGGAAAAGGTGACAGAACAAACAGTATGCAACAGATATTAGTCACACTGTCTAATGTGTCACGGGAAGGAGCTCAGATGCTGTGGTCGTAAGAACAGAATAGGAACCTATTCAGAACAAGCCAGTGAGCTCCTCCAACAAACGCCTAGTAAGACACCCACCTTTATGTGTCCTCTTCGGCGTGGGCTCAGTGGAGCACCAGTCCGCTGGGAGAAAGGCATTACGCTTGCCTACAGCAAAAACCTAGCAGCAAATTCTCACTAAACTGGGGGAGTTGGAGGGAAGGGAGGAGACAGGGCTGCAAGTTACCGTTTGTGTTACCACCTAACAGAAACAGAGACCGTACCTGGGTGTAGCAGTGCATTAGCAAACAGTGTCTTGTAAGGCATATCTCTGCAAAGGCCATGGAAACACCGAGTCCAGATGCGTCAGAGAAGCGTGACATGGTATCAGGCAGAAACGAATCATGGAGTCATGGAAAATGTTAAGTTAAAAGGGATACCTGGAAGTGTCTAGTCCCACCTCCTGCTCCAAGCATGGCTATCCAAGGCCGTGTCCCACTGAGTTTTGAACATCTTCCTAGGGTGGAGATTCCCCCAGCACTCTGGGTCCCCATCCCAGGGCTGCACCACTCCCACTGGGAAGAATTTTTTCCTTATATCTGATCAGGATTTTCCTTGTTGCAGCTTGTGTCCATTGCCTCAGGTCTTTTCACTGTTCACCTCTGAGAAGAGACTGGGTTGATGGTCTCTGTAACCTCCCTTTAAGCAGCAGAAGACTGCAGTTAGATCCCCCCTCAGTCTTTTCTTCTCAAGGCTTAAAAACTCCATTTACCTCAGCCTTTCCTAGTATGCCATACGCTTCAGCCCCTTGACTATCTTAGTGACCTTCCACTGCACTCTCATATATCAGCCTAAGAAACTTATAAAACTTATCTTGAGATAAAATGTGCTCAAATTCTGTCTTCAAACTGCATGTGTCCCAGTCCATGGCCTTCTGTTGACCCCAACCAAGCTTTGCCAGAGCCTTTAGCAGTTCAAAAGAAGAATATTGCTCCAGGTTATAAAAAACGATTTTAAGCAGGGCAGTAGCTACACCGAAGCTGAAGCAGCAGCCATGCTATCTGTGCATTGTAGAGTTCTGTGGGTAGGGCACTCATCTGGGGTTTTCTCTCTGCCTGATGCTAAACAGGGATCTGTAACACAGCACCTTCACCCCAGAGGTACAGGATATTTTGGGCTGTGGAAGCTGTCCCACTTTTCTAAAAAGCTGTTTATTCACAGCCAGTGACACTATTACTTTGTGGTCAAAAAAACTTCTCTATGAGTCAAGAGACCTTGAATCAAATCCTTGCTTTGAACCAAGCAGAAATCAGGTCTCCACCACCCCAGCTGGTGCCCTCTCTGCTGGGGCACAGATCAGAAGGAAGCCTTCTCTCTCAAGGATGCGTGAATGATGTCTACGTCCTCTTAGGATTCCAGCCTAGAAACTTTTCTTTGGCTAAAATTTGCAAATTTGAATCGTGAATAATCTCAGGTTGACTGAAAATGCCTTTTTTTTCCCCTTGGTGCATAGACTCTTTGCTGGAAAAAGTTCAGCCAGCTCTACCTCTGCCCTGCTCGGGAATGACAGCAACACTGTTAGTACCAAAATGTCCTGAGCAAAGCTTGCAGGAAAATGTCAGGAAAGCAGCGGGGGATAGAAGCAGATTAGAGTTGCCAGCTGGAGTGCACTGGCAGACAGAGAGATCAGACCTCTCACAAATAACCAGCCCATGCCCAACACTCCAGATGCTGTCCGGGAAAAACTGTCTGGCTACTAAAACTGCCAGATCAAAATGCCCTCTCTTTCCATCCCCAGCCCCTCACCCAGGATGAGTGATTCCATCCGTATGCCGCTTCATGTAAGCAGTTAGCACAGACAGAGAGCGAGCGGCCTCTGCTATTTCGTTCTGGGATGCTGCTCCAGAGAGGAGCGGACAGGAGAGAGAAATTCATTGTACAAGCTTCATTTGCTCAGGGTCGATCACAGCAAGGGACATGGTGGTAGCAGGAAACCCGTGGCAGGCTGATTGCTCAGTCACTACGTGGGTACGTTGCCTACCTTACCTAGCATGAATCGCCTAAACGCCGGGCATCCAGCCCGAGCGCATCGTGCTGGTCCTCCCCACCGTCAGTGGTCGGGGCTGGGTATCGCCAGGGAAGCAGCACATCCCACCCAAGCTGGGGGCACGTAAACAGCCGTTCAAGGCATCTCTCCCTCCCTCAGATCTCCCTCTCTGCTGACTACAGAGGAGGCCGAAAGAGTTTGGTAGAAGAGGTGAAAGCTGAACATAGCTTTTTCAGTGACTAAACCAGCACAAAATAAATCCCGTCCTACAAGGAGGTGGTTGTGGGTGTTGCACACACGCAGGATGTTGATTTGGATCATGAGGGTCAAGAAAGTCATCTCAGGGAGCTGAGCTGAGGGTGTTTTTATTTTCTGTCTGTTCCTCTCAGAAAAATTAGCTACCTCTTGGCAATGAGACTGCTACTTTACATTGCATCTAATCTATTTTTTAGGGTACCTGGAACTTGCTGTGGACATTCTGCATGCTTTTAAGCTCGAACTTTATCACTATTTATGCATGGATTTTAGCTGGGCTGTAGAACACCTATAAACAATGAAAAGAAAGCGGGAGCAGTGTGTATGAATAAAATGTTGATAATTTGCTTTGTAGCTGAGCAAATATCATAGCTGACAGGAACTTCAAACCAGCAACTTGAAATTAATTGTGCGCTGTGTGCTGTAACAGAAAGGTTTGACCTGTCCGATCATTTGATTTACCTCTACCCAGCCTTCTCCCAGCTGCAGCGTAAAACATGCTCCAGAAGGTCTCGCACCCCACTAACACCAAAATGCCTTGGTCCTGGAATTCACCTTTAAAGACTCAACCACAGGTTTTTATGGTTCTGTTGCATGTCACTAGTCTTCACTTAAAAACAGGGTCCTCTGAACGTGAAACAAAAAGACTTCGCTCTCTTGCAAAGAATAACAGTCAGCTTCAGCTATATAATGAATTGTCTCAAGTTCTCTTAATCTCCTTTATATAAAGGAAAAAGAACTGAATAAAGACGGAGGCCCAAATTCAGGATTATTTGTGACGTTTGAATGCAATGCAATTAGTGCTTCATTAAGGCAGCTTCTTATCTGCCTGCCTTTGACAGCACAAAGTAACATTAAAATTCTGAGGGAAGCAGCTCTGCACAATTCAACAGTCTCACAATTCCTCTTATTTTGCTCAGACAGCTTTCATCCTTTCTTACTTCTAGCTTTTCAGCTTTGTATCTAAGATACTGGGCAGCAGGTGAAATCATCGTGTGGACTGAGGAACCAGCTATCCTAGGAGGAGGTTTCCAAAGCATGCATTTAGATAAGTTTCCTAATTACAAGTCACAATTTTTTTACAATGAGGGCGGTGAAACACCGGCCCAGGTTGCCCCGAGCGGTGGTCGATGCCCCGACCCTGGGAACATCCCAGGCCAGGCTGGACGGGGCTCTGAGCAGCCTGACCCAGTGGAAGGGGTCCCTGCTCACCGCAGGGGGGTTGGAGGAGATGGCCTTTGATGGTCCCTTCCGACCCAAACCATTCTGTGATTCTGTGACTCCATTCTCTGATTTTTCAGAAACCCCGAGCAGTGTCATGGTAGCTGGATGTGGAAGAACATGAGATTCAGCATTAGGTCAGAGGAAAATATCCAGACTCTGTGTCTCTCCCAGCAGCGGAGCGATCAGAAAGTGTTGTTCAGCTTTGGAGAGTTTTCGGTATGTCTTTCTGTGCATAGCAATAATCAGTAACAGTCATTCCGGCCCAACACATCACTAATCAAATTTTGTTGCCTTTGGAGGGTTAGGTATCAGCCTTTAAAACTTATTGCCACTTTTGGTGCAGTTTGAATCTTTGGCACCAAGTTCATTACTTCGCTGAGATTCTGAATGAAGTTTCAATGTATTTTATCTAGACAGGAAACAAAACAGAACTACTTCCCGGCTTGTAAATCAAATCTTTTGGCTGTGTACAACAACATTGATAATTCATGCATTTTAATTGGTATTTATGCATTTCTATTTCTGGTAAACTAAAAGCAGTATAAATTATGACCAGCAACAGTTTATAAAAAGACCAAAGAGAATTAAAAAGATCATTTATTGTTATTTTAATAGAACAAGAAAACGGAGAATATCTTGTAGATAAATGGAGCAACAAATGGTTAATTACGGGGTTGATGGCTTAATCTAGCTTCTCATTTCACTGTGCTAGTTAGCACTAACTGTGAACCATCTGTCTGAGAGTTTAGCACTACCCCCACAAGTATTTCATTATGCAGTTTTAATATGCACTTTTGACAGAAATGGAAATGGGCTCAGATCAGTTTTCATGTCACACCAGGCTACATAAGTTTTCGAGGCTGGAATACAAATCAGAGAACACAAATCCTTCCTCCCCTCTTCCAGACCACTCCTGTCCTCACTCCCTGCCTGGGAATGCAAATGCTATGTTTACCTTTGCAGGGAAGGTGGGAAAGAAAACTAATAAATAAAGTTCTCCAAGTATCACTGGAGTTAGAAGATCCTTCATGCTCTGTTTCTCTAAGAAAAACAGGAACTACGGGTACAATTTTCAAAAGCTTCTAATATCCTGGTCTAAAAGAGCTGCCTGCATGGTCCTTCTGTTGCTTCTGTAGAGCCGTAAGAGGGCTATAAACCCATCGGACGGGTCCAAATGAGAGACCTTTGTTCCCACTTCCCTGGGAAAGCTTTGCTTTGGGTGGGACAGTCCGGCAGGCTGGACAATTGGACAGGTGCTACCTGCCGCTAAAGATGCCGCCGTCCCTTGCCTTTCAGCTATTGCTAATTCAAGACCGCAAGATCTGGAATGTCTCTGGATGAATAAGCTTTACTTGATTTCATTTTATATGAATATGATTTATAAAACTCAGGGGAAAGTATCGGGGAACTGGCAAAGGGAGTTTGACCAAGATGACTGAATCAAATCAGAGAACAGATTGAGTTATTCCTTAGGCACAGAGAGAAAAATTGTGCGTCTGTGGCATCTATTCTGAAGATATACGCTGGAGGCCTAATGCTTTGGAAAGCTGCACAAGAGTTGCTGAAAAAAAAAAGTTAGAAGTAGTAATGCTCAAGTAAAAAAGGTACTGCACCACAGAAATGCTTTTTAGACCATGCTAATGGAGGTGAAGAGCAGTTTGTCACTTCACTGGAAACTGGTGGTCCAGTGTTTAGAAACATACTATTTATGTGAAAAAGGACAGCTTCAGACTAGTCGAGAAGGATAAAGGACCCAATAAAAAAATCATGCACTACTCTTTCTGACCACGGGTTAAGCTATTGGGTCTTAACCTATTCTCATAAAAATGTCACGCTACAGAAGTCCAGCAGGATATCTACTCCAGAAAAAAACATGCTAAATAAACATAGCAGAGATGTGTTACTCCCTTAATGACATCTGATGGTGTGGAATCAGGACATCACTCCATCTCTATCTTAGAAATATAATTATAGGGACCCATAACAAGCAAACTATGTTTAACTGCCCAAATAGAAGCGATCTTTACAAGGAGGTGACGGTTTGGTAGAGAAGATAAAGGTAAGCACTGTGCTTTTGTGCAAGATAGGATGCTAGGGAAAAATACAATCAACAGAAGTGGCTGGAGCCATTTTGCATGCTCTGTTCAAAATGCAAGAAGAAAATGACACCTTAATTGCATGAACAGGAAAAGAAAGACATCTGCCTGTGCTAGAGGGAGAAGGGACGGGGAGAGATGGCACGCTTCACCTGAAAGGACGGGTTGTTTGGAAATGTCCCGCCCGGCCCTGGCCCACGCTAGCTATCCCTGCCTGACAGAGGTCAGAGCATGGCGGGGCTCTGCAGGAGCTGAGGTACATCCCGGGGACCAACAAACATGGCAGGTGCCCTGGGTGGCAAGCCAAGGCCCTTTTGCAGGGAGGGAGAGTGAGATCTAACAGCAGCGACTGTGGTAAAGCTTTACAGCACAGCTTTTGCCCTGGCTCTCTTCTTTTTTGACTCAATTCCTGCAGGAAAAAAAACATGAGAAACTGAATGGAAAAATGTAAGAAAATAATAAAAGCGAGTCACTCGCTGCCTTTCTCCTCTTTCTCAAAGGCTGAGAGACTTCAACACAAGCAGGTCGCAAACAGACGCGCGATGTGAAGTGCGTTACCCTTTCCAGGAACCAGTGCGGGCGAGTCCCCTTCCCGTCCATCCGGATCCTCATCTTCCGGAGGGGTGCAATATCAGCGATCTCCATAACGAAACTGTCCTCTTGGCCTCGCTCAAACCTGGAGGGGTTGAAAGACTGAGGAGGTTTCCCGCTGCTTTACAACGTTGTTGCATCTCGATCCCCTGCCTGTGCTGCAACTCGCGTCTTGCCAACAGCCTCAAATTAAAAGTTTATGAGTGCACTTTATTGGACTTGAGCTTTCCTGTCCTGCAATCAACAGCTACTGTGTTTTTGGCAAGACACCTCAGTGCAGATTTGACAGGGATTCCTCCTCCCCTGGAAAATCAAGCCCATATGAGGCACCTGGAGTCGTTCCAGGCAGCCTGTAGCATACATTATCGCTCTGTTTGTAACCAGAACAATAGAGACACAGTCAGGTTTCTGCACATCGTCTTCCTCCTGGCATCTGCCCACGTGCCTGCCCTTAGCCCATCCCAACTAGAAGGCAAAGCAATTTTACATAATCTCCTTTCGCTAAGATGCAGCACATAACTTCGCCTTTGCCGTGGTGACAGACAGTTGCTGCAGCTTGGCTAAATACGGCAACCGGATTGCAAGTCGGAGCCCAACGCCTAAGTTTAGGAAGCACAGGCAAATTGTGTTAGAAAGGAGCCAAAACTGACCGTCCCGTGCTCCCCTCCTGAATCTGGGGGATTTGGATTTGCAAACTGGCTCCCTCTTTGGTAAGAGCCAGGGTGGGTTTGTGTAACATTGCGTGAAAGATCTTACCCTATGCTTGGCTGCTGCACATAGGCACAAGGATGTGTAGGAGCTGCTCATCCATAGCAATCAGCACAAAGCAGGAAAAAGGGCAAAACAGCTAACATATGCTTCTTGAAGAAGATACTACACTGGCTAGGACCGCAGCTACCTTACCTCCCTCTTAGCATCAACGATGCTAGGAAGAAAGCCTTGTTCCAGTGAAAGTGTTGCCTCAGGCTCAATATTACTGTGTTAGAACAAGTGTATCTTCCAGGTTTGCCCCCAAAATACTCTGGCAGAACCGCTGTGGGCTTGGAGATGGGAATCCAACCCTTGCTAAGTAGAAGGGCAGCCAAATCCAGGGGGTCTACCAAGCACCACCATGACGACCCCTCTGCTGTTGAAGTTCCTCCTTTGCGCAAACTTCTCCTTGTGAGTAAGTTACCTGAGCCTGCTGAGAGGTTTGGGGAGAGCTCTGCAAACTGTGGGCACTACCGTAATATCGACAATCCGTAATGGTGATATCTCGTTCCTGGCGATGTACTCAGCCTCCTATAGCTGTGCAGTGCCAGGATATGGAGAAAAAAAAACATTTCTTTACCAACCTCTGCTCAGATTACACCCTGCAGCATGAATGTGATTATCCTCACACCATTATCTGAGCCTGCAAAACTGCAGATGTTAGCAACAGGGATTGGCTCGAGCCTCTCAGTTTTCATCCAGGCACTGCTTTCCCTGCACTCCCAGAGGCATTTGGACAGGGGGTTTTGGTCCCAGTCCATTTCTAGTTATTAAGGGTTATGTTTTCTCTTTGAAAAACTCCCCTCTCTTGTTATTTGTCTTTCTGTGGTACCGGATACCAAGACAGCCTGTCTCACTGTGAGAAAGAGAATGTGCTTTTGTGCCTGGACCGTATCGATTTCCACATCTGTTTAAGAAAAAGGTGTGACCCTTCCAGCCTGAATTATCCCATGATCCTATGATCAGTTTTCATTACAATCACTGTTACCTACAAAGCTTCAAAGAAGTCTCTTGCTCTGATCTTTTCCAGGCTGAGTAACTCTAAGGTAAACAGCCTGTTAGCCAAATAAACCATTATTTGTCTTCAGTAAATGCCCTGCTTACAGTTCGTAAGGCTGATACTCACCTGCTGCTTCCAAGAAGTCAATTGTACTAGAGGGAGGCTATTGCTAAAGTGACAAACTGGGTGACCCTATCCCTTATTTATATGAACATGAACATAAGCCTGAAAAAAATTGAGAAGGGAACAAGTACCCAGACAAGCTGTCTGCTGCTATTCCTTTTCCAGGACACTGAAGCATTTATCTGAGGGATTTCATTAAGCTTTCCTACCCATGCCTGCACTTATAAATATTTCTATTGCCCAGAGGTCTTGGCAATAACAGTAATGTAGCTAAAATTGCCTTAAATCTGCGGCAGGTTAGGCAAACGGTTCTTCGTAATGCACTAAGCTGCTGTGAGTGAATTGGCAGTGGATGGCCCCAATAAAGGTGAAGTGCCTTTTCCCATGTGCTTGCACCCCTCACTGCTGGCGCAAAGGCGGCAGAGATTTCTGTGCAAGAAACGAGAGCCGGGGAAGCCTGTGCTGTTAACAGCTGGATGAAAACTGGTGGGAATGGTGCGGAAACAGGCAGTACGTGTGCCGGGGGACGTGCGTGTCCTCTGCAGAGGATGCTAATGAGATGATGAGAGCTCTGTATGGTTGGAGGTGTGATACCATGCACCTTCAGCTAGCAGAGATGTGCCAGTACGTCCTCAAAGAATAGCACAGCATCCTAGGGATATTAACATATTAATAGCTGTGTTTTACATGTCCTTCTTCTTTATACAGCCCCAATGAGTTTTCAGCAACTTTTGCCCCAATGAGTTTTTAACACCTTTTGCAGATCTTCTACTGGCAGAAGACAACCCAAGCAACTAGTAACGTACAAACTGTGTGGCTCTCCTTTATTGCATTTTCATATCCTTATATCAGAGATTATCCATCCCACCCATATAGACAAATCTGATTTTTTTTTATAGGCCGCATATTTTAGGGATATCACTTGCCTGGCCAGGTGGAGCAAAACCTCAATCCCTCTCTTGAGGGGTTGGAGAGGTCTTGGTTTCTTTTAGAGACTTTTGGTTGGAGTGCCCTGATGTGAAGACTGCTTTGCTTTTCAATACAGTCATGGCCCATTTTCCCACCTACATGAATTGAATGTTGGGCTTAAAGTAGTGGAAGAGAGATCGGTTTGGGACGGCCTGGGGTCTTGGAAGGGGGATGTCACCGATAGCCAGACATGCTGGTAACTCAGGTACATTGTCCCACATGTTGGATGTCTCTCTGTGATGGAGAGCAAGTCCAAGAGCCATGTTTTTCTGCATGACTCAGCCACATTTCTCACAGAGATTTTAGTCAGCAGCACCTCTGCTGCATTTTTTTTTCAGAGCAAACAAGGATCGTGCTTGTTACTAACTAAACACATGAAGGTTTCAAGCTTAGCTGAACACGCTTGCCCAGACACCCACTCTGCTATGACAGCTGCAAGTAAAACATCCCCTAAGCAAACACCTCTATGCGGGGAGCCTTATCTTCAATTATCCAGCCCACATGCGATACGCAAAGTTGCGGCAGAGGAACTGCATCGCCAGGAGGCTGGGGGAAGAGTCCAGTATCACCTCAGCAAGCTGAGCTCGAACCGTGCGGCCAAATGCCCGAGCCCTCCTGACACTCTGTGGATGCTTTGCTGAATAAGATCAGAGGTAGTCAATTAATTAAATTTAAGCCTGATGAAGCCCGTCTCTAAAAGACGGTTAGTGCCATGTTCCTTCTTGAGCATGCCAAAACTTTCTGTACCGAGGGAGGTGCTAGAAAGGAACAGGAAAGCGTTAGGAAATGGATCAGTGGCATGTGGGGTTTTTTGGCTTACAGAAGTGCTGGCATCAGACTGGGGTTACAGTGTTCGTTAGCCGTTTCTGCTGAAGAAAACATGAGATTTCACCTTTTTAGTAAAATCAGAGCACGCAGTGCAGCACTCCACGCAGCTCGCAGCCCGTTTCCATCTCTCTGCACTGTAAGGCCACACCTGGGCAGGCAAATGTCATCGTGTGTCCCTCCCGTGCCAGCTGCAGACAAGCCAGCTCCGGTTCCAAAACCGCGTGGTTACATTAGCGTGGCACAGAGCCCGAGCTAAGAAGCCCACTTCTCAGCAGGGCCCTCAGCTTACCAGCTCAGGTCCTGGCATCCCTCACCCGGCTTCTGGACCAAGCTGGCTGACGTTTGGCCAGCTCAGCAAACGGGAGGAGCAGACGGAGGAGAGTCAGCACCTTCCCATCACAGGCCCTTCCCAAGGCAGGTGTGTGCATCTTGGTTTGTCTTTCTCTCATTGTGCAGTTCGTCATGCATTCCCATTAAATACTGTTTGAATTACATTACTTATTTTTCCACAAAAGGTGTGTTTTGCTGGAATTCCACCTGTGGTTTCATGCAATGTCCACAGTTCCTCTTGGAGCTGATGCAGGACTTCAGAATTCATATTTTTGTTCACAATGCTTATCCCTAAAGCCACTGAGGAACAGGTTAAACAAAACTTCTACAAACGACAAAGGATGGTTTCCCTGACTACACAGTGTTCTCCTTTCCTCTGCTCTGCTGAGTACATTACGATAACACTTAGAAGGGGCCCAGTTCTGAATCTATAAAGTCAATGGGAGTTTATCTGTGTATTTCAGTGGGAGCACGATCAAAGCCCCAAGTGCTTCTTGACTTGACACTAGAATCTTTTATCACTCCACTTCTACCCAACAAAAATGACAAAGTGACTGTACCTGTCTCCATTTTTTTCCAGCTGCATCTCCTCAGTGTTCCCATTGGATCCAAAGACAGTCATGAAAATACTGGCGTCGGTACCGCCACTTTCGATGTCTCCAGTCACAACTGTGACTTCGTAGAGGATCTGGTGAGAATGTGAAACAATCAGAAGGACTCGTTCAAACAGCTGTCCTTAACCCACGCAAAAGCCTGGGCAAAAGGCTAGATAGGCTTTGCAGGAGATTTGCTTCTTTCCCAGAAATGGTTACAACACAGCTGCTTGGTTTCTCTCCACACTGTGGTTCTCAGAGGCAAAGTTAGAGACTGAAACTTGCTACAGGACCTTCCTCTTTGCATCATCTACGACTTTTTCTGCAGATTTTCTCAGCCTAGATAAGGCTCAGGGAGAGACACGTTCGTTTTGACAACCACATGCTTGGGGAGGGATGAAGATCTGGTAAACTCCTTCTCCACAGGAGTCACAGCCCTCACGTCAGGGTCTCCAGCCCTCTGCTACTGGCATCTCCTCCCCGTCACCTGCCAGCACTCCAGACCTCCATACTGCACCAAAATTTTGCCATTTTTAAAAACACATCTCCCAAAGTCACAATTGTTTCTTTCCCTTGACTGCAAAATATTGCCCTGAAGTGTTCGGTGTCCATCTGGGCAACATTTAGTCCAACATCGCTAAGAGTTTTGAAGTCTATACATCCGAACACTCTCTACAGGAGAAAAATGCAGCTATCCTACTTCCCAGCGGGACACACACCACTGCGTCGAATGCAGAGTGTTCCCAGATCTCGTACATTAAAGGTATGCCAATTTGTGAAAAGATGTTTCGCATCATTTTCGCTTTGTTAGCTTAACTTTGTTCTTTTCTCCTGACATCTGAATAATAAGATTCAGAACAAAATATTTCAAAAGCGTGCAAGTCCCAGTGGCTGTCAGTGGCATTAAGACTTTTAGGCCGCTTAGATGCTTTCAAGATCGTGCCTATGGTAACAAGACCTCTGGATTTAAGGGGTGGAAGAATATCAAGAAACAGCCCCAACAAAACTTCTTTCAAATAGTGCACTGTTAGGCAAGTTTTATTGGCCTGAATTGTAATTGCCACATAAATAAACAGCGCAAAAGAATAACATCATAGAAAAATTATTTTTCGTGTTTTTTCAATCCTGAGTAACCTGTCCGTCACATATTCATCCATGCACATTTTAAATCATAGCAAAGCATCATATTTGCTATAGGTAGGAGAAGAAAAACTCTTCTACCAATGCATTAAAGGTTTTTAATCACTGTGGTGGACGTTGACTAGTTTCTCTACATATGGGAAGGCAAATATTCAATTTAAAGCACAAAGAGGGAGTATCAAGCCAAGAACAAAATTAAAATGAAATGGGTATGTATAGCTGTGCAAGAGTCAAGGAAAAGCAAAACAAAAAAGCATTGACTTTCCCAAAGATGTTAAACATATTAGTCTTCTTGAACTCTAAAAAAAAAAATTTAAACTCAGTTTCTAACTACAGCTATTTATGAGGGAACAGTCCCAAGTTCCCTCAACTAGGAGGCTGATCAGAAAGTCAAATGCACGCTTCTGATTTCATGTCTCAAACATCTCCCCTGATTTCCTTCAAACCTGTCAGCAAGTATCTGGTGCAACATCATAGAAAAAACTTAGTCAGATGCGTCTGGTTTTGGCATGCTTATGAAAATAAATATCCAGGATTGGTCCTTTTTAAAAGGAGGACTGAACATATGTCTTAATTAACATCCACTTCAATCTAAGGGCAAGCCATCAGCTCACCAATAGGAGCCTGGAAACCTCCTCCAGGAGGTTAAACACCTGATAGGAATTGTTTAAGAGATTAGGTTTAAATATTGGTATTCACTCTGAGGGAGGGTTTTTTTCCCTCTTCAGTCAATTCTACCACTGAAACCTGCATTGAGTTGTTGAATCCTTCACAGATGCTAAAAATGTTATCCCATTTTAGTGTGCCCGGGGAACAAGAAGGATTTCAGGAGAATACCTTTCGCTTGGGAACCAAGAGCAGCGTAAAGAAAAATTAATGTACTATGAAAGGGTAACCTCATTGTAAATAGAAACACATCTATAGAGATTTTAAATTGCCATACAGGTATTAAACACAGTATTATTGTCCCATTCATCCAGACTGTTATTTCTGTTGTAAATCTTACATCCAAAATCAGCATAGCTCAGCTTTCCAATTTGTACTTGGTTGAAATATGGCATAGCACACATTAGTTCAAATTCCATATGTATGGATGAAAAGACTATACAGTATTTTTCATTGCTTATTCAACTTTAATCAGTTATTCATTTCAAAGATCAAGCTTACAAACGTCTCCATGTTTCAACAACTTCCAATTATTATTACTTTCTAACTGAATTCAGTTTCCCTCTCCCATATTAGAAAAGCTGATCTGTAGCCACACTAAGCCGAGATTAAAATTTCTCAGCTACTCTAATTTTGATGAGTTAGAAGTGTCTCCTCAAACAAAACACGATGGCGTTAGACTGTACCAAGGTGTTCACCTTGCAGCCGCTCCCACTCTGTGGGTACCAGGTGATGGAGCGGGTGCAGTGACAAAATGAGGACGTGCTGCTGGACTGTGTCCTACCTGCTCTGCCTTACCCTGTTGTTCTGCCTATGCCATGGCTGCATCCAGCCAGCATTATTAAACAGTGCTCTAAGTGGTAATGACGCTAAACCATTCCTAAAGATTTTGCTAGGGAAAATAACAAAGAAACCCTCTGCAAATAAAAGGCTCAGACCACATGCAGAAGTCAAAGTATGAGAACCGCTGACACACAACCTATATCAGCACAGGTCCATGCAACAGCTAAGGGTACAGGATGAGCCTCGAGCCTACCTTGAGGCCAATGTTAACACAGTCTGCATCCAGGATGTTGAGGATTCGTGAGGTGAGTCCATCACCTTTGTCTCTGGCCAGCCAGCACTTACAGACAAAGTTGTACATAACGCCTTTGGTGGGCACGACAATGGTGAGCTCTTCCACCAGCCAGCAGCTCTCAGGGGTAGCACCATCATGCCCCACCTGTGAAAGTCGGCAAGAAAACACCTGCTTGTTAAAGGGGATTTCTTCAGAGGAGAGACCCTGACTGGGTGTTTTAACCAGTGATGAAGGACTTAGAGTGTTGACTACATACACGGTCACGCAAACCATTTCCGCAGTGGAATGGAGGGAGCTGTGAAATAGTTCGTGCCATTGCTGCCCGACAGGCAAGACACCAGTGTACATGGCAGCTGATGTGGGCAAGGAAGCTCAGGTCATCAGCTGCTGAGCGGGAGGGAAGGCTGGACACTGCCAGTCCCAAAAGTAAGCAAGGCAGGTTGAACTGACCTACAGGAAAACATGTCCAGTCTCTTACTACTCTACTTCTGTTCCATTGACCTCTGTCTGCTAGTTTGCTGATCTCTACAGACCCATTTCTCCATCTTTCCAACCCCTCCACTGCTGTTGCAACACTGAGAAGCAACTATCCAAAGCTTCATAGCCAAGATGAAAGATGCAGCTACGCAAACACCCACGTATATTATTCAAGCACTCCTTCCCTCACAAATCCACATCTAAGTCAACTATATGTATCAGGCTATTTCTCTGCTTCCCGTCTCCTTAAACTGCAAAAGCTCCATGTTTGTATAGGAGCCGACAGATGGAGCTTACATGTGTAGCTGGTTGATTTTCAGTGACCATCTCCTCCAAGCTCAAGAATGGTCCACCCTGTAGAGCAGGAAGTCACAAAAGAGCGGCAGGAGGCCTGCATGGATGAACAAGGGGCTCCTGACAAAACTTAAATGGAAACAGGAAGAATACTAGAGGTGGCAGCAGGGACAGGGGACCTGGAGAAATACAGAGACACTGCCCAAGTGTGCATGGATGAGGTTAGGAGAGCCAAAGCCCACCTGGAGCTGAATCTGGCAAGGGCCACGAAGAGCAACAAGCAATGTCCCTACAGGGATATCAGCACCAAAAAGGATACTGATGGTGCAAACTTCTCCAAGAAACTGCACGTGTCCCTCTTAAAGAACGTGGGCAATTCATGATGGGGCAGACTTAAAAGCATAATTGTGTATCCCAGTTGATGTACAAAACTCAGTCAGCCAGTCAGTCATTCCAGTGAGCTACCTGTACATAAAAGGCTGACTAAAAGAGCTACCTGCAGTTCATTATTTTCAGAGCAAGCGCTGTTTGTGTCGTTACTAGGAAAATGAGGTCCTTAGTTCTCACTGTTGGGTTTTTTTTTTTAATTATTAGGATATTTAGGGTTGCTCAGAAAATAATTTTTTTAATAACAAATTCATCTAGGGTGATATATCTGTGGTGTCTTTTTTTCCCCCCCAAAACAAGTGATCTTTTTTACCTGTCTCAGCCATCACTGCTATTAGGAGCATTATTACTATACTAATGTCTCTGCAGCTGCAGAAAATTAGAGTTAACCACCAGGGAAATTCAAGTCTACAATGGATGCATTAATTCTCAGATTCTTGGGGTGTGAGGTGAATGGGAATATAACACTTGCCTTCCCATTCCCTCTCTGCCAGCTTGGCTGCCCTTGTCCAGAACCAAAGCCCCTCCGAGACTCTGCACACAGCCTCTCGAGACCTGTTGCAGGATGGTACGGATGAGGCAGCGGGGAAAGTTCAGGGCGATGGCTCTGCAGTGAAGCAGGGACAGAGCAGCCAGAGAAAAAATCCCAATGAGCCCATTAAAATCTGCCGCTCTTTTGGGTTCGTTACAGCCACCTCCTAAAGCGTCATTCCCAGAAATTGCTAGGCACCAGATTTTCACAGCAGCCTTTAGCCCCTTTGGTAGCTGTGACTGGCCAGAAGAAAGCATCCTGCACATCCAGCTGCCTTGGAGAACACAAGCAGATTTCCAAGGGCTCCAAGAACAATGTTGTAAAGGCTGGGATAAACTCATCCAGTGCTGACTCTTCCTTATGGCTGGTCTTTCAGAGCAGAGCACTGGGATTTGTCTTTCAATTCCAAGCAAATCTTTAGATATACCATGCCAATATGATGAATGATCCAAAGCCACGGCCACACCAGCCGCGTAGCCTAGAGATGCATACCAATATCACACGAAGTTGTTTGGGCTGAGATGTTTGAACTAAGTTAGAATGACAGAATTTCAAGGGCAGCTAGATCCCTGGGCTGTTTGAAAAATCTTTGTAACTCGTTCCCACTGTCCTTGAGGGACTGTTGAGTACTTCACATCACCAAGACTAAGATGTACAATCTGCACTGAGCAGCTCACAATCACATTGAAACCGAATGCAACAACAGGGGAAAATGGGAGAGAATTTGAGTGGTAGATAGAAGGAAAAGATGCTAAAAAAAGGGGATTTCTTGCTTATTCTGGAAGGTGCAGAGAATATTAGAGAGACCTGAGGGTCTTCCAGGATCAGATCCCTAGTCAGTGAGGGACTGGACTTGCAACACTTTACACTCCATCACACTTTACCCTGTGCTAGTGATGGTGAAAGGCTCTGAACCAGAAGTGGTTTAGAAACGCAGACTAATGCAGGACTCTTCTGAACATACCTGTGTTTCTCTGCAGCCACAGCAGTCTAGGGACAGAGATACTTTCATTCATTAGGAGAAAAAATACTAAAACTTGTTTTAAGAACACAGTATAAAGTGCCTATACCAAATAATTTGTATTATTTATTTTGATGTCAGCGTGTCTATTAAAGTACACCAATAGTAAATATTACATCCGTAGGCTTACAAGACAGGTATAAATGGGCCCCTTTCAAATTACTTCATGTTCCGCTGTTTCTGCTTTCACTAGACTGTATTTGCAGCAGGAGAATAATACCAAACTGGAAGTGGCATCATGCTGCAAATCTTACGACCCTACTAAATCCTGCAGTCTGCTACCTTAGTTATACAGAGGGCTTCTGGAAACTTAATCCCCGTGCTATGCTATTTTCACGTGGTAACTGATACTCGGAACTTCTTGCCTTCTTCCAGCAGCAGCCAAATGCCAAATCTGAGAACAAACTGTTCCTCACTTTTCCCAAGTAGATAACTAGCAATTTTCTGCAATGTCCCTGAACACTGCAATTTTCTACAAGGAAAATATGGACTGATTCCATGGCAACCACAGCAGACTGGCACATCGATGTCGTTGCTGGGACATGGATCAACAAGAAGAGACCCTAAGCAGAGAGCACTGCGTGAAGGAAGGCAGAAGGCCAGGAGCAGATGGCTCCTCCAGCCACGAGCTGGGGAGTTACAAACTAAAAGGGAAAAATGAGCGAGCGGTGAGGAAGTACACTGGTGAGATCACTGAGGACAGGGGTGAAAGAGTGCAGAAGAACACCAGCCAGCTTGGAAGCTCTATTTTATTTCTTTTTCTAACTCCCTGCATTTCATTTGCAACCTCTTCTCTTCTTTCCCATTTGTAATCCTTTCCAAATAATTTCTTTTCCTTGCTTCTATTTCCAAGTGTCTGGTCCTATTTTCTCCTCTTCTTTGCCCCTTCCTCACCCTACTCACTGTCTCTTTTCCGGCATCCCTTTCTATTTATTTCTTCAGCTTGCTATTTCTGTCTGTCTGACACTGAGAGGTTATACTGTCTTTTTCCTCCCTTTCTGTCCCAGCCCATGGCTATTTCCATGTGCACACAGTCTGGAAGAGAAGGATTTGATGTACTTGCTTCACTTTCAAAGTTTGACCTAGAGATGGCTAAATAGAAAGTGTCATTAATACTCCTAATAGCCAGGCATTTGGCATGTATTAAGAAAATGACTTGATAGTAAGCTCAAATCTAGTATGGAGACTTCTCAAGGTGTGAGAATGCACTGCTTGAATGAAAGCTAATGGGAGTGCTTCAGCCTATCAGCTGCTACAACAGGACGTACAACTGCAAAGATTTTTGAATTAGTTAGGATTTCTCTCTATATTTTTTTCCCTCCTCTTCCTCCAAGTACACAAGCACATGCATCAACAGGTAGGTTTACTGCAACACAGGGCATGGGGTAAAAATAATATAATTAAATAGGTTCTTGAAGTCCTCAGATGCTGTGGGCTTCAGCACTTGGGCAGCTGGAGCAGGTTTTCAGGAGATGGAACTGCCATATGAAACAAGAATGATGTACACAAACACTCTGGAAGATTCATGTGAAGTTTAAGCTCAGTGATGGAAAGTCTATGCAAATTCTGTCTCCCTGAGCCATTGCAGAAAAAAATGGCTCCCATACCAAAATCTTTATTTGTGCATGTTACTTATGAACAATGATTAATTTTCTTCTCTAAGCCTGGGTCCTCCAAGCTGTGAAAACAATTTTCATGTTTAGCTAGAAAATTACACAAGATGTGTTTCTCACTGCAGGCACAATTTATGAAACCCAACTGGAAGTAGTGTGAAAATCAGCTAGGAAAAAGACTGATGGAGGACCGCATCCTGGGAACCTTCACTGCATCTGTCAATAACAGGGCTTGACTAAGACAAAACAGTGCCAGAGATGGGACAGAACTGGGACATGTTACAACTTCCTTATAATTCAAAATTAGCTTCTGCCTCCCAAGGATCTTGGTTTTGCGAGATGTAAAGCGTACTTATTTTCAGGTTCAGACACATGTGAAATCTCATTAGCACATCCCTGTTTACGTTCCTTTTAGACCCAGGTGTCTTTCCTTCACTGCTAAGAATAACAGGAACATGTGCTTTCTTTGGCCTTGTATTTCATATGCCTCCGATACTCGTGCTGCATTCACAAAGTACCTCCACTTTTTTGATCTCTCCAACATCTAGGCCCCAAACAGAGAATTTCTCTACAGAGCCATCTGCAAACTCGTCTTTTCCTTCTGGGAGATCCAGCCACAGCCTCTCCGTCTGCACTTTCTGAGGCCCCCTGATGATGATGTATACTCGGCTGTCGGTGCTGGAGTCATATTCTGTGCCCGTCGTGACGGTGATGTGGTACGGGATCACTGCAATAGACAGAGGCTTAATCATCAGGAACCCCCCCACAAGCACACACACATTTACACGAGACTTCAGAAAACCAGGGACTCATCCCATCAGAGGGAGCAGTTGTGTATAGTAAATAGATTCACATCCCATTGAACTAATTTGGAGAAGGGATAACACCATGCTGCATTGGGCTACCAATATGCATGGGAGACTACTTCCCTGTTCGTGCTTGGGACTGAATTCTGCAAGGGTTAAGCTCCCCAGGCAACCCTACTGGCTCCAAGGAGGTTATAAGTCCAGATTTCTGCCTAATAGATGACAGAACAGCAAAGGGCTGGAATCCTTATTTACACCAAGAGACCTTCCTGAAGATGAGGCTGAGCACCTAAATCTTAAATAGGCTATTAGACCGAAGTGATCTTACGCTCACCGTTCAATAAAGGCAAATAAATCTATGCTGACTCCAAGGTAAACCATCACTGACTGAATGTCCCAGTACAACTGCAAATGTTCTCCTTTGTGCTTCATTCAAGGATTGCTGTGATCTATGGGGCAGCTCAGGGTTTCAGCATCCCTTTGCAAATCCAGGCAAACTATGAATAATCCTTGTATTAAAGGTAGGTTACTCAATAGTTCTATACATTGCATAGTAATATTTATTAGGGGGAAAACCTTCAGGCCAAGGCTTGGGACTTAGCAGGTTTTTCTGTGGTTTTCAGAAATTTCAGTTCAGCTGTTAAAAGAGAGGAAGTGCCAGACTGCTTTTCAAGTGCTTTCCAAAAGCTCATTTGGGTAAGCCGAGCGGGCGGTGCAGAATTAGACTCTGAATACTGGTTTGATTTCTCAGAACATTTGTGCAGGGCTGTTCAAACCATTCTGAGAAGACTCGGAGCTCTGAGACTTGCCTTGTCACAGACTCGAAACTCAGCCTGGCTTCATCATCACTTTTTTGATTTAAAAAAAAAAGCTTTATAAACCTTGACAAAAAATCTTGGTTGGCTTTCAGATCATCTGGGGTTGACACCTAGTTCTGCTTTATGATGACTAACAGCATTTTTGGGGTGGGGCTTATACTAGAAACTCACATCAAGCTCAGAATATGTGTGCAATATCAGGGAAGGCATGAATTCATGCTGATCAGACCTGTTCTTACCTCTGGACAGCGCAGAACCCAAAGACATTCATTCAGCCCCAGTTTAAGGATTTCACGTACCAACACAAAACGAACTGGTGATTAGGCAAGACTTATTCTCCCCTTCATGGTGCCATTTACATTTCAGTGTGCACATCAGCATAATGATATGCAATGCATTCTTCACAAAATAACCATTGGAGCTGCTGGTATTAGCAGGAGAAAGGGTTTAGCTGTAGGCAAGACATTTTATGAGAATATGTTGAGGGGTCATGTTTAGAACAGCTCCAGATTCCTCTTTTAAATGAAGTATATTTTAAGTAGGGACAAAATTTTCTTATATACAGCTTTTACCCTGTTCTCCTGCGACAGACTAATTCACAGAACTACCATCATTTCCAACTGAAGTTGCACCCTCAAGCCAAAGTACTTGAAACACCTATATAAAAAATGAGAACTATGAGAAATTGTTACAATTTCCCTCTTTAAATAATGGATACGGAGACATAGAGTAGCTTTCTACCAGACAGCAGGAAACAGTTTGCTGTTCTTTCCTTTAAAAACTAGAAAAGTGAACCTTTAAGTTTTTTATCTCTCCTCTCCATTGTCTACCTCTTTCTCTGGGACTCCATAGTTCTGCTTCTCCAAACTCGGGAGAATGCAAAACCAGAGGTACGTGGGCACAGCAGGACACCACAGGTGCTCCAGCCCACCTCCCTTTGCCCCCTGCTTCCTTGAGTCCCTGCTCAGAGTCAGGGCTGTTTGAGGGCACGTGTCCCCTTCACAGGGGTTTTGGTTTCATTAGGGATGTAGACCACACCATCTCTAGCACTTCTTTCCAGCGTGGGGCAGGGTTCCCTGTTCAGACGCAAGCAGGTTCCTAGTCAACAGGACCTTTTTCTGAGCTCCACCCTCCCCTCCCCTCCTGCCCCTCAAAGGTATTCACCATCCTGAGCATGAGAGAGTCAGAACCGGGCTGCTCAAATTATCACTCCCTGTCCCAGGCAACCCCCAATACCACTTCCCCTAATCAAGTAATTAACAGCTGGCTTTTTATCCAGCTCAGGAAGTGGCTGGCTGGCTCACACAGTCCATCTTATCTGACATTCCTTCAAGATGCAGTTTTCTTAATGAGGCCATGTCATTGCAACAGAGATAGCGGTGATGACAAGCTCCAGGACCCAGAGAAGAAAGACCACCCTGGCACAACGGGGATGATGGGAACTATCCTAGCTCTGCTGGAAAGGGGTTCTCCTGGGAGCTGCTGCTGTTTTACCCATTATTTTTGAAACTACATGGAATGCCAACGTGGCAGATGTTATCCATTGTCTCACCACAGAAGTAATATCAGAAGGAACATGGGAATCTCTTATTTTCATTTGAACACAATACGGGATTACAAAAGAAGGGTTGCCCCAAGACACATGGGTTGCAGACCAGGTTGGGCAATGCGCAGCATTGCGTCTGCTTCGCAACTTAAAGACGCGGGACATGCTACCGGGCACCAGCTGAGCTGCAGTAACCATTTGTGTGAGTTCCCTTGGACCATGTCAGTGAAGGCGACCTTAAACTCTTAAGCCAAACCACACCATTTTACGCTTGGCTTACCATGGAAGTTTAAGATAAGTTTAATTATTTTGCACTTGCTGTGGACTAAGAGCACATATACAGACAGTAACTGTGACACAGCTGCTGCCCAGTTGTTACAACACAGTATCCTAACCATACATCTAAAATCTTAATCTAAAGATAAAAGACCCCATGCAGGATGACAACAAACTGTAGGTGCAATTTAGATGATAAGTCATTGTCCTAGAACACAGAGGTAGCTAATCAAAAGGTATATAAATATAGAGAAGAAAGCCTATGTGGTAATGAAGTTACAAGGAAATAGCAATGGACTGGGAAAGTTTTCCACAAAGGTTAACTTCAGCGGATGGACCGGGATCTTCCAGGCTTCCTTCACAGCCAGGGCAGAAACAAAACCTGCGCAGCTTTCCCACTTCCTATCGGCGGCAGCCGAGCAAGACGAGCCTCCCTGCATGACAGCTGGCCTTTGCAGACACAGTCCAGCATACTTCACTTTTTGTAACTTGCCATCCAGAAAGACACTTTTCTTTTATATTCAGCTTTGCTTTGTCTCAGGAACCAGAGCCTAAAGATGAAAATCTACACTAGAGCTATCAACTGTTTCCATCAATTATTTGAGCAAGAACCTCAGTCCAGAGTTCATGGACTCCTTGTCTTTCAGTGACAGTGCTTGCAGACCTTCCTCTTCTGCCCACTTATAAGACAATCCACTTTATAGAAAAGAAGAAACTCACCTGCGTGCTCCCAGTTGAAGCTTGTTTCCTGAGAGCTGAGAGACTTACCTGTGCTCTTGCTCAGCTCCCCGTTACCCCACTCGCCTCCCAACCCAACAGCTGCTGTGATGCAGCTACGTGTTGTAATGAAAAAAACTAAAAGGGTTCCAAAATAAATCACATTTAAATTCCTATTAAACAAACATCCTTGGTGATGAGGCACTACTAGCCTGATCCTGAAAAGGGGAGATGGCTTAAGCGTGGCAGATCAGGTCTCAGGAAATTCAAAGCCTTCTTTAGTAATTCAGAACTAATATGCTACATGAAACATCATCTTGAGTAGGTCAAAGAGATATAGGAGGAAAAAAACAGCTGCTATCAGCAACAAGAGCTACTTTAAGGAATCACGTGGAAAAGAGCTTCTGCTAATCCAAGGGAGGCTCTTTTGGTGTTAGCATGTCTGACTACGGTCCCTCTCACTGCAAAGAGCTTTGGATCCTTTGAAGGACACTTCAGACAAAATTATACAAAACTTGCATGAATTCTTCCCTCAGCTCTATCAGACTGTGCTGTTCAGAGGGTCGTGTCGTATCTCCTCACCTCCGAAGTGCTGTCTGCAATGAAGGTGGTGGTGGAGGAGAAGGAAGAGGGAGTCTGTTTCCTCAGGTCAGTGGGTTTCTTTCTGAGGGGGCCCTATGGATGTTGTTGACTAGCTCCTTTTCCACATTTGGTGGTGTGGATGCACCCATCTAACTTTAGCTATGTAAGGGACACAATTTGGGATTGTAGTTGCCCGTAGAGGTCCCCTGTGCCTTTTACCTCACCACAACAGAACACAGCGTACCCTTGAGTAACCACCTACCTAATGATATTGTCACATTGTCCAAAGCACCACACTGTTTTGACAACTTACGTCTGCTGGCAATGGAGAAGTTAATTCTGACAAGCTACAGCATCACAAATTTCCACAGGAGAGAAAGAAGAGGGTTGGAAACACTGAAGTTGCTGTGAACTTCATGGCTTATTCCACTGTTAGGGTCAGAGAGCTATAGGAAAATCAACACAGAAACACAAGCACTGATCCAGCCTTTCCCAAAGCGGCCACAGCACAAGGAGAAGAGAAGCAATTTTCTGTTCTGCCTCTCCTTGCTCTTCAGCAGGACGAAGGCAATTTTCAAGCACTGAAAGCCAAGAACACATGCATGCATGCAATCAAACACGGTGCTCGCTCACATGATCCTTTTTCTGCCGCCTTGACCAAGCTGGATTTTTTTGTCTCCTTCAGGTTTGCATTGCTATCCTGGCTCGACAGGCTGAGAGACGAGCCATCCAGGCTGTTTCGCTCGCCATCATAGCTCTAGTTGGAAGGCATGTATGGGAGGGTAATGAGGTTGAGCGCTCGGATGTTGTCAGCTGTTCCCATGTGCCTCCAAGAACAACATGAGTAGAAATCCCTGTAGTTTCCCAGGTAGCTTTTTGCTCAGTGTAGCTCAAATAAATGTGACTCATTATTTACTGCAGGTCCTTCATTTACTTCATTGGTAACCTTGACAGGCCGTTTTGGATGCGTGTTATAACAAAAGAAAATATAATGGACCTAATGGACTTCAACGGTGTGTTGTGACTTTTCTCTGCTACCTGTGTGAGCAATAGCCACAGACAACTGAGATGGATGGGATAGTGCCAGGTTTGCTTACCAGGGCGCACACTGTGGTGTCAGACTAATTGACCTGGTACAGGTCAAAGAGCATAAGAGGGAGAGTGCTGCAAAGCTGAACGATACGAAATGTCTATTGTATTTGAGGAGTTACTGCAGACGTGCTCGATGGTGGTGTCCGATAAATGCGAGGCTCTTACGACACAGTCACGTAATTAAAAAAAACAAAACTGATTAGCTTTTCCTCATTATGAATTAATATCAGCAACAGGGTAAGTGTGACCACAAGAATTCATAGCACTGTCTGCTGCAGTTTTATGAGGGAGCATATGGCAATACTCATCCGTGGTGCAACTCTTCTTACATTCATTCTGTTGTATTCAGGATGAGTCTGGCCCAAATTTATTGATGATAATTTTAGTGGTAACTGTCAATTAAAATGTCACTGTATTTTGCAAAGTGGACTCCTTAAATACAATGGACTTATAATCAGCTGCTTTATTATGCCTCACTCTATAGAAGCAGGAGAGGTCTATTAATCTTGTTTGCTAATTTTAATTAGTGTATGTATGTCGAATTCCAATTAGCTATATTAGCCTGATAAAGCAACAGAGAATGTGCAAGTAGAAAGGGCATTTCACTAAAAACTATTTGGTGCTTTGAGTGGTAGCAAAGAAACTAGATTTCTTATGTTTGGCATTGGCGGAAGAAGTTGCTGAAAAGATAAACCCATTCAGTCCAATGAGGATGAAGCCAAAGGACCCAATATTTTGGCTTGAGTACTTCGAATAGTGGGACCCATAACTAACCTACTTTGTGGGCACAGCAAGGGGAGCAGCAGGGAAATATACTCTACTGGGCATCAGCAAGGTACTTTGTCTCTCAGCTGAAGAGTTTCCCTTAGACTCCTAGATTTTCCTGTTGAAGCTGCAAATTACAGAGATAGTGATACTGGGCTGAGAGTGGCCACACTTTCAGCACTTGTCTGAAAATCACCATTTCATTTTGGGCAAGTGAAAAACCGTAAGGCCCTAATGATCTGTCTTGGACTTCAACCAGATATTCAATCATTTTATATTTATCAGTAGCAGTGGGTTGGGATCACAGCTTTGAGCTGTAACGGTACCTGTTCATAAAGCGTACGCTCTATCTTTTTGTCCTCTTTCTTTTTAGAGAGCCAGCGCTCACACAGGAAAACAAACGACTCCTCTGTGGTCTCATCCAGGATCTCTACTTTTTCCAGGAACCAGTCAGGACTGAACATGCTGTTGTCGTGACGAATCTTGATCTTGTACAAAATGCCAAGGTCCACAGCCTGTATAGTAAACGTATCCTCCTGCAGAGTGTTCAATAGCAGTTGCTTCTGTTAACGAGCTCTCAACAGATCATCTACTGGACAAAAGCAAACGGAGACTACAGAGCACAATATGTGTTTAAATTCCCTCTCACATGACGGTGTTTGGTTAAAAGCTTTGCGGCAGTCTATAGAGCATAGCTGTACGCTAAAACTGTTCTGCGGGGAAGCGTTTTGAAGCCTGCTTCTGCTACGAGGGGAGCTGCACAGAATGTCGCCTTTTCAACCAATTAGAATATTGAATTCCTGGAATTTTACATCTTGATTTTTAAGTCTAAGTATACTCTTTTTCTAATCCAGTTAGATTTGTACGGACAATCCAGATAAGACAATCTTGGCCATCATTATCTTTTATTATATGCCATCTCCATATGAGGCTGTGAAAATGACTCATGGACTGACCACAGAGTACCACTTTTGGAGTTATTTTGTCAAACGCAGGCGCAATTTAGGTCCTATCAATTTATCATGCTCTGCAGTGGGTTACAATACATACTATGTATGTGCAAATCAGTTGCACAGAGGCTATGGGAACGAGAGACGTCAGGTTTTGCGCGCTTTCATATCTGCAGCTAACAATTCAAGCCAGTTTATATGGACCAAGCTCATAATTTGTCTATCAGTGACTTTGAAGAAACATCTCCCCATTTGCTGCAGCGCCTGTCAGTTGTAATACCCAGCTGACAATCCAGACAAAGCATTTTAAGAGGTAATGAACATGGTAAATGGAATCAATCAATTCATCCCTCATAGGAAAACTCAGCCTACAAAGACAGTCATGGGCTTGTTAGGTTAAAGACTGCGAAATGGAAAGTGTTATTAACCCGTTACCTTCGTACCTGTCCTCTTTCAAACTTGTTGAAGTTCGTTTCAGATTTGCTGAGTTTTCTCTCTCCTGTGTCCCCCAGATCTCCATAGATATTTAGGAAAACGTTAGCATCTGTCCCAGCACCATAGATATCTCCAGTGAACACGCTTATCTTGTACGTGTGAACTGCAGAAAGAAATGGAGATGTGATTTCTGGCCAGGTGAATTGTCAAGGCCTATCTTACACACTGAAGTTACCTATGAAAATGGTCCCTAAACTTTCTGCTCATCACTCAGTTCTTGGAGGTTTAAAATTCCATATGCTTTATCCTTCCAGGCTTCTGGTAATGATCCAAAGGTTGGGGAACCACTGGGCTGAAATTTGCTGACTTTCCTTTTTTCCATCTAATCAATGCCTGTGTATTGCTTTGATCACATAGTATGCACTTAAAAATGCAAAGAATCATGATGCTATTACTGGATGCGATGCTGATAGAGGTGAGGGAACTCAGCACCTTTTCCTACTGAGGCTCTAGGGACATACCTCTAAGAATAAGTGATTCAGTGTTGTGAATTCTTAATACTCCATCTTCCATAAACAAACTCCAGGGATTCAGATGTGCAATTATGACCAGAGTTAATGGCATGTATCTCTATAAATTCCCCAAACAGAAAGAGAACAGGTTTCTGGGTCCTTTTGCTGAGACAGTATTTAATTAAGGAAGTACTGGAGCTGTATTGTTTAAGTACCCCTTCTCTTTAGCTTGCTCAATGATGATCCAATAAAACCTCATCAAATCTTCAGTAATGTGCTTTACTAACCCTGTTAAATACTCCTATTTTTATTTTGCTACTCTTTTCCCAATTACACAGGGAAAACAAACAGTTATCGAAAGCATCCTCTCCAGGAAAACAATTAGGAACTATACAAGTCTCTGATTACCCTGGTGGCATACAAGCCCTAGAGAATGCCTCCTTGCAAATCCCAGGGCAATGCAAACGAGGAAGAGGCACAAAATCTTAGTTAGGATTCTTCTTTATACATTAACAGAAAACAGAGAAATCTATGTTGTCTTTTTCTTCTGTACCTAGCTGTCTCAGTATAACACGACTCATTTTGCTTCATAGTCATAAAAGATTTCCATTAATTTCTCTAACAAATGGATCATGACCATTCATCAGGCTAAGTGCAATGCTGAGTTTTCTGGTTTGCCTCTTCATATTACGCCCTACAGAATTACAGCTTTGTATTTGCAAGACAACTGCTATGTTAGTAATGAAGGAAGGAATGCATATAGTCTAATTAGTTAACTCGTCCCTCTTTGGGTTTTGCTTGCTGGTTTTGGAGACCTGCAGGACTGAAATACAGTCTACTATATAAAAGATGATCCTCAGAATACCACAAGCTGATTTTCCGTTGCTGTCATTTACACTGTGTCAGTGCTGAAGATGTATGCAGACTCATAGAGATGCAGAAGATAAAATTCCCATCCCAGATATTTTATATCTAAAGCAGAAGTTCCCAAACTTAGCCCTAGCTCACAGCCAAAAGAAACCATCAGTTATCCAAAAAACCTATTCCATAGATTGTAAAACTTGCTTTAAGGCTTTGCCTTTAGAAGGAAAAAATGAGTCACCTAGGTTAGTTAACACATGGTAACTAATGCAAGGTAAAGCAACAGAAGTTAGTAAGTTAGAGAAAATGCCATACAGGCATCTAGCATTCATGCCGCTTACTATCTGGTATTAAAACTGCCTTTGCCTCTGCAGGGAAAAAAAATCTCACATGAGCTATCGTGTAGTTCCTAACAGGGCAAAAAGAACACCTGTCTCTTCTAAAGGCACAGTGCAAAGGCTCCAGCCTTCCTTACAGCAAGGCACCTCTTCCCTTGGCAATGGAAAACACTTACAACCCATATAAATTGACAATGGTGTACTGTAAATGCAAATCAGACTCTGAGAGAAAAGAAACAGGGAGAGGAATGATTTTCTCTCTTGAATCATCTTGTTCTCAGATGCAAGAACCGAGAATGAAGATGGCAGCTGAATTCCATTTGCTCTGCTCAGGATGTAGGAAGGTTCACGACTTCCCTCAAGGGCAGAAGGAGCACAGGGTGGGAAAAAGAGGTTCTAGAGGTAAAAAGAGTTAGGAACAGCTGGGCATACAGAGAAGCAATGAGTTTAGGATGAAACTTCGGCTCTTGTTCAGTTCCTTCAGCTACCAGGAGGACCAAACACTGAATGTGAACATTTTATTCTCCTCTCCAGCACTTTAATGAGGTGAGGGTGGCTGTCTAGAGCCAAATTTTTAGAGGGCGTCCATAGGTACCTGAAGAGCCGTTGCAAAAACAACTTTGGGCGGAAAGAGGAGCATGAATCAGGCTGGTAGGGTAGGAAAGGAAGGAGCAGATTGCACAGGACAGGTGAAGTTGGGCAAACAAGTAAAGAAGTTTGCAGAGTCCGGAAGACAAGATTGAAGAATTTTGTTAGGCATCAGAGGAGATGTGCAAACTATGCCTGTGTGAAAGGGTGTCTGTGACAGGTTTAAAAATGCCCTATAGGAAAATAATGCTATCATTGCACAGAAGTGCTTCAGGTATAAGAGAGGCCAGAGAAAAAGAAGGGAAAGAAATGTGAACAGTTGTACCAGCGTTGCATTTGCTTGAACTACACATCCACAAGTTTTGTTCCAAAAATCAGATGAACAGGTCCCTGCGTACTCCTAGGACTGCATTACCTTCTAATGGGTCTTCAACTTCTTCCTCGATCTGCTTGAGTGTCCCGTCCTTCAGGAGTTTTTCAGTAAAAATATCGGAGGGTACCAGTTCTCTGACAATCTCGCCGTCATCTTCAGACTTTGCAAGCCATCTTTCACATGGAAATGTGACAGTTTCTGAGCCCTGAAGTAAACATGACAGAGATAATCTCTTCAAAACAATGTGAATACATGTTAGCATTTCCCCTTTGAAAACACTCTGACATGCAGGCAAGGATTTTCAGCTCATGTATGTATGCATGTGTATGTAGATGCAGAGCTGAAATAGTACATAGAGATAGATCTCCTCCAGAAAGAGGACATCTGAGGACTCCAAGAAGAAGCACTGAACGTGTAGCACAGTGCCATTCCCAATGGCTGCGTGAGACTGGCTGTATGATCCAGTAGATCTCTGCCCTTCCCAGTTTTTGATCTTGTGCATTCCTAATCAGGACTGCACCATTCCTGCTGAAGCCGTGTTTTACTGAGACTCTGCAATCCCTCTTCAATCCTTATTCAGGCAGCATTCTCTTTGAAGTCAGTAGGGTTTTTTTTTCCTGAGTCAATACTTCAAGATTTTGCCCTATAATTCTGCGACTCAAGCTGGTTTCCAGGCAATTCCCATACATGCATTAAGAGGAGAAAAATAGTGATTTAATTTTTGATCTTTTGTTTTGACTTCACTTTGGTGGAAACAAATATGATTTCTATCATCAAACAAACAAAAACAATAGAACATGTGTTTTTCACTTGGTAAACAGAATCACTCCCAGACTACTCATTAAGAACAGACTCCTGTAAGGCCTCCAGGATGGTGGGATGCAGGCAGCTTTCTGTGTGCTGGGCACCCCAGGCTATGTCTCCATAAAGAAAGGGGCATAAACCACCACCCATGCAAGCTGCAGAGCCCACAAGTATGAACAGAAAAAAAAAGGTTAGTTTTCATCTCACAGTAACTAAATAAAGGAAGAAAAAAACGGGCCTTTCCTTACGGACAACTTCACTTCTCTCCTAAGTAGCACAGGAGCTTCCTGCTGTTTCCAGTACTCTGTGCGCCATCACTTCCCTGTGTAACACACGTATAAATACTGTCTACCTTAATTACTCTCATGTAATTATTTATCAAACCAATACAGAGTCCTTTCTTCACAATTTTTACTATTCAAATACTAAAATATTAAAATACAGTAAAAGAAGGGAATAGCTCTCACCGTAGCAATACTGGATAGTGTTATTACTGGGTACTACTGCACTGTACTGCCTTGAGCTGCCGGATCCTGCCCTCCCTGACACGGTCACTGGGGAGGAATAGGTTGTGCCCCTCAGATTAGAGGTGCCTTCCAGTCTCTGCTAGCCCGGAATTAAGAGGTCATCGTACCACCACGCACAGATCCCAGACCAGCTGATCTGCGGGAGCTGAACCTCTCCAAGGGGCTTGTGTGATTGAACGTCTTGAGTCTGCAGCAGAACCATCCTTTGAACCCACATAGCCCAAATCTTCTGCTGTCAATAAAACACCTTTTCTCCTCCTCTCTGCTGCTCCCTGCAGTGCTGCGGTTTAATCCCAGACTTGCAATGTTTAACTCCGTAAGGCGGTTTGGAGCATGACTTGTACAAAATGGTGTCAAAAAAAAGCAGCAGCGCTTTAGGTGATCTCAGATATTTTACTTTCAAGTGTTATTTGTGCTATACGAGCGAAATACAGCACCTGATGACGGGCCACACCACTGCTTCTGCCTCCTCGTTTCTGCACTGGCTGGCTGACCACGTAACCTGTATTATCTCACTGTATGCTGGGCCAATGAACAGTGTTTATCTCCCCACCTACAGCCTGTGAAGAGAGGGCTTTCTAGAAGGATGCTTCAGTGCCGAAACTCTCTCCTCCTGGTAGAGATCCCACTTCAGTCATGTCTCTTGCTGAAGCTTTTAACTGCTCCTAAACATCCGTAATGTTGGCCGTACGTGCCACTGATACGAACACTGCTTATTTGGTAATAGGATATCTAGGGACTCGAGTGCCTGCACAGTGGGGCATAATGCGCAGTTACTGCAAGAGTTAATTGTATCATTATTGTTAATCACCATGTCATTGCCACAGTTTTTATTGGAGTTTCCTTGTTAGTGATTGCATTAATATTGAAGTGACGTAAAGTGCACTGTTTTATGTTACCCACAGTAAAACCCTCTTGCAGCTCCGAACAGAATTTGTTTCGTTAGAGTCTGAGTCTGGCCCTAAGCTAGAAGCAGAGTATGATAGTGTGCTAAAAGTCAGTGCTTTGCCCTTCTCCAAGTTGTAACAAATGAAATAGAATTATCAGATATAATTGGCATGCCAAGACAGAGCTTTATTGGCATGCAACAATCTTGGTTTCCTACCCAAGTGCCTTCAATTTTAATCTGAAAAGTTACTGACCTCATTTTTCTTTTGCAGCATTACAGATACATCTAGACACATCTTAGCAGTCTAATCAGGTAGCACAGCTTTTAGAAATGTTGGCAGCATATTGCTATCCTGTGGCAGGTCATAATATCCTGCAGCTGATCAGCGGCATCATGCAGTGCTCTGCTTTCTTATTTTTTCCCATGCCATAATCAAAAGATCAGCAGAATTGTGAATCTCTCCGTTTTAAAGTTGTTCATGGTTTTCCTCCCTTCCTCCACCTTCCCAGGTTTGTCACCGTCTGTCCTTCAAAGCTGCTGTAATGACTGCAGAGCCATGCAGCCCCAGGACCCTTTCTGGGCTAACGGAAGAGCACCCAACATGGAGCTCTTGGGAGCTTCCCAACATACTCATGTAGAAAGAGGAAGCCCAGGAATCTCTTTTCCCTTGGTTTCCATACCTTTGTGCATCCCCTTCTTCATCTTCCCTAGCCTATGACCAGTAACGGTATCTCGAAGAACAATGTCATCTTGTTCATTAACCTAATGAAGCTGTACAAGGCAAGGGTTAGTCAATACACAGATACAGGGTCTGTTAATAACAGACTGGCAAAAAGGTGGTCATGAGAAACAATCAAAGGGTATTGGCTTGTGAAGAAGCTTGTACAGGAGGATACAGGCTTGAGCATGACGAGGAAGGTTCAAGGCAGCTCTTTGAGTTGATCGTGAGGCAAAGAGAGTAAAACATAGCCTGGAAATTTTGAAGGAGGAAGCAAGGAGGAAGAAAGGAGTTTCACCAGGACTAAGCAAGCCATGTTTACACCAGCACTTGATAGTAGAAGTCACTTCAGGAGAGTGCAGGCCTGAGCATTGAGGTGGAGATGAAAACTGACAGCCCTTTGGAGTAAGGGGAGAAAGGACAAGACAGAGGAGAGCACCCAGGTGTTCCCAAACACAGCTACCGCTTCAATTCTGAACGGGTCCTGAAGAGGTGATTTTCTTCTGAACTTCTCTGCAGCCAAATTCATTCCTGTTCCTACAGCCAACATCTGAAAACAGGGCTGAAGAACAGATTCTTATGGCGACAAGATCAAGATGACCAATCTGGCTGCACTGCTTTAATCCTGTTGACACAAGCAACCGAAAGTCCTAGGACCTGATTTGACATTTTTTATATGAGTGATTCAGGGACTTGCACTGACAGACACTTTGCTTGTCTTAATTGTACTGGCTCCCTGCATTTATTCTTCCAGAATTAAGGGACTGACGTAATTATTTCTTGTCCGTGTTTAGCAACAATACTTTTTATTTTAAAATGGTGCACCCACTTCCCACTTACTTCCCTGTGACTGTTCAGAACAAAACTACACATGAAAATAGGAAGCTTTGGCCTCTCATGTCACCCAAAACCACCGTTATCTAAGTTAGCCTTGGGCACTCGGGAATGTCCAGCAACAGCGGTGCAGCGCAGCACAGGGACATCTGCTCAGCCCTGTAATTCATTAGCTGTATTTGCACAGCAATGGGTACAAACTCAGGAATCTCCCCTCTCAGTCCAGCAAGCAAGTTAGGATAATGTTGCCACCAAACCCAGCAGGCAGGTCGCTCCTTCACACAAACGAAAAAAAGAGTAGCGAAGATCTCCAAAAGGCTGAGGAGCAAGATCGGTGCTTTGCTCCCATCCACGGCCAGGAGGAAATAGCTCTATTCTAGTCAAAAGATAGGATGAGAAGAGCTTTTTTTAAGAAGCAGTGATTGTGAAGTCTTATAATCAACATTTGAAGAATAAAACATGGTAAGGTCTAGCAAGTTCATTAGTGTGCATTGCTCTTTAGGGAGTCATTTTTCACTGTTAACCATGCTGTGTATACAGAAGATGCGCTTTGGGAAAGGGAAGCGGCTGCCAATGGAAACATACGGCAGAGTGCTGGGATTCGCAGCCTACCTTTCCGTTTGGTAACAGTCTCCGAATCGTCACACGGTCCAAATGCCAGCCGGAGTTCAGTCCTCCACCCTTGTGTCCTATACGAATCTTTTCAATAATGTCACCAACATCCTCCAGCTACAGAATAAAAGAAAAGAAGAAAAAAGAGAAAGATTATGGCATGAACAACAGGTGACTTTTGAGACACTACTTCTTTAGCTTATTTCCTATTTTTCCAGTCTGTATGAAGTCCCAGGGAAACAAATATTAGTGTTGATGGCAATTATGCCCTAACTTGCATTTTAGCTAAAGGATTTCCCTGAACTTCTGTTCCAAAAATGGAGAGAATCTTTCTCTACACAGATTACCCACTGTATGAGACAGTTTTTGTTGCACAGCAGCAATCCTGCATCTCAGGCTTCTCTGTATGAGTGGGAATGAAGGTAATTTTTCAGAAATTGCAGTGGTGCTGCGTCTTGAATTGTTCTTTTTATATCCCTTTCCTTTTTAAACACTTATGTGCACTCTTATAACACTGGAAGAATAGCGTTGAGGTCAAAGCACAACATTAACAGCCTGGCACTTCATATTATCCCTCTCCTGTTCTGCCACAGAATCCTAGTGCCATTCTAAGCAAGTCAACAGAATAACTATCTTACGAAGTTGCTACTGTTCTTTTACGCCTCACCTTATTACTTGAGTAATTCATTACCAGTTCATCACTTTTAAGTCACCTCCCTTCCAAAGGCTTGAACAGGAAAAATGATACTTGCTCCTAAGTAATAGCTTTCGGTTATGTCAGTGCAAGCTTTTGTATAGTTCGCCTTTAAAAAAACAAGGCTGGCTGCAAACCTCCTTTGCATGTAGGAGAAGCACACTGAGCTGTCCCTCTGTCCATAGGGACTTGGAGTTGTTTTTCTTGGAAACATGAGAAAACTGAACATCTCAATTCTCAGCACTGGAGACTACTCCCTTCTTCTCTTCCCAGCTGACAGAATTGCCCCATACTGAAGCAAAGACATCAAAAATTTTAGAAGACTCCTCAACTCAGTAAGACTGACTGCACTACTCAAGGAGTTCACACTCCAAACAAACTGGGTTTGACTTCACCAGCCCTGCCCTGACTTTAGACAGCATAAGCATCATTGCAAAATAATTAAATGATCCAAACTAATTTCTAAAACTCATGCATGCACGCAAGTATGCACCAGGGGAAAATTATTTAGTCCTCTTTTGTCCTGTCCAAATACTCATCTTTCAATGAGGCTTTTAATCAATACATAATAATAACGTGATGCTTGACCAGTAAAAATCCATGTCAAAGAAGAAGTGTTCTTTGCCCTGTTGTAGGCACCTCTAGCAAATCATCACTTGGGAGCATAGCTGAGACCAGACTTTAATCTCTTTTGCAAAATACAAAGTGGTAGTGGCAGTTAAAAACGCTAAAACAAACAGGCAATTCTCAGTTTGTGTTTCCCGAGATCCCCAAATTGTTTTTAAGGTCTGTTGAACTCCAAATTATGGCTCTACACAAGTAGGTGAAAGAAGGATATATTTTGCTTCATCCCCATCTCCTGCAGCAAGAGGAACTGGTGAGGAGAGAATGAAGTTTGGGGACAGGTTAAAATGATGTTATAAATCTGGAGAACAAACTGCATTTTCACTCGCTTCATCTAAGAAAAGTACTGATGTTTCAGATTCCACCAAACCTAAAATAAATCTTACGGAATAAAGAAATAACAATAACACTCGGTTTAAGATTTATACCTATGGATTAACGCAACTCTATTATGAAAAACTGGAAACTCCACCAAAATAAGTCCTATCCTTTGTTTTTAAGGAATCACACTGGAGATTTATTTTATGATTCATGCCGTATAACAACAATGTGGGCTGGAAGCCTTTTAAGTTGTTAAAAAGTTTAGTTTAAGATTTGCCTTCGATTACACAAACAAACCAAACTCAAACCACAGAGAAGTTGTAAGGTCCTCTATGAAGTCAGTGTTGGTGTTGCAGCCAGGGAGGGAAGGTAAGGGCATGAAGCAGTGCCAAAAGGATAAGCCAGAGAAGGGCTGCCTATATTTTTGCCTCTCACAAATTCTCAGCAATAAGAATATATTATGAATAAGAATTGCTGAATACTGTAGAAGTAAATGAGCTCACTCACTGATGTGCACTGGTTTACTATTTGCATACACTTGTGCAAACACTTCAGGAAATACTTGATAAGATCTTTCAAAAAGTTAGCCTTGAGTATTCAGAAATCACGGTGTCTGCAGCAAAGTAAAGGTCTCTCTGTCCAAAGATACAGAAAAAGAGAGAGCATGATGCTTAGGTTGCCATAGAGTTAGAATAAATGAATAGACCATCCACCCCCAAATGAAGTGCTACATAAGTAGTGAACACCATGGGCCAGCCCTTTCAATGTGATCTGCTGAAACAGGAACATGAAATGATGCAAAGGGACCTTAAACGCAAGGCAACTAGTTTCAGCGATACTGCAAGCATTTGGTTCCTCTTACCTTCCAAAGTATTGTAAACTGCAAGAGAAAGCAAATATGCCAGCAAGCAAGAGTGATAAGGAAAAGTACACGTATTGGAGCCGACGTGCAGGGAGACTGATACCCTCTCCTTACCAAGCATGGTCTAGGAAATGGAAGATGTAAAGACCTTCCAAAGTGCCTCTCAACTTCACCTGGAAGGGTCCATGCCTCCATATCCATGTATTGGTACTTCTCACCTCCATGATAAAATTGCACCAGCCTTTACAAGGTTTAATACGGCTATAGGCTGCAGGGACACTGCATGTTGACACCTTTGAGTTGCTACTAACTGGAGGTCAGTGATAAAAGATTTGATCCAGCACACAGTTAAGTCTGTTGCAGAACGGAGTTTTAAACCCACATTCTTTGAGTAAAAGAGCTAAATAGCTTTCCCTAAAAGAGGAAAAGTTCTCACTTCACTCCATTTTCTCTTCTTAATCCCCTTGGGGCAACCTAAGATGAGAGCGAGCATCTCTGATCTTACCTCCACAATGAACTGATTCACCGAGTTCCTTTCAAAATATATCCTTTGCTCTCTCTTGTTGAGGCACAAGGATTTCTGCTGAGTGCAGATGCCATCGCTTCCATAGAGAACAATGAAGACATCTGCATCCGTGCCAGCTCCAAAGATATCGCTGGTGTAGACCGTGATCTCATAAGGAACAACTGATTTAGGAAACGGCAGAAAATTAAAACAACAGAATTTAGTAAGCAGCGTACCAATGTCCCTGAGAAAATTTTAACAAAACAAAACCTGGATTAAAAACCTCAACAGTTAAAGAAGACGCGGTAGGAATTGCGCACTTGTGGTCATTTAGATATTAAGCTGGTCAGTGCTATGAGAATCCAGAGGAATTTCCTTTAACCCCACAGGGCCTACTGACCTTGATGTATGTTCATTTACTGAGATTTTGAGGTTATTCACATGATCAGAAAACACAGAGTCTATTTACACCTGCCATCTAAAGCTATTGAAACGGGATTTACTTCAACAGCTCAGGTCTTAAAGCGAAACGTGAATTCACAAATTTTGGGGCAACTAGGCAGATGGATGAAGTTAAGCCAGCTGGAGGCGGTATATAAATATCCAAGCTAGCCTTACTGATAAAAAAATCTCCCGTTATTTTTGTTACTAAACAAGTGACAAAAATCAGTCACAAGGAAAAGAAATAAAACCCTCTGCTGTCCGCTTCGATCTGCTTTTCTCTTGGTACCACCTTCTCCGTAACACCAAGGCAAACAGGTTAAATTACTACCAGATCACTGGTAATTGCAGAACAGTAAGGATTAGGCCCCTAAATACTTCCTTGTTCCGGTCCCTTGGTTTCTCCAGAATGTTCCGTGACCCCAAAATCTGATGCCTCCTTTTGTTCTTTTCTATCTTCACAGCTTCTCAGTCCTGAGTCCTGCTGGAGCATGACCCGGACTTGCTCAGGATTAAGACTGACCCAGGAATAAGACTGGGGCTCTGTTCCTGGCTCTGCTACAGATTTGCCAGATATCCTCAGTTTCCAAGGCGAGATGGTGTTTAGCTCACAGAGTAAGAAACCTACGTTCAGATGTCTGCACATCAAATAGGTGCATACATCTCCAGATGTAATCGCGAAAGTCAATGCAGTTTGAAGAAAGAGTCAGACAAGCAAATGCAGGCATCTTCCTCGGGGCTGGCTGGATCATTCTCTACATCCACCCTCTGTGAATGACCAAACGTTTATTGATGATAACAGGAATTCAGACACTCCACTGTCATGAGGACATGTAAATTCAGGTGTGCCATTTGGCAAACTGAATTCTGTCCCTGTCTCCTTTAAATTATTTCTGAAATCTATAGATGAAAAATACCAGGTAAGGCTTGGGCACCACCGATTAGCCGCAGGGACTTCTCCTGCGGCAAGCCGACACAATCCCTCTCATCCAGGTCGCTACCCATAAACACAGCCTTCGACACCCAGCTCTATCACCAGGACCCGCGCCTGGCCATCCCTCTCCCTTACACCACCCACCCAGCTTCCACCGTTTCCCATCCCTCACTACAATCTTCTCAGCTGCTTGTCATCTGCGTCCTCCTATGCTGCAGTGACTTCAGTCATCTCTGCTATTTACACTACAGCACTTTGTGCTGTATTTCAGATTCAGCACCTCTGTTAGGGTAGAGAGGTTTCTGGCACCATACCTTTTACCGTTGGAGTAACTCTGATTATGCATATCAGAGACTAATCATTCATTAAAAACCCAGGCTTTCTAAAAACAGCTCTCAGGAGAACAGAGATGAAGAAGTTTTCTTCTACAGAAAGTCAGCCTGGAGGTACTTAATATTCTTTCTGCCCAACCCAATGAAATCTGCTCTGCTGTGCTGCAAGTAAACTGGAATAGTTTCTCCAGTATGTAAGGGGGAGGGCAGAAAATCCTGGAGACCAAAAATTACATGCTATGCATTATGAATTAAAAATGATATTCTCTGCTGAAGTCCGTGGCGCTTGCTTGCTTTTGCTGCTTGAATATTAACGTCAGCTTAGAACTGAATCAGCAAAGCAGCACCATAACAAGGTCGCTAGCAGCACAACTTTCAGCTGTCAGACACCCATTTCATTTACATGGCACTTTTAAAGTTGTATCCCCACGGGGATGATTTTAATTGGACTGCCGATGACATGTTTTCATCGTTTGTTCCGCGTGAAACAATTCTGGCACGAGTCATCATAAAACAAATCAAACCGTTTTAGTTACCTCTGGCAAACTGAAACCCCCAGGTTAACAGTTAGGAAACCAGAATGCAGTAAACAGCACAGTGGGAATGGTTTAAATGGTGAAAGAGCCTAAGCTGACACTGAGCCTGGTGCAACTTTTTTTGCCAGAGAGGCCTGACTATTTTCAAAGGCTGAATGTGGACTGCTGACAAAAATCAGGTTTACACTAACTAGGTACTCAAAGGCATGGTATATCAGAAACTCTTACATCATTGTAATATAGAGGGACGTTAAAAAATTATATAGTCAACATCTGCATCAAAATACGTATCGACTGGGACAACACGGAAAAACATGATGAGAAGCACGGACAAGGTCTCTCGGTTATATTCACTCCTATGAGTGTGTTCACCATATCGATCTACCAACTTATTTTTTCAGACACAAAAACTATTATGTCTTCCAGTTGACTGACAAAAGTGAGGAAGGGAGCAAAGAGTATCTGTTCTTCTGCTCCAGACAGTTTAGGTAAAGAAAGTAAGACATGAGAAATAAAAAATAGCTTGGTCAAAGCATGCAGGAGACACAAAGAGATGACGTTGGCAGATCGTCAGAGAAGAAAGATGATTTTAGTTTATAGACTGCAGGATGCGAGGATCTGGACGTTGGAGGGTCAGCCAGCCAGCGTGAAGGAGACCTTCAACATGAACCACAGTGTTGACAGTAAAGAAGGAGCCAAAGCAGCCGAGAGTCTTCTGTGTGGTTGTTCTCACAACTACTTACGAAGATGTAAGCTGAGGCAGAAAAAGAGAGATTGGGCAGCTTTAACTTTTGATGTCTAAAGGAACTGCAGGAGGTAAGGCTTTTGATACCATCGATGCATACAATGAGGGATGCAATGGGATAGGAAACAGCTTTGGTGTGAAAAACATACCACTTGTTCAGAGAGACCTAGGAGGCACCTGGCAGGGCACGGGGTGGAAATTAACTTTCAGGTTCCAGACCTTGTCCTTTGTCATTGTGGCATCCAACCGAAAGAAGGGAAAAAGCAATTTTGATAGTCCCCTAAAGGTGGGCCAGGAAATACTTGTCGACAACTTGAAATGAAACAGATCAGGGAGGGGCAAGTCAAATACAACCCCAGGGCTGCCAGTTCCCTGCACACAGTCAAGGATGCATTGTGAAAAGGGAAAGAGAGGGCTACAAAGTAAGCAAAATAACATTTCCAGTCATTTATTTCAAGAAAGCCATGTTATATGATTCTCGATATTCTGGAGACAGGAAAAGAAGTTGCATGAATAGAAGAGCTTGAGGTGCCATAGCAGACTTGAAAATTATAAGCTTAGTACTCAGAAGGAGTTCCCAAAAGACACTGGGTATACCCCAAGCATTAACTTAGAGGGGAGTGAAGTGAAGAGTAAGGAAAAATTAGAGAACGTGAAAAGAGGCAGACTGGTGCAATTCTAGCAGAAAAGCACCACACTGAAGAAACTCTGGAAGAAGGTCTTTCAGCAGGAGAGGGGTGTGCAGTGCCAAAGGCACCGGGGGAACCAAGACTTGGAAGCAAGACCAAAGTGTCTGCTTTGACAACAGAAACAGCAATATTAGAATGGAGCAAGATCAAAGGGAAACTGGAGACAAGGAAGACAGCTTGGAACCGGCTGAGGACTTGGAGATGACAGGGCAAGAGGGAGCAGAAAGACAATCGTACACAGCCACATGGCTTCTAGTGACTCTCTGATTTGGCAAATACAGGAAATGTTAGTCTAGAGCACCCGGAGGAACCTTCTTGTAGTAATTGGAATAGTTGGCATGTGATGTACTTATAAATTTTTCAAAGCCAATTCAAGGGAGAGGCCAAGCCTATAAAACTGCATGAGCTAGTGAGATTTTATCTTCTGTAATGATGGGTGTATCCTGGGGAAGTGGCAATCTGCTCACATGGGATATACTCTCTTGTCTGCAGTTCTGCAGGGAAGATAATTCTCTCAACGGCTCCATCATCCTCCGATTTATCCAGCCAACGGCCACAGGGGAACTTGAGGCACTGTCCCAGTGATGGGGCATCAATTTCCACCCATTCCAGAAACCAGCCAGTCGAATTACCTGTGGTGGGAGAGATAACAGTGAATAACCCACAAAGCATTTACAGACAACAGCAAACGAATCATTGCATTTCAGACCTCTGAGAAATAAATCTTCCTCTCTTTTGCCAATGGAAAAATAGAATAGATACCATAAAGACCACTGCAGGCGACTGTCCAGGTTTGAGCTAACGTGCTTTACAATTCTATATGCGTCAGGTTAAAGATGTGCGCATGAAAGTGCTAATTTCTCCATCACTTGGATTAATTTGCCTTTGTAATAAGAGAGAGGAGTTATCAACAAACACGTCCCTTGGTGCCCCACAGGGAAGGAATCCATGGGTCCTTCCACTGCTTCCCTTGTTTGTAGTAGAGACGCAGCCACGTCTAAAAAGCAGCCAAGACTTGATGATCAGAGCAACAAAAATATTGATAAAGAAATGAGACAAGTCTATAGGTCCCATGTGTGACAAGAAAAAATGTGAGGTTTGGTGATGTATGAGAAATGTCTCTAAAGATGTAGCTGCAAAACTAAAGAGCCTCTTACAGAGAAAGGTTGCAAAGCTACCTGCAGGTTGTCACCACTGTGCTCTTATTGCCACCGCCAAGGGAATGGTATTAGCAGCAAAGGTAGTAGCAGCAACAGCCAAAGTGACAGCAAGGATCTGTCACCAAAAGGTAAATTACGTCTGGGGACTTGGAGGCAGGTTATTTTATACAGCAATGTGCCTAATGCACTAGAAATACTACATTACAAAGCAGATTATCTTACCTTTATTGTCATGGCCTATCTTGATTTTTTTCAGGTCTCCAATGTCCACAGACTCCACTGTAAACTCATCTACCTTCCCACGCTCAAATTTGTTCTTGTTGATCTTTGAGGCCTTTAGGCTGACTATCCCTGTTGTGGTGATGCAAAAGGACATTGTTCAGCATGTGAAACAAATCCCCTGGGAATGTCAACAGTGGAAGGAGGGAAGGGGCTAAAACGTAAAAAATGGCTTTTCATCTCAAGACCTGAGCTTTGTCCCTCCCTCCGAACCCAAATCTGTATCAACACCCAAAACATACAGAAATCCTTTCTTGAGTGATCCTCTGGCAGCGCCGCAGGGACGATGCTGTTGGGCTGAGTTCACAGCTAAAGAAACTGGTCCTACCCGTCAGTTCCCTGCCACTCTCATAGGCACCCGAGTCACTGCACACACAGCTCAGCTGCTTCCAAGAGGATTTGCTCATCAGCTGATTAAATATTTCTGGGCCACTCAAAGAGGCAGAGGAGAGCTGGATTTCAGGAGCATGCTGATTCATTGCTGAGGAAAGCAAATCATTTACCACATTCACTACTCAGTAATGTAGTCCCAGTCAACTGTGCTGTTTCTATAACTGAAATTAAAGCCTTTAGATCGGCAGCTGGTGCAAATCAGCATCGCAAAATTCGACAGCGATTTGCAGCAGCTGGTGGTATGCTCCCAGTTACCATGATGTGTGCGGAGACAGCAAGAACATGAAGTTGTACCAAAAAAGAGTGAGGAATGGGTATTGAGGAAACAAAAGGAAACCATGACCTGTCTTTTCAGGTATCCAGCAGTGGGGTGCTAGCCTGTTCCACTACACGAAGCCATACCTGTATCGTCTTTACTTCCATAGAGAGTGATGAAGACATTGGCATCTGTCCCAGCATTCTTCTTGTCTCCAGTTTTCACTTTCACAGTGTACGTTGTTGATTTAGCTGTCAGATAAAATATCTTAATTTAGGACTGTGACGTCCGAGCAGGAATTAACTCTACTTTTCATTGCATATATGTGTTTGGTTTGGGTTTTAATTTGACCATTTACAGCCATGTTGTAATCTCTAACTCCTGTTGCATGCTGTGGTAGATCCTGGGGTGAGCTGGGCTATCTGGCTGCAGAGTCGTCTACTGCTCCAGTCACTCAGTACATTGTCTGCATATCTACGGATAGGAAATGTGCTCAAGCCTTCCCACTTGCTTCCTGGGAATCTGTAAGGCACTTCGAATCTGCCTCTGCCTATAATGCTATTTCATTTAAAAAAACCCACAACATCCCCTCCCCTCCTTCATTCTAATAGCACCAAATAATATATGTGTATATAACATATACCAGAAAGTATGTGTACGTTGACATATACAGTGCATATTCATGAAAACACCCTTCACAATAACATCATTAGGGAGGTTTCTATCTCACCATCTTCTAGCAAGCGCAGTAAAGTCATAAAAATTGTGGAAAAATCTAATATAGTCTTCACTGCGCTGCAAAAACCTACTCAAGATTTCCAGACCTTTCTTCCATAGTCAGACATGTTTCCAAGATGCTGCTCAGCCAGAAGGTCCTCCTGAGCCAAAGGGCTATCCAATTTGCGGAAATTTGTTGGCTATACAATTTGTGGAAATTATTCATGTATTTAAAAGCATCTGAGGGGGCAGTTTAACACCTTTCACTCGCAGTGAAGACAATGGCACTGCTAGGCACTCAGCACCTTTCAGCATCAGACCCAGGAATGTGTCATTGCTCTGTGGTTACCGTGCAAAATTATGTAAAAGAGAGACAAAGTTATTTCGGAGGACAATGGACACAAGCAGCAAGATGGAAAGTGAGACAAATTTAGTTCCCTTCCCTTTCTCTGGTCATGTTTGCTCTCTGCTTGGTTTCATGCTGGAATGTTTAATCATTCCAGTCCATGATGTGAAATGGCCGGGATTTATGCCTGAGATATTACCAACGAATGCACATTTCAGTTGAGAGATGATGACTGAACATCTTATCCATCTTCCTAGCTTTCTCACTTTGGGTCCAATCTTGCAAGATGATTAAATCACCTAAAATTAAGGAGTGTCCACTCCTAGCTGGATGACACGCACTTCAGACTTCATCCACACCTGAAAACTTCATGGTCGGGGCAGAATTACTCACAGCCCAGTGAACGCTAACTGCTAATGCCCTCAGCAGTGCTAATAACTTGGTTCCTTTTCAACCCCACACTGGAAGAAATACAAGGCTAACATAAACCTTTCTGTTCCAGGCCCAGCGTTGCAAGAGACTGGCCATCATTTTCCGAATCTTTCTTTACAAATGCTTCATCCACTGGGACCAGCTCCCTGACAATCTGACCGTCATCTTCCTCAACTGCTAACCACCGCTGGCATGGAAAATAATACCTACAAGAATGACAGCAGCACCCAGCACTTACACAAGACTTCACAGGCTTTAATAACATAAAAAAGCACAATTCAGAGGCTACTTAATAAAACAAGATTACTTAATTACAAACAATACATCTGTTTTCGTCCTTGAGCTCTGGTATTGCTTGTGGGAACTAAATCCACGTTAGTGAGCACTTACTGAAAAATGCTGTTTCTGAGCTGTCAGCCCCATATGACTGATTCCTTTTACTTTTCACTCCCAGAAAAAGTTAAATAATTCAAGGGAACCTCCAGCCTCCCAAGCATTTTATGTTTATGAAGAGTGGACCCATCTCGAGGTCCTTACGAGCAGTCCCACCCACCAGAGCATTGTGCAACTTTTAAGCATGTGACTTGAAGCATACTCCAGCTCAAAGGCAAGCCTGTATTTCAGGTTTATAACAGCTTAGGCTTTGCTCATCCAGCTGTCTGTGAAAATCACGGGAGCTTGCTTAGATCAGGACTTGCTTTTGGCCCAGATATTTGCATTAGGTACAAAAGACAAACAAAATGTGAGGTCAGGGACTTCCAGAGTGGAGCCTTGAAAGGAAACACGTGAGTGCAGGCTCTGCAAGGGACCTTTTCAGAAGGGAGAGACCCTCCCAGGAGAAACAGAGAAAAGCTAAGGTTTCTTTCCAAACACTGCTGGTTCCCAATCTGCAGAGATTCTGGGACAGCAAAACCCCACGCAGAGGTAACCCCAGAATGGCCCCACACTCAGTATAACAGCACAACCATCACAAGGCTCCCAAAGGATGCCTGCTCCCTGCGCGCTGGTGAGGAGCTCGGCCGATGCCCTTCCGCATCTCCTCTGCCTTCCTGCGGTTCTGCAGGCTCCTGAGAACATGTTCCCCTTCCTGACCGTACGAAAAGGGTGCGACGGGCTGCTCACGTGGTGCTCTCCTTGAGGTCAACAATCTCTACCCTCTCCAGGAACCAGCTTGGGCTAGCACCAGAGTTATCGTGGCGGATCCGCAGCTTCTTCAGCTCACCCAGGTCAATGGCTTTGATGGTGAACACATCCACCTGCACAGGAGGCAAGAGGCAAATGACTGTGTTTCCCAGAAAGGGGGAAAGGCAGGCGGTAAATGGCCAAGGGTAGTCTTTTTTCCTGTTACAACAAAAGGTGTTTTAAGTCCCCCTTGTATTCTTTGGGTGGATGTACTAAAATAACTACAGAGCTGTGAGCTCCCCCATTAACACTCATGCTTGGCTCCTACAAGGTAGTTAACAGCACAACCCTTCACTCCTTTCTGTACCTCATCCCCATTTCAGCTTCCTCTAGGTTTAACTCATCTCTCCTAAATCTCATTCCTTTCAGGCTTAGTATTTTCCCCCAGATTGAATCTGGAACTGGACACAAGCGTATGGACTCCATGGAAACTCTCCTGTGTACTTCCATGTGCTTTATTTCAAACCACAGAATTTCTCCCTTTTGTCATTTACTGCAACCAAGAGGTTCATTTCTTAGCTGTATTAGTGTGACAGGATGGTCCTTTTTATCATAATACTTTAAATATCTTAATGTGATTAACTTGTTGGTAGACTCCGGGTTTCTACTCCCAAGAGCAGAGCGCGTTACATTTGCAGCTTGGAGCTCTTCCCACTCAATGAAGAACCATGTGCAGGTTGCAGTTTCACTGGTGCCAAGCTCATAAATCACAGCTAACAGCTTATTTAACAACCTTAGGCTCTTTTTTGTGATTGCAAGTTTTCCACAGCTGCTTATTGTTCCCATAGTTTTTCATTATTCAGAATTATTCCTTGAACAATTCCTGGCTATAATAGTAGCTTGTTAATTGTTCATAAACATTTTTATGGCAAATATTCAATCTATGAGAGAGGTTGTTTAATTGGATTGGATTAAAATGTAATTATAGCACACCATGTAATATTGCTTTTATTCCCTGACTGGTTGAGTAGAACATTTAGAATCGTATTTGCAATCTAAATACTGACATACTTGAGCTGCCTCACAAATACTCACCAATATTAATTTAAAGTTTGTGGTTTTCAAGTATTCCTGGCAGGAAACATTATTACCAGAATGCTTACAGGAAGCAGATGCCAAAGGTAGCTCCGATGTAGAATTGGTGTTCAGCTTATTATTCAAATGAATTTCCCCTGGAAAATGTTTTGAGGCATTTTGCTTTCAATAATATGTCTAAGAAATAAAATACATCTGAGCTTTAAGCTGAAAGAAGGAGCCAAGCCTTGCAGAGAAGAGACTGCAATGAACAGCCAGCATAACTGAGAGAGCTCTGCCAGCCTTCTGCTCGCTTGAGTGAGTTGAGTTCATGCATTACCTGGCCCTTTTCAAACTTGTTGAGGTTATTCGACCTTTTCAGCTGGCGCTCACCCGTGTCTCCTCTTCCTACACCATAGATGCTCAAGAAGACGTTAGCATCTGTCCCAGCCCCCCACACACTCCCAGTGAGAACACGGACTTCGTATGTATTCTCTGCAAGTAAAATTGCAAAAGCAGATCAGGAGGAGCCCAGAAATAGCCATATTTCATCAGATCCGTGGCTCACCATGAAAGCACGTAGCCCAAAAATGCTAGCACAGTCAGCTTTAAGAAAGATTTTCTCTGGCATTTGTTTGCATCTATCTTAAAATATGAGCAGCTCCGTCTTTCTCCAGCCCTTGTCATTAACCATATAAATACTTACAGCTTGCTAAACTCCCAGCCACAGTGGTAACTTGTGGGACTCACGACCCAAGTGCCCCAGACAAGCCTTGGAGAATCCTATAGCAGTCCTTTAGGATACTCCCATTTCAGGCTGTCTCCTCCATCCTCTGCCTTAGTTGAACCACTGTCCTCTTCCTCCCCCTAGCTGATCAGCCAAACCATAGTGTGAGCTACACCGCAGCCCTAGGGCAATGGCATGGCTGGGGGGCTAGAAATGGTCCTGCAAAGCACCACAGTGTGGTTGTCGTCCTTCATGCAGCTGCTGTATCCACACACACCACGCACATTCCTTCTGATATTACCTTCCAGGGCAGATTCTCCATCAGGCACCAGCTCCACCACAAGCTCCTTATCTCCTTCATCTTTAGCCAACCAGCGGTGTGCCACAAAAGTATAGACATCCGTTACTTCTGCCACTTTGGTCTCCTCTTCTTCCTCCGCATCAGACTTTTTCTTTGTCTTCTTCTTCTTTTTATCAGACTCCTTCGTCTTCGTGGCAAGCCGCTTCAGCGTGACGCTTTCCAGGAACCAGCCATCCCCGATGCCTTTCCCATCATGGCCTATTCGAATCTTGTAAATCTTGCCAACATCCGCAGCCTCTCTCTGCCACCAAGGGAAAGTCAGCACCCAGGAGGATGTAAGACATCTTAACTTCATAAAGTGCATTCTTAAAAATGAGGAACATCGCTTCCATCACCCAAAATATCTAAGCAAGGATAAGGTCAATTTTTCATGCAAGTTTACCTTTACTTTTTCCTTCCTGTTTTATTCTTTCCTACTTTCCATCACCAAATCTCTTCTGAACAGACTGAGCTGAAGACATTCAGAGAAGCCATGGTGAGGATAGGAGCTGAATCCATATTTACTGGGCTCTCTACTTCTCCTTTGCTCTCCTTACCAGTATGGTCTCTACGTTGGCATTAAAGGTGAAAATGCCAAAATATTATACTAGTTTTTTAGAGATTCTCAGTGCCTGAGGCCTTTTATAGATGAATAAGATACATCTAATACTTAGCATAAGACATGAACCAAGCAAGAAGCAATAGTAGCATAGCGAAAAGGCAGTAAACTTGGTCTCATATAACCTGATGTCTGACCTGGACCATGGGTTTGGGCTGCCCTTCTCCTTCCTTCTCATCAGGAAAATTAGAAAAGTATTTTCTCACTTCACTAGCGTGCAGAGAGGATACAATCATTAGTGATTACAATGCATCAGTGGCAGAGGGCTGTATCAGTAAGAAGATTTCCATCTCTCTAGTCAATACAGCAGATACAAAGGCTTGTTGGTTTAGATTATTTGGCCGGATTACCACCTAATGAAGTTGGATAGAAGGTTTTACTCCATGCAGTCCTTCAACAACCAATGACTTGTTTCTGATGATTGCTTGTGCTGTTAGGCAGTGTTTATGTTATAAAATTTGCAAACATTTGCTTCAGGCTGGAATCTGGCAACATGGCATATAAGGTTTCAGTCTAGAAGCATTTTTTTCCATAGTAGATTAAAACAAAATCAATTGCACACAAGATGCTTATCAGAAAACTAAAATTGATCTAGCTGTCCTGGCATAAAGTATCTGTCTTTCCTTACAGCGCTTTACCCTTAGATTTGCTATAATCATCCTGCATGCCCTGTCTATAACTGATGGCATTTCCTATTAGCATGTAGCTCACAGAATCTTATTCTTGCCCATATCTTTCTGTAAATATTCATGTCATGAAAGAGATAGAGGATCTGTCTATTAATGCTTCAGAGCTTCTGCCTTGTGTGCTTATAAAAAAATCACAGACAATGGGCAGATCTTTAAAGTCTGGCAATAAACATCTAAGAGAGGACATAAGCATGGCTATGTAAACAGAACACTGTACACACGGCTTTATTATAAATCTGATATTGGCTAATAGCTTTTACTTATGAATTTTGGAAAGCTTATTTCCTTTAAAATCAGAGAAACCGAATCTTAAAATTATAGAGAGTCTTAAAAAAGCAAGGATTTATAAGGTGCCAGTCATCCTAAATCCCAAAGAACTCATTAAAAAATGGATAAACCTCACTAGCTCCATCCTATAAAGCCAGAAACTGAGGCAGGAGGAAGTGAACTGCTCTCAAACATACATATTACGAAACTGTGGTAAAGCTGTGGATAAAGGCACCTCCATTTGGCCAGTGACAACAGGAAGGATACCCCAGCCTTGACGATTCAGGGGACCTTCCTGAAGTAGGTGCTTAACTGCAAAGAGATGGATCCCACCTCTGTGGGACTGCAAATTCACAAGGAGACCGAGGCACCACCATGCTGAGCCTTGTGCTGTGAGCACATACGACTTACTTGCCTTAAATCCTGCTTCCATCTGGGCTCTTGTGCTTTACTGTCCAGTTTCTGGTGTCTCCTGGGGCTACTTCAGTACAGAAGGATGTGGCTCTGACATGCCCTGACAGCACATCCCGTCCTTGCTCTAACCCCACACCGGGGCAAGAACTAAGACCACTCCTTTCCCCTAGACCTTGGTTTCTCTGGACAGAAAACCCGGGCAAGCAAGCCAGAAAAGGATGGCGGTCCAACATAGCCACGCCCCACTCAGGACAGGATGCCCGACCACACTGCTCAGCCTTGTCAGCCCAGAACATCTTGCTGGACGAGCCAGGTCCTGGCTCACACATCTGAGTTACGTCTGAGGCTTTTCGCCCCCCGCAAATTCTCTCCTTACTGTTGCTCAGAAAGAGGTGTGGACTCTGCAGCGTAAACCTAAATGCTGGCCAGAGCGATAGCCGGAGGAGCGTGCTGTACACCTCGAGCGCCGTGACTGTGCAGTGCTCGCTGGACTAGTGCTACCGGCAGTAAAATCCGCGGGGCCCTCACACATTCGCGGAAATTGCAGCAACAAACCTCTGCAGGGTTGGGCTGACAACCTGTACCTGTGGTTAATGGCATGTGTGACTACAGGCAGAGCCAGGATTCCTTATATTCTGTATGGGGTTTCTTTTACCCCAGCTAGATAAAGAAAAGGGACAATAATGTGGTCAGGCCCAAAATAGAAGTTTAAGGTCTTTTGAGATCTAACATGAGTACCTTCATTTGAAAGGAAAGGTAAAAAAATGCTGCTATTAGACTGTATTCTTCCATGACACCTTTGCTACCAGTCCCTCGGAAGATGAAAGTTGCTCCATGAAACAAAAAATCTTCCCCAAAGAAATACAAAACCTCCCAAAAAATATGGATAGAGGACAGCAGATACCAACGGACCTGGAAATTTTGTTAAAACGTCAGTTTTTTTGTATGATTGGGCCAATTATTCTGTTGATATCTCAGTTTTGTCTGATCATTTCTTTCCCCTCATAGAAGCGGCAACAACTGCCTTCGTCATACCTTGAAGATATCTGTGGCTCCGCGTTCAAAGTTGTTTGATCTGTTTTCTAAGATGATCAATTCAGTTTTGCCAGTCTCGCCATAAATCTGCATGAAGACTTTGGCATTGGTGCCTGCGGCCCGCATGTCTCCGGTAACTACAGACACCTCGTAGTTTATCACTAGTCCAGAAATAAAGCAATTCAATCAGCAGAGTAGCTCAGATAACAACATTCCCAAGGCCTTAGGTTCAAAATTAAACTACCTTGTCTTAACAAATGACCACGTAGCCAACCACTTGCTCTTATCCACACCAAACGTGAGATAACACAACTCTTCACTGAGGACTAACCTAATAGTTTTCCTTTTACAAGTATTAAGCCAGTGTCAGAGGGGTGCAAAATAGAGCCTTAAAAGGGAATTTCATTTCAGTATTAACTACAGAGTGGTTAAATGATCTCCTTAATATAATAGAAGGGAGAGAGTTACACAGAGCAGAGATAAAACACAGCATCCTTTCTCAGGATCCCAAGGCAAATTTTAACCATAACCTTAAAAGAAAATGAATCTACTGATAAAAGTCAAATAGACAGTAGGGATTTGGTCCTTATTTATCAAACAGCTTCTATCTCCCAGGCAGTGGGGTAATACAGGCAGGATGAGACCTGTGCTGGTGCAGGACTGAGGTAGCGAGGCAGGTAAATGTGAAAAAAGCAGAACCCACTTGTAATGAAGACAAGCTGTGTTACACTGCCCAGGAAGTTATTTTTTTTATACGATCTCAGGAAATGGAGGTGGAAAACTCTGTAACGTTTTTCCAACTGTTTCAGAAAACAAAACAAGAGCAGAATAATTTACTTTCCTCAACAACATCACCTCTTTGGGACAGGGACTTTTTGGGTTTGGTATCTAACCCGGTCCTTAAAAATGCTAGTAATACAAATTTAGTCCTAGCTAGAAAAAAAATAAAGCACACATTTCTCCATGTGTTTTATCTCACATTTCTCAATAGGCACAATCTCACTTGGGTAGACCTCCACCTCCACCCTGCCATCAGCCTCGTCTTTGTCAAGCCATCGGTTGCAGGGGAACATGTACTGCCTTCCCTGGACTGGAACCGTGATCTGGACACTGGCCAGGAACCAGCCAGACCGGAGACCCACGTTATCGTGTCCGATCAGTATTCGGTTGATCTTTAAAGAAGAACACAAAACCCAAGAGGGCAGAAAAAAACCCAACACAACGGAATTTACTTAATATATAAAAATCTCTTTCCCCTGGCACCCTGTTCTTCCACCGTGTTCATGTAAATAATTTATATATGTATTTAAATATAAACTTAAAACATTCTTCACATTCCAGCATGTACGCTAGACTGCCGATGTAACAGTCTGTACAAAATGTATTTCTTAATATCCAACGTAAAGGTCAGAGATTCTTATATCACATTCAGTCCTGAGCGTTATATTGATTCTGAACTCAGACACTTGCACAAAGTACGGAGCCACCTGCTATTAATTCTTACCTTCCCAATATCCATCGTATCTAGAGTAAACTCATCCACTCGACCACGTTCAAAATAATTGCCTAGATCATTATCAGAGACTAAGAGAGGCTCTTTGCTGGAGTCTGCTTTTTCACCATAGAGTTTGATGAAAACTTTGGAGTCTGAGCTGGCACCGGGGATATCTCCCGTCTTCACGCTGATGTGATAACTGACATCTAAAGTGAGATCAATGTACAAAACACAGACACATGAGTGGCATTTCCAGTGCTCAGGCAGGCAATTGGCTTCAAACAGATATAGGGGAGGAGGGCTCCAGCTACAGACACAGAAAGGACTTTGCTCGTCCATTCGTGCATCCAGCACCTTAGGGCCACGTTGGAGAAGCTGTCACACTCTGGAGTTATTCACCAAAACATAAGAGATGCAACATTTACACTAATAAGCAGAAATTATTCTGTGCTCCTCCCCCTCACTGTTAGATGACTACCAAGCCATAAAAATGAGCTTAGGGAAGTGAGGTGGTTTCATTTTTTTTTAGACTTACAATTTAATTCAATAATTTTGACTTTTTTCCTAAAACAAAACAAAAAGCATCTCTACCTGAGCTCTATAAGCACTGTTTTCTAAAGAAAATGATAGAACTGGAACCCAGTTTCTCCAGAAAGGGACAATGTAATCTTTTTTGGTCATTTTCTTCTGGGAATACAATGTTATTTGATGGAATTTGCTCTACTAAGGTAGTGTCAATTCAAGATCCTTCAGAGAAAGCTATACAAGAAAGCAATTCTTAAACAAATCGTGACATTAAAAATCAAAGTTTCTTTCTACATATATAAAGTTGCAGTTATTCTCTTTTATGCAAATGAATCCCATTCATAAACTAGGATTTATGGGTCAGAGGCATTTCCCCCCAAGTGACCTACTGCAGCTTCTTGCATAAGAATGGCAAAAAACAGCCCAGTAGATTTACTGTGAATGGACAGGAATTATTAAGTAGAATAAAGCAAGTAAATACATGCATACACAGCTCAAACCCAGATCTTTTTTCCAAGCTAAACTCACTTTTTAGCATTGGTGACTCCCCAGCGGGCACTAATTCTCGGACAATCTGACCATCATCCTCATTTTTGTCAAGCCATCTGGTTTACAAACAGAAGTAAGTTATCTTTGCATGATTAGGACCTATTAGACCTTTTAAAATCTAGACTGGCTCCACACATAGTAAAAATCCACACCATAGTAAAAAAGATATTTTCACAGGGCTCTGTTATCTCTGTTAATTTTGCGGGAGCTTGACCAGACTCTACGGCAGTCACACTTTAAACCTCCATTTTTCCAAGAAGAGAGATCATAAGAGCCCTGCTCGCAGTCGATAAGTATCTGTTGTGATGTCCGTCTGTCTGGAAAGCACAAACTCCATAGCCACAAGTTATTCCTGTGAATGGTCAGTCTCCGTCTCTTGAAAGCATTGACCTTCATTGACCAGAACTACTTGCAGCCTTTATTACTAGCCACGTTGATTACCGCCTTTATAGCATCTAAGTTACTAAAATGCCCCTTTTTTTTTAGTGGTTGCTTACTCTAGTTTACCATCACTTTTCCCTTCCTTACAGATAAGTATATAACCTTTTTTTCTCCAGCAGGAAGGGGATGAATTATGTTGTTCCCATTTTCAGGGCTGAGTATGTGCAGGCAGCTGGCACCAGCAAAAGGAAGGATTTCCTTTGTTTCTCAATATTAATCTAATGATCCGACTAGACTAATTAAGAAGAAGAGCCGGGCACAAAGCTAAATGTAGCATGATCTCAAGGGAAAAAAATCTGAAAAGAAAACGGAGGGGAACAAACTGCTAGTCTAGTAACCTTCCCAGCTGCTCCTTCAGCCTCAGGGATGAAGGAATTACAACCCCAACCCCATCACACACCGTACAGCAACGGTTGTACAACAACTGCGAAGGCCCTGGCAGAGGTTTCTCACTTTCTACTTCAAACCCAGACCGCTGCAGCGCTCAGGATATTCCTGTAAGCATCTGCTTAGGGTCAGGTTTCCCACAGCGGTGCACTGGGGCCGCTTCAGTCCCCGAACAAAGCACCGGCGCAGTTCCCAGAAAGCCCGTTGTTCCCAACTATCCGCAGCAGCATCTTTTGCAGATAAAAACACCGCTTAAAACCAGCGGGGGGGAACGAAGGAGAAGTGAGCAAGCTCTGGCGGGTCACGCAGGGTATTTAGATTGCTATACTAAATCCCAGAACTAGAAAGAGAAAAGCAAATCCCCAGAAACTGTTTCTTTTTAAAGGCGGCCACACAGCTATGTGAATGACACCAGACCACAGAAGACCTGCTTCTGCGCAAACGCACGCAGCGCAGACGTACTGCAACGTCACCGTGCCACGCGCATTCCTCTTGGTTGACCCTCACACCAAAAAGGAGGGGAGCTCACTTCCCATTTACGTTTCCACCGCTGATATTGCTGATTTTGCTGATGAGCCAGCACGCATGGGAACCGGCAAACGACCCCTTATAACAGAGATGCGGGGACATGAACAAATGCCCACGGAGAGCTGGATCAAACCTACAGTATCTTGCTGGTAATAAGCCAGCACAGCTTACAGTCATGACCAGCTGGACTTGCCATGGTGACCAAGAAGTAACCAAATATTTTGGAAGACCAAGGATGGTAGGTCTCTCTTTTGTCTGTCTGAAAGAAGGTTATCTTTTTAATCTCCTCTCCCCTCCCATGCACAAGAAAACAATAAGCACAAAGAAACCATGCAGAAAACCAGCACTGGGAGAGAAATCCAAACATGAGCTCGAGCTGGCCGGTCCCAGAAGCACTAGCAGCAAAGTCCCCATGCAAAAGAGGTGCATACAGCCCCACCACAAAGACACACATGTCCACTCCCAGCTCCCCTCTAAGCTTTGGTGGGTTGTCGGGTATGCAGTCTACCCCGTATTCTTCCCTTTCACTCTCTAAAGCAGGTGGCCATGTGCCGGTGGCATGAAAAGGGCTAAAAGCTAAGGGCGGGGGTCAGCATGAAGGTGAACATGTGATGATCACACGAACATCATGTGAGGGCATCAGGTGCAGTGTTATGCCTCAGTGGAGGCTGAGAGGTGTAGTGGGGATAGAGGAGCAGAAAAAGTTGTGAGGAAGACCGTGAAATTGATGTCAAGAACTGAGCAAGGGTGGAGTGCAAGAAGGACAGAAGAGGAGCATGCCAAGACATCACGTTGTCTTAAGAAAGGAAGCCTTTATTGATGGTTTGGGGTTGGGGGATTTTTTTTTTACCTGTTAGAACTGGTCCTTAATACCTTTGTATCATGCAGTTCATGATGCTGGCTCAGGATTCACGTCCTTGGACAGGTATCCAATGGCTAGGGGATCACATCATCCCAAAAGTCAAGATGCTTCTGTGTACATGGATGTTAACCGGGAGGACCTACAAAATTCGAGCCTGAACTCCGCCACCCCAGGACCACTGAATTAAGCATGGCCTTTAGGAAGGCAGAAGCTCATAAAATAGACAGACTTCTGCTCTCCTGCTGCTGTTTTTTGTGTCCTGCAAGCTGCTGTTTCTGTTGCCGGTGTACATGCTGTTGTTTTCTGTCACCTCCACCATTGCTGATGCTTTAGGGAAACGCGGGATGAGTCTGGGTGAACCGCTTCTGCGCCGAGGTGGCAGGATGAAAATACGTCCCACAAGAAACAGATCTCTGTGTGCAGCGTGGCAAACGCTAACTGCTTCGGCAGTGAGGAGAGAGGAGAAAAATGAATCCAGAAAGGAGGATAAGGAAATTCCCTCTACCAGCGTTGGTAGCTACGGATGGCAAGAGAAGGAGTATGTCTTGGACTGGAGGAGGAAAAGGGAAGTTTATCAGCAGAAGTGACTTAAGCCTCCTTACTTTGTTTCAGCCCAGAGAATAGCCAGAAGTGGCAGAAGCACTGTTTTCTCAAGAAGATGACTTTACTGACAGAGGAAGTATTTGAATGAGCAATGCCACTGTGTTCCTTCCCTTCAGCATATATGCTGCAATATCCACATTTTACTTCAGTGTAATTCCAATAGCCTATCACTGAGCAGCAGATTGCAACCAGGGGTTTATAGTCTCACACTGAACACAAATGGATTGACACATTACAAACAGATCAGGCTGCGGAAAATAGAATTTTTCAGTAGTGCCATCATATTCCCAGTACAAAAGACCTGTCAAAATCTTTTATTTTATCAGAGCTTCCATACGATTTCAGTGCATGTAATTCACATGCTGCTGTGGGCTTTGCAAGGGTGTAGTCATGTCCTGTATCACATACTTCGTTCTAAAGAGATATTGTATGTCAAATAACCCAAAGCAGACACAAACATGACACAAAAGCCACTTCAGAGAGAATTTCTAGAGGATCAGAGAATCAGGGAAGCACTGGAAAAAAATATGGTATAACATCACATGTAGCGTTTGAAATACAGCAGATGATACCTGTGTGCAATTAGAATGAATAGCACATCCATTAGATCCAGAGATACATACATATTTGTGTGTGCCTTTAAATATAACCTATACACACAAATATGTGTAAAACAGCTATTTCAGCCTATTTTTAGGCAACAAAAGGAGGTTTCTCTGGATCCTTCGTATGATGAACACTTTTGGCACTTAATTGAATAAATGTTCTTTCACAGGAGTCTGTTAGTGCATCATCCCATTCATAGTCTGTCTGTTGTTCTTCAGAGAATTAACGATGTTCCCTTTTGCTTGTGCTGGAGAAAAATTAGGACGGTGCAGACCATATGCTTAGAAAAAAATGTAATGAAGTATCATTGAAGATTTCAGTGGAGCTGTAATGATTTATAGCATATAAAATTCTATCCTATCATGAACTCATGACTTTGATTGAAAATTCATTTCTGGCTGGGATATAAATATTATAAAAAATGGGCTATTTTAAGGAATGTCAGCTAGCCCATTCCTGGACTTCCAACAGAGCCTTGAGGAGAAAATGAAATCTGAAGAACCCAGTTCTGAGCTTCAAAAATGTTTGGCTCCAGTTCTGGGGTGAAAGGTGAACTCCTTCTTCTTGAACTTTCTAGCCGTATCCATAATCATAATACCTAAACCACATCAGGTATTATAAGGTATAAATTGTTCAGTTGTGCCACTGAACGATTCAGTGTTCGGTCCCTAAAAGCATGGATATTATAACGTCATGTGGTCATAAGGGAGGAATAATACTGCAGTGCATCCAAGTGATGTACTAGTAATTCTGCAAATAACACTTGGAGAAGTTACTTGCATTTACTTCTTGCAAGCGCAGATCAAATGACCACTTTAAAAATCACTGGTTCTAAGAAGAGCTACAAGCCATTCCCATTACAGCCAACTGTTTCAAGAGTTGAAAGCACAGGCCTGAGAGTCATTATTTCTCGATGCTCTTCCTGAATCTGACACAAACTCACAATTAATCCACTTAGCTTCTCTTTATTTCTGCTGGCTCCCTTGTACAACAAAGACAGTTCTCCTCATAGAGCTCTTGTGACTATTAGGTAATAGATGTTCTTATAGAGTCATAAAAAAGCTTTCAAATTAAAAGACAAACCACAGCCACGTATATGAATATGTAAATAACAAGAACAGAGCCTTCAACGAGTTATATGCAATGAAGATCTATAAGGCTATCCTACAGTCATTAGTTACAGTGGAAGCTGGATAGCCAGCTCTTTGCTATAATATCTGCTTTCCACATGCTGGTACAGCCTAGTTTTTACAGAGGTAAGAAGCCCGTGAAGCTTTCTGCACAGATGAGATGTGTTTCTGCTGGAAGGCATTTTGTCCTCTAGCTGTCTCATAGTAGCAGCTAAGCGGCAGAAAGTCACTGGAGTAGCTTTCAGGAAGGACACAGCAGCAGAAGTCGTTTTCTCCAGACCATGCAGTTGCGCTGTGTAGAAGAGTGGAAGTTAATCGGGTCTTGGAAATGAAGGTAATGAGAACATCGGCATGTCTACTGGCTGGCCACAGACTGGCCAAGCAGAAACAGAAGCTTCCCTGGTGTGCCCCGATGGAGTCTCTAACTAACCTCGCTTGCATTGGCTCACTAAAATAAGTCTTGTTGGTCTTGTTGGCCAAGTCTTCTTCAGCATCTTGGCTCTGAAGAAGCAGGTGAAGCAGGCCTGTCTGACCACCTGCCAAAGCAGCGAGGGCATAAGCTGTCCTTGGCCTACAGGACTGGAGGGGAACATCCAAATGCTGCAGGTCATGGAGACGTTTATCCCTCACATGGAGGATGCAGTGGGTGAGCACCTTCGCCCTCAGATATCTCCAGAATCCATGACGACACCCGTATACTGCGATGATGCCCCAGTCTCTCAAGAGACCCAGGCACCAAAGATAGCGAGAGGGAGCAGCTGTCCCTGTGGTTGGAGGTGATCAGTCATGTTACCTTCTCAATCTGAGAGGAAGAGATAATGCTGGCACAAGGACAGCAAATAAAGCCGCACGAACAACACTGATATCGCTTGGAAAAAGAGCCATTAAGAAAAGTAAGAAGAGTGGAATTCCATCACTTGTCACTTGAAGCCTGAATGCACCCCATGACTATTTTGGACATAAGGTCCTGGGTTTTCTTTCTCCCTCCTTTCTCAGTCCCTGGCCTGAGGGGAATGCCCTGTGGACTCCGATGCTTCTGACCCACGGGTGTAAAGCTGAGGGGAAGGGGGTCATCGCTCCAAGCTGAGGGAAGATGCTCAGTGAAACAGTCAAGTAAGCAGACAATTCAGAAGGAAATCTTTAAAACGAGCCAGCTGCACAGTGCGGTTAGACACCGAAATATCTCTGAGGAGTCTGAGCAAAACAGCTCTCCACGTGGATACTTCACGTCCAAGTAAAAACCTGTCTAGCTTGCTTGCTTAAGTCAGTAAAACATATGGTTGTTAAATATGTATCAAAAGGCAGCAATGACAACATGGTGGTTTTGTTCTTTGAAAAGGGAGAGACTGGCTTGCTTTTCACAACCAAGATGACATTGCATCTGCTGCTCGGTGCTGTCTCCCCGGTGAGTTTGCTCTCTGATGTGACGTGGCTTTAGCGATGCAGAGAGGCTGGGGCTGGCTCCTGTTTTGTATTTGGCTGACTCTCCTCATTATAGTGGAGTTCTTCTTGATTTACAGTGACAGGAGACAAGTAATAAGCTTAGAGGTTTTACCTTTGTTTGCAAATTAAAAATAATTGCGTTGGCCTTTTACAATTCCACTTGTCCCCCAGGAGATGACTTTTTAGAACAGGTACTTGATGTTGTTACGTGGAGCTCAGCGAACTTCCACCCTACAGGGTGGACATCCTGAGAGGGCAAGCGGGACTTCACAGGACACTGAACTACACTGAAGTTAACCTCTTATGTTTTCACCCCTCTAGTGTGTGCCGCACGCTGCTCACTAGTGTGTGCTGCAGCGTTGAGGCAGACCTTAGTTAGCGCCAGGACAGATGGTGCATCTCATTCCCCATGGATAGTGCCTCAGTATAGCACATTTCTTTTGGCCACTTGGTTGTCTGGGAAAGAGAAGAATACATTTATAACTCACCCATAGGGGTAAGTTACAGCCCTCTGCTCTGCTACTGTCTCTGTCTGCGTGGTATGCATTTCCTTTCATGCAAGGAGCTCTCAAGATGGCAGCATAACAATTCTGCATTCTCCCAACACAAAAATAGCATCCCATTGCTCCTGGAAAGATGGGATATGCATGTGAGGGACCAGAACCTCATCCCACACATGCAATAAAACTCGCGGATTGCAGCGGGTTGCAGAGTGTGTTTCTGCAGCAGGCAACTGCAGCGACACTGGATGTGGTACTGGAAGGTTGCATCTTAACTTTTGGAAATTCTTTGTATTACTGAGCTAATTGCTGAGAAGTTCACAATTCAGATTGCTGTTCGTTTGGTAAGGGGAGTTAACCGTATCTTAAACCTCCCAATCCACACTCTTTGCTTTCAGGCATAGCAAAAATAAAAGAATGAATAAATAAAAAGGATTAAGCTGTGCTCAGAAAATTCCAGTCTTGGAACAACAGCTAGGCTAGTCAAAGTTTGGCAAATGCACAGATGGAGGCATAACTTGCAAGCATTGTTTCCAGTACCTGTAGCAGGGGAATTCCACAGCCTCACTTTCTGGCTGTCCTTCTTCCCTCACTATCACTTTGGCAAGGTACCAGCCACTGCTTCCTCCTTTGCCATCATGCCCTATCCTCACCCTCCTCACCTGCTTCAGTGTTACTGCTTCAACGAAGAATTCATCAGCCTTTGAGAAGAAGAAGAAAAAAGGTAAGGTGATATTTCTCCTTAAAAACAAACAAACAAACCAAATTTATTATTGCAACCAAACCAACATCATCAGCATGCTGCAAGATAATTCTTCACAACATGAAGGAGAAGGTACGAATTAATTTACCAAAGAATGAAAGCTCGAATATTTGTGCTAGATGTATAACATTAGATTTACAAATACACGATCTGCCAGCATTTTAAGTCTCCCACGTCACTGCATGCCCTCCACAACTGTAAAAAAGAAAAGTAATTTGATTATGAAGAAGTGCATATGGAGAGGCAGGAAATCCAAGTTCAAACCCCTTCTCATATAGCAGCTTTCTGGGAAATCCGGGGCAGGTCACTTCAGACCAAATCCACAGAGGTATTTAGAGGTACAGTTCAAAGACATTACCCCACGTTAAATTCAGACAACATGGACTACTGAGCAGAATTTAACCCCAGCCTTCTCCTGGCATGCAAGCACTGGGCATGGCTGCACAAGGGTATTTCCAGCTGCTCCATGAGCTGTGTTTAGAGGTTGGTGTGAACCTAAGCCAGCAGCTAAATACCCTTAATCGCCCACAAGAGACATGAGTTTTATGGTTGGTTTGGTTTTTTTTTTTCCCCTGGAAAAGGGTTCAAATCACCAACCTACCGCCAAAAAGTTTCGCTGTCTATCAGGGTGGGTGTACCTGCCACACACCTACAGATTAGCCCAAGTGACAGCCCCTCAAGACCAAAGCTCTGTCACCCAAGAGCGTACCGGGAGCAGCAGTTCCCCATGGCTGAAGGAAGAGAGGTGTATTAAAAGAGTGAGTTACTCCGCTGGGAATCAGGCCAGATGGGTACCTATGGTACATGTACAGATGCACACACGTGTATGGTAAATCCTGTGTGTAAACACACAGCATATCTGAAGAATATAGCCCACCAGACAGACACGACTGCTGTGGTTACCGTGCGGCTGAGATGCCTCGCTAGGTAAGAGACAGCTAACCAAACATTGCGATTTGTTCGTTCTTCTTCTCCCAAAAGCCCATGAAGCACATATGGGGGTAGCATATACCCAGCTAGCTCCCAGAGAGCATGGTGGCAAGGCAATATTTAGTTAAATATTTAAATTTTTAAAAACAATCGCAATTTTTCCGTCATTCAGGACTCCAAACTGACCTTTAAAATAAAGACAACTAAACATACTACCACTCTTTTAAGTACCAATGATGGGCTTACATACATGAACAAGTGTTACTTACATACTCAAAACTGCTGAATTGGGGATTTAAGTTATCAAAACCTCACTGAGTCAGTCTAAGTCAATGAAGTCTAATTCATTAGGCCCAATGTTCGTCTTACTCATTAATGGCTGATATAAATTAATGAGTAAGTAACTAACTGGAACCACAGCAGAGCAAACACCTAATTTAGAGGCATCTTTACATTTTACCTTCTATACAGGCTGTTAGTTTGCATCTGCAAACAAACTTTTCAAGTTAAATTGGTAATCAAGGTACTATTGGTTTAAGTAGATGTAGATTAGAGACCGCACTGACTTAGGTAGATTTCTTTTTAACAGGGTATCTGTATTAATCAGTGTAGAAATACTCATTCAGTCTCTTGAATATACGAGCTCTAAGTTTGTCAGGATCAATCCTTAAACAACTTCCAATTCATTCACCAGCTTTCAGATCTCCATGTCAAGAGAACAGTTTTCCTTTAACAGGTTCCAGTTTCGTTTATATCGTCTGAATAATATTAATCACATGAACTGACTTGCAAAATTATACCCCCCCCGCCCCTTCATACAAGTTACTCTATAACTCATTTTGGGGAGCAAAAAAAAAATAAAAATAGTCATCATTTGTGTTTAAAATACTTGTATCTTCTGTGAACCAAGCATCCTTCTTTGGAACTTAATTGAAACAGTCTTCACCACCAAAACATGACTCATTTTGCTACCATTTGGACAAAACTAGACTTCACCAAATGACAAAATGCTGTCCTTTACAGCTTGGACCTACCTTTTAAAAATAAAAAAACTATAATGTAAGTGCATAGGCAAAAAGATGATGTTTGCAATGTCCATGTCTGCAAACCTTTATATCATTTAGAAGCAGAATGAACTTTCATGCTGTGTAAATGCCACGTCTTTCCACGGAGAGGTCTTAAGGCACAAGAAAACCTTGATGAAAGTTCTTTTTAAGTCTAAAAAACTCAGTGATTTCAGTGAAGAATTGGAAATTCTGGATACTCAACAGGTTAATGCATATTTCAGAAGCCTAAATTCAATGGTCAATTTTGAAAACTTGACCTCCTTTTATCCTCATTTTCTTTCAATTCCAAATCTTCAATCAAATAATGACACAAATGATGGGAAATCTGCAGAGTTCTATGATCAGATTCTCAAAAATCTCCTCCAGGAGATACTGATTACATTTTAACAGTCTAAGTTGGACCCTAGAGATCCAAAATGTGCCTCATAATTGAATACATATTAAGTAGGTTGACCCCACAGATCAGATAAGCACACTATTTGCTTGTTAATGCTGCAAGGGCTCTAACTAGAGTCTGACCTCTTCATTATCTCCAGCTTTCCAGGGAACAAGCTCTGTCTTCAGTTCAGGCCATTTCCACCCCCCTCCATTCAGGACACAGGCATACAAAAACATGTTGAAAACCAGACTGAAAATAAGACACAAAAATTGAGTGCAGCGTGGTTGAGGGAAGACTGGAGGAAATATAAAGGAAATACGTTAGGCTTTCAGTTCTAATTTTCACATTAAATAGATGCTTTTTCTTCCTTTGTCCCAGAAGCCATTATTTTGCCGTATCAGGTGGAGCGGGAAAGGCTCCCTCTTCATCTTGGAAGACAGACAGATTTCCTGGAAGCCTTCCCCAATCCGAAGACGCAATTTCAACAGTCAGTACTTAGCTGGGGAGCAAACCAGGACACTCTTTTATGAACATACTGATGTCGAGCAAGGGCACACTGTCCCTGACCTAAATCTCTCTCCGACTGCAACCTGTTATGATGCTCTGTGGACATGATTTATTTCTCCTTACTGCCCTAGCCCAAACAGAAAAGGAAATCAGCCAACTCTATAAATACACATCTCAAAAAAAAAAAAAATCTACAGTCACACTCTTTAAAACCTCTCTTAAGGAGCTGCTGTGTGAACTTACGTTGCCTTTTTCAAATTTATTGACAGTGTTGATGCAGTTGTAGAGAACGCGCTCTCCCGTGTCTCCCTGGTCGCCGATGAGGCAGACAAAGACGTTGGCATCTGTGCCGCTCCCACTTACCGTCCCAGTGCAAACCGTCACCCGGTATTTTATCACTGTGGAGACATAAATTAATAGAACAATTTCAGCAACACAAATAATTGCCATTTAAATTTACTGCATTTTCCACAGACTTGCAATTAATTTTAAGTGTTCGTACTTCCAGTTGGTACTTCTGCTGATGCATTGACTTTTGCACTTTCATGTTATCATTAGGAAAAGAAAAAAAGCCAAGAAAGGAAGGCCTGAAATGTTAAGAAAACCCATAAAACCCCTCCAAAGGACACAAAAATGCTGTCTCCTCAGGTGAAACTTCACAAATTGGAAGGCATAGCCTCCTCGGGGCCCCGGCCCTCCTACCTCCCCTCCTGCCTTCCCAAGAGAGTCCTGGTGATGGGGGACCTTGTAACAACATGTTTGGGGAAAACATAATTTTCGGCATCCAGGGGCATGGCAGGCAGACAAAAAGAGTTAAAAAGGGCCAAGCGCTCAGGGACCTGAGGAATGGGCTCTTCTGGCTTTATGGGGCAGGACAAGCCCAGTAAGCCCCATCTCATTGGGATCCACATAGTGCAGGAGGTTGGATTGTGTCTTGCCTCCTTGTCACCTTTGAGATCTTTATTTAGGATTTTGCTGGATGGATTTTGAGCCGTCACCTTCTTTCCCCCACCCCGCCCTCATCTCTGCCCTCCCACCCCACTGAGTGAAGGATTTCCAGAAGAAATTTCCAGACAAAGAACCAGCCCACAGAGTCAAGAGAGAGAGACCTTTTTCTCCAGCATCAGGAAGGGACAAGAAGCGATGCTCCCACCCTCCCTCCGAAACCCGCCTGCAAGCCCAAGAGGCGGGTGCTGCATCTCGCCTCTGCTCAGCACAACTGCTCCCCACTGGAAAGTGACTGCATTTGAACTCAAGCAGCCCTCTCCGCAGTTGATTAAAAATACATTTCAAACCCAGGTTTATTTACATTTTAATAACATCTGCAATTACAATTACTCTTCCTCTTCTGAGGAATTGCTCAGCTGCATGCAGATCACTGAGGTCATCGGAAATTTCAGGGAACAGGGGACTCGTGGTCTACAGAGTGTGGAGCCCTATTGGGTGCTTCGGGGGAAATGAGGGAGATCTCAATGGCCACCTTGAGATATTCTGCTTTCCAAAATTCTCCCTCCAAGTACATTTAGTTCTTGTGACACAAGGTCAAGACAGAAGTGACCACTTCAGGAAGCCAACACAAAGTTCTGCAGCTTTCCTTAATTAAATCTCTGGTTCAAGCATAGTTAAACCAATAAATGGTTCAGATTGCTCAAACATACTGAAAGGTGCCTATGCTCTTGCACAACTGTTCTGTGCAACTTCCCAGGCGTTTATGCATACAGCTGCATAAATGTGTATATAATTAAATAAAACTTTAAAGCCCGAAAGTTATTGTTAAATTTTAGATTGCATTCCAGCTAAGCTTGCTTTCCATGAACATCCCTTCAAACCACATTTTAAGGGAGACTGGAAAAAATACAAATTTGAAAAAAAAAAAATATATAGCTCTGGAAACAATTGTGCTGTGACCAGATGTCTCCCATCTCCCACTACAGAGAAATCTGCTCAGAATAAGAGCCTGAGATTTCTGACGCTTCATGCAGCTAATGATGCACACAGAAAAATACTGCAGAGAGAAAGTGCCAGAAAGAGAAGCTAATTGAATTGCATCGGTCTGCCTGTGCATCCCTTACACAAAGAGGGTTTCTTTCTATTCAGGTCCTAAGCACGGAGCCTGTGGCTCTCACCTGGCATGACTTCAGTCACTAGAGATCCCTCCGCAGGGAGCTCCCGCACAATCTCATTGTCGTCTTCATTTATATCTAGCCAGCGGCCGCAGTTGAATGAGTATTTTTCTTTTGTCAGCGTTTTCAGCAGAGTTACCTTCATTAAACCAAAACACTGCGTGAGTTCAGAGGCTTAAAGACAAAAAAGCAACGAGCTCCTGACAGGTTTTTGCCTGGGAAGCGAGAGTAGGTAGCAGCTGAGAAATAACACACATTAATAACGAGACCGTCATTCTGATTCCTGCACCACAGTGATGCATGGAGCAAAGTCTGTCATAGCTGACGGCTTTTCGTTCCTCCTCTCTCCAATCACTCCATGGTGTTGGGAAAGTTTTGATGGATACCGTGGCTCTTCGTAATTGCTCGTCACATGCCACTGTATAAATCCACAGAGCAAATCGTGGATGGCACTTGCACTGCTGGTTCTCACAGCTCAAAATCAGCGCATGGCACATTGAGAAAACACCCAGAAAATGGCAGCAAGCACGATCAAAGATCTGCAGTAGCTTCCAAAGGAGTAATGAGCAAATAAGGTGGGGTTTTGCAGATGGCTGGCGAAGCGGGTGAAGGGAGGGTGTGATGAAGGTCTACAAAAGCACAGGTGGCATGGAGAAGGCAGAGGGGGGATCAACTATTCACTCTTCTGCTACAAGAAATACAGGGCATCAAATGGTGCTTGTAGAGCGAAATTCAAAGCAAACAAAAAGACACAGTCAACCTGCGAAGTCCTTGCCAAAAGCTGTTATGGTTGCTAAAAGTTTAAATGTTCAAGGGGAGACTGGAACCTTTGAACAAATAAAGGGAAGAGAAACCTACTAAATGTTTTGTATTTAGCAGAGCTGTTCAGGAAGCAAGTCTCCAACTGGAAACAGTTGAAAGCTGGAAGAATATTAGGCGTAAGTATCAGAAATGCTTGTCCTTTTCTTACTGTTCTCTGATCATGTGTCACTTATGTGACACAGGAGAGAAGATGTTGGGCTAGATGGACTTTTGGCCTGACCACCATGGCTGTTCTTGCGTTCTTGTAATAGAAAATGGAAGCCTGCCCTGACATGAAGCAAGCCTGGCATGAAATGCATGAGGACTAGAAGAAAGCATCATTAAGGCTTCATCTGCGTTTCTAGATGTTAAAATGGATGCACAAGTGATGGGATTCATGTGCCATGAGCCTGATGCATTCAGAAAACATCAGACTAGCTTTGTACGGGCAGACTGATTTCATGCATCTTCACCAGGTTTGCTTAGACAGTTTGGCCCACAGTGAATCCTAGACACACTGTCAGATCCCTCTTGTCCTCCCAGAACACAATTTCTGTGCAGAAAGAGAGGATAACCCAAGGAAATGTATAGCTATGGAAGGTCTAAGCATTCTTGCTCGTCAGCTCTGAACAAACGAATAGAGACGATCGCAGGGGCCCAAATTCTGACCAGCGCTTTCTTTTTGATAAAGACCACAGCCAGACACCTTCTCCCAGCATATGGTGAACACAGCAGTATTCGATGCCCTTTCCCCGCTGGAGAGGTGTTTGGCTGCGTATGCTTTTGCATCTCCCTGACAGTGCAGGAGAGCAGGAGCTGTCAAAGCACACTAGAGGCACGCAAGAAAAATAGCAAAGCGGTAAATTGTGATTTATCATCACAGTTATTTATGGCTGCAGAGAAAAGTGTATGTTTTGTTAAGTGCAGAGAACATCTTCCAAGCTCTGCAGGAGTATGGGCGAAGCTTAGAGATGAACTTGCTGCCTTGCAGACCCAGGTGAGGGCTGACAGTACAGCAATCATTGTTGGTAGAACAAAGGACGTGCGACCGAAGATCAAGCAGATCACCGTTTTTGTTTCCCGAAAAGCACAGCGCTGCTCTCCTCTGCACAGTCTCCACGGGCTCGTCCAGTCTGCAAGTGTCCACCTCCTGCAATGGGGCTGTCAGCACTTCAGGGTAGGTTATGCTCCACTGCACCATAGGTCTCTGCTGTAATCAGGTTTTTTGTTACAGCCGGCCTAAATAGGCCACAGAAGGAGTGGGTTTGCCTCTCTGTACAGTAATGATGTCTAAGAGTAGGAAGCTTTCGAAGAGCAAAGGCAAAAATGCCCTGGCAGCAGTGAGGGGGGACTACAGCGGTCTGACGCTGGAAGGATGGGGAAATATGATTTTCACCATTGATCTGGGCTGTTGGGAGCTGCCATTTCCCATTGCTCTCATTTCCTGTACGTAGCTGGGCTGAACCGAGACGGACAGGAAGGAGAAGGAATTTCCTCCAAAAACCACGCAATGACTCCTTCTCTCCCCCCCCGTATTTTTGCAAACACTATGATGTGCTCTCTTCA
>JAVKLA010000074.1:79285266-79378713 GCA_034782735.1 Sagittarius serpentarius
TTTCCCCAAATTGAGTCTGTTTTGCCCATGACAGTAATTGGTTAAGTGATCTCTCCCTGTCCTTATCTCGACCCACAGGTCTTTCATTATACTCTCTCTCGCCTGTCCAGTCGAGGAGGGGGAGTGATAGAGCGGCTTTGGTGGGCACCTGGCTCCAACTACAGTCAACCCAGCACACAGAGCTTCCCCTCCTGTCACTCATCCCGCACTGTGCTGTTGCCTGTAGCATTACCAATTCTTGCTGTACCTCCGTAGACACAGCAGGCAGTGTCTGCTAGGGCTGGGATTGTCAGCATGAGAAAGCAGTGCTGTGCTGGAGGGTTAGAGACTAAAATATATGAGGTTCAGGAGAAATATCAACACTCAGATTCCCCTCTACCAGCTGATCCTCTCTGGGTTCCTGTTACTACGTTTATTCATATACTCAGAGGTGGAAAACAAGCTCTGAGTATAAGCCATGCTGAAAACACAAGAAACATGAGAAAAACTTCTAATGATGCTTAGCAGGTTCATCCAGGAGTGACAGCACTAGAGGCCCCAAGTATTGGAGCAAATTACAGAAAAACATCTACCGACAGTAGGCAATAACTGGGGCTGGTTTAGCTCGTTCCTCCAAGCTTCCAGTTGTACTTGCAAGGCAAAATTGGCCTTTTACTTAATCACAAACATCTTGGTGGTTCTTGTGGTTCTTTCCCCCTTGTTTATTACAGGGAGCTCAACAGCTCTGTTTTTCATCTTCTGCATTTTTCATGGACAACCAACATCATAGCTTTTAGTACAGCGTATGGTGATGGTGGAAAAGCATGTGCTAATATTTGCATTTTCAATACATCAAACCACTCTGTTATCTAGGATTTACAAATGTGGGGTCAGATCTTCAGTGGATTAAAGCCAGCTGTGTTAAACTACACCAGCGGAGGAAAGAAAACACAATTAGAGGAAACAGTCATAGATTTCTCCTTTTAAAGTATTCCTTCAACCACTTCACTAAAAGCTACAATACCTTCACACCTTAGAGCAGGAGATTAAAATGAGGAAGAAGGTGGGAGAAAGGGATCTTTGTGGCAGGTATATCTCTTTTGCTGTGCCAATGATAAATCACCCAAATTTGGCCAAGCTATAAGTCTTTGCAGATTTCCAGTGTGAACAGACTCAACAGATATTTTTTAAACTCTGGTATTTTTACCCTTTTGATAATGAGTTAAGTCAACAGAGCGAGAGGGGGCTTGGAGGCTCTGGCTTGGAGAATTCCCCCTCATCTGTCAAAGAAACTGCAGCGACTGAAACAGGAGAAATATTATTAGAGCAGGCAAATTCAAGTCTTAACAACTGGATTTTCTCACTGCCACAAAGTCACCTCAGATACTCTACAATTTACCCTACCCCAGAATGTCCCCCGTTTTCTAAACACCCAGTCTGAATCTGCTGCACCTGATTTAGATGCACCACACTGGCATGCACCAGGCTGCTGCCAGCACTTCATCAGCCCCCCTTTGCTCTGCAGAAAAAACCAAGTGCTGGAGAGGATACTTCTGGAAAGGTGAAAACTTGGTGTGTGCCTTTCTCAGTAACTAGGAAGCTGTCTCGCCAGCAAGCATCCTTGCGTTTCTTGAAATCAGACCACCGAGAGGGTAAGCGAGATGTTTTGATCCCACAACACGCTTACGTTAGATGTCTCAGGAGTAACTAACCTTTGCGAGGAACCAGCCAGCAGAGCCACCCTTGTTATTATGCCCTATATTAATTTTCCTTAACCTTCCCAAATTTGGAGCATCGAGTGTGAACTTGTCCTCTGCTCCCTTTTCGAAGTTGTCTTTGTCATTGTCTAGTTTCCTCACACCTAAGAAAAAAATATAGAAAGAAAAACCAAGGAGGAAAGGGTTACCGTCACACGCGTGCTTGTAAGTGAAGAAATATTTAGGACTGTCACCACTGACCGAATCAAATATTCTCCAGGTACCAGCCCTCTGCAACCAGGATTCAAGGTAAAGGCAGAGGACTTTATATTCTAACAAAAAAGGTACCTTTTCTTCAGCGCACAAGAGACCGGGATTTTCACTCTAATGTCACAGTTACTTACAGCTCTCAGAGTTTTCAGAAATATATATCCAGATGGCTCCTGCATCTTTTTTCATACCACCACATTTCCCTTTTATTTTCAATGTCTTTAAAAATCTCCAAACTGTTTAAAAAAAAAGGCTTTGGTCACAGGCTGCAGATTTTGACATTTCAGGACCCAGGATTCTTTGCTGCATCACGCAGGAAGGATTTATTTTCAAATTAGGACTCAACCAGGGCTATTGGCTTTTCCTGATCTCACAGGAGCTTGCCTTTATGAAAAGCATTAAAGCGCTGACCCCAGTCGCGGCCAACGCTGTTCCTGGGCGAGCGATGCTTCGAGTGGGATTGAACCTACCCAAGGCACCCGTGCTGGGAAAGGTGTCGGAGGGCAATTCGTCCCACTTACCTTAGAAGGGGATGAATCATTTTCTAGGGGTGTTATTTCTCTGTGTAGATAGGACAGAGTGCCCGGACAACCAGCTTAGATTTAGGCTCCTACTTTCAGATGTCTCCAGTGAGATCAGGTGAATCCCCTTGTAAAAGTCTGGAGAATTAATCAAGGATGAGACCTATCCACTAGGTTTCATAATCTGTTCAAGGACACCTGGCAGACTTCATATCATTATTTCTTGAATTTGACAGGATAGGTGCGGTATAGAAGAGAGAGAACATTTGCTCCCTGGGTCTCCAGGAATTCCCACCCACTCGTTTCCATGGCGTGACCCAGAGAGTTTGGTCTGGGCACATCTTTTGTTATTATTCAGTTAAAAATATTTTTTAAAAATTAAATTCAAGTTCCTAGACCACTGTTGTAGTACAATCTACGTTAAAAAAAACAAAATAAAAAACTACCACCATTAATTTAAAGCCAGCTAATATAAACTTTGGTTAGATATCTTTCTAAATGGCCACGCAGGTTCAGGCACAACCTTTCCCACACTGAAAGGACAGCATTATCCACCCAGGGACACGGAAAGATGGGACATGCAGCTCTTACTGCATGCACTGTGAATACATAGTGGTGTTGGATCCCTCAGCAGACTAGCACTTACTGCCCTGGTTTATGCTGGTGCTTTATGCTGCCTTTTCCCAGGATTTGGTTTTTTTGGTGGTGGGTAAACTTCAGTCATGTTCACAGCCCAGCCACGACTGCTGCTTCGCAGACGCAGCTTCCAGAAGCTGCGGATGTGAGAAACCCCAGAGCTAACACCACCATTTGTTGTGCATTTCACTCAGCCAAATTATTCTGCATTCGCCAGATTGCTGCTGTGTGTTGTTCAGATCACAGGCCTGCAGAGCAGGAAGAAATATTTTTAGGAAACGATTTGCATTGGAATACCTGTGTCTCCTTTCTCACCGAAGATATTAATGAAGACATCCGCATCTGTACCACTGCCGCTAACTTCACCGGTAAAAACTCGGACCACGTATTTGTTGACTGCAAGGAGAGAGGCAGAAATCCCAACACATTAATAACTCAGTGGTCTGATACAAAACATAACAGTACAAACCAATTCAGGACCTGCTGATGCTGTCTTGAAAGCATGTCTGACCCACGGCTCCTGGTACACTGACCCTCTCCTCCATAAGAGGAATAAAATCCATAGGCAGAGCTCTGACGCCAACGTAGTCACCGCCCAGGGCAAGAGGAACAGATCACTCAGTTCCTGGCCTTGACATTGAAAGTTGAAATAGACACGAGGAAGGTGCAAATTTTGATGTTGATACATGGCCATTAAGTGAACTCAGACCTACCCACCAGTCTTGCTCTTTCAAAACATCAGTGAGTTACAAAGCCAGCCAATTGCCCAAGCTCGGACCTGACCCCTCTGGTCTGAATGCTATCCTAGAGCTATTTTTGCAGCTTAGCTTATATTAAGCCTGGCTGGTGACAGCCAGTATTTTGAGGAAAGGTCAGTCACACTGCACGAGCACAAAAATTTGAAGGTGACCACCTTGCTACTCTGCCCAGTTTAAATAAATAAATAAAACAATCCAATCTTCTCCATTTAATGGAGAAACAGGAGTAAAGCCCAGGAGCTGTGACACTGTGAAGCTACTTCATGTGTGGCACCAAGCAATGCAAAAATCACATGGGTGGGCCACACCACGAACGTTTCACACATGTCATGTCAGTGAGTTTGAGAAGGAAGTTCTTCAGAGGGATCAGGATGGGACTAACTTGGCTCCAAAGGACAGCAAGGGTGAGCTCAGCTTCTTCTGAAACCAACGAGAAAACTCCCACGGGCTTCCGTGTGACTATATTTGGGGCAAATATGAGCAACTTTCAAAATCTACCACCAAAGTCTACCTGACTACCTTGTTCCTCCAAGCAAACTCAGCCATGGCAGAAGTCTAGTGCCGTATCCTCTGTGCAGAACCAGTGCTGCAGACAGACACCAAGACACAAAACAAAAGTGATGAGGATTATTGCAAAATCTACTACTGAACAGTACGTGACGTCACATATGCCCTCAACAACGTATCTGTTATACCCTATATCACCAAGCCCTGGCTAGCTGATACTGAAAGCTCTGTGCGACATCACCTCTTTATTTCTGAATCCTGGGCGTGCCGCTTCTGCAAAAGGGACAAATGCACAGGCCACCTCACACATACCTCCCTTGCAGAAATAAAACTTTTTGCACCGTGATCGCCGGTGAGCAACTTTTTCCCTATGGCAGGTGCAAAGTTAGGGGAGAAGCTTGTCTGGGCTTCCTAGCCAACAGCAGAAATGAATTCCCTCAGGAGCTACAGACCATCACAAACCCTGAGATACTACTCCCAGAGCAGGTCACCTCCCTCCTCTACCACAATCAGTGTGTATTAAAAATTATTCTAAAAGACAGCAGACACTTCGGTGCACGTGCTTCCACTGAGGCAGAGGATGGGAGAGCAAGCATATGAGAAGCGGTTGTTGGACCATCCCCTGAATTATAAAGATGCACTCAGCTCCTGGGGTGAGGAGTACAAGGGCAGAGCCTAAACAGAAGGGAAAATCACCTGTCACGGTTTAATGAATGTGCTCTGAAAAGGCTAAAAATCAAACTGACATTCTTGGCGCCCCGTCACAAAACATGCCATTACAAATAAAATAATAATGATAAAAGTGCAGTAAATACTAAATAACAAGAAAGAGGAGGACAGAGACAGGCTCAGACAAGGGATAAAATGCCTTAATATTTCTCTTTAACTCTTTTGCTTCAGTTCATAGACCTCTAACAACCTGCTGGAGATATGCCAACACCAAAGGATTTCATTTGCATTAGCCAAGGATGGAGATGGTGCAATTTACAGCTCCCATTTGGCCACTAAGCTGCTCTAACTAGAAGTGCTCCATTGTACATTGGGATCTTTCATCACAAACCACTTTTTTCAAGAAGCTTTGCTCCTTGCACCTCCTCTAGGATATTTATTCTGACATCAGTGATTAATTTTCCACTCCACTTTCCAGGGGCCAGAAGTACCCCATGGGATAAAAGGATCCACAAAAGGACAAGCATCAGCGGCTGAACTTAGATTACCCTTGTAGGCTCAGGCTTTATGCCTCTGAAGTATAGACCAGAAGGATGCCCGAACACGCGCAGAGCACCAAGGAGGACGTGTAGAGAACAAGTCCGTGAAGAGCAATCAGCACCAGTGACCAAAAACAGGGCAGGAAAGGGACCTTGTTCAGGTTCTGCAGACGTACGTCTGCTCAGCAAGAAAAATGCTGGTAGAAGTATTTGCCAGATCCAACACCTTGAAAGGTTTCTCAACATGGCTGTATTTCAAATCTAAGGTTTATAATGACATCACCTGACAACCCACTTAAAACACCAAGTGATCCCAAGGGCTCTATACGCACACAACATTGCTGTCAGAGTGTCAGCATGGAGAACCCCGCGGCGGAGCCGATTCCTGAGCCCACAGAGATGGGCAAGGCACTGGGCTATCATTTTGGGCTGATGGCAATCACAGGGCACTGTGCTGCAAGGGTTTTATGTTGTCCCCTAAAATATAAGCAAGGCTGGGGTGCACGGCATGCGCTGGCATCCCTCTTCTCTGTGCTGCTTGCAGATGTGTTGCCATAGGCAAAGCTACTCCAAGAGCCTTCGTGGTCCCTGGCTTAGGCCACAGCACATCCCTGCTTCATGGACTACAGGGTCATGCCTAGCGTGTGCTCACCAGCTTTTCCCCTTAGTTTTTTTCATGTGTTCCCATCGCTGAAACGCTGCACTCAAGCCAGTCCCCGTACCTGCCCCACTCAGCTCTGCGTGCAGGACAATTTTAGTTCCTTCACCTTCAGGAAGCAAGCAGGATCAATCCTGAGCCATGCTGAATTTTTGCCAGCACGCTCTCCCTCTCTAAGCCATTCAACACTCAGCTGCAGCAGAGAGACTAGCTCTTCATTCTGCTCAGGGGTCCTTCTGTGCTTCCTACATCAGCACATCTTACAGAATTACATGGTGGATGTGCAGATTTAAATAGAAAGGGATGCTACATCTCAAAAAGACAGCAAGGATTCAGCTGCTAGAAGCGTGCAGGGAAAGGCTCTCATTGCAGCCAGGCAGAGATCTGGCTGAAGTCAAGCACTCTTCATTTTAAGCATGGGTGGATGTTGTTCCCTATTCTGTAAGCCCTTAATCATGCATTATTTAAAACAGTAACATCATCTTTTAAAAAATACCCACTTGGCTTTTTTTAATCTCAATACGTGGCTCTGCGTTCATCTGCAAAACAGAGATCGAGATGTTGCCTGGATATTTTTTCCCCGAATGCTTCTCCTAGCACTGGGAACATGCAAAATGCTAATGTACGGCTGGCAAAAGCTGTGACTCCATCTAGCAGCGCAGGCTCGCTGCAGCACAGGCACGGAGAGGGGAGCTTTCCTAGAAGCGAAATCCGCAGCTTCAGAGGCACGAACCGCAAGATGCCAAGCGCAGAAGAGCTAACAAAAATTCAGTAGCAAGAACAGTAACTATTTTCTGCTGTCTTTCCTCTTCCCATTGCAACACACAAGCGCAAATGTCCTGTGTGGTTACAGCACCTTCCTTTTCTATATAGCTGGGTGCCTGCTCCGTTAGAGACAATCCAGCTCCCCCTGACATCTCTCATCCAACACGCTGACACACACAAAGCTGTCCCAAGAAGGCATTTGGAGACCTTGCCAGGATGCCATCTCTGGGAAGCAGTGGGGTGGCACTAACTGATATGACCCCACTGCGTTAATTTAGCAGAGGTGTGGCAGTCAAGCAGCTTGTCTGTTGCTAATCAACTCAGCCACAGCTTTCAGCAGCTCAGAGGAAAGATTAATATTGCACCGTGGGCTAGAGTCAGGCTCTTTCCACCGAGAGCCAAGGGGTTTATTTTGGTGAAGGGCCGTGATGCTACAGGCGCTCCCGGCACTGCTCCTGGGGGAGGAAGGGCATGGGGCTGCAGCCCTCCTACCCCCCAGTATACCCCACCTAGGCTGGCCCCAGTGCCATCTCCGTCAGAGCCTGGGCGCAGCACTAGCCCGACACATTGCCCAGGATCTTTTTATCCAGCCCCAGCACCCCTGGGTGCTCTCGTGCAACCTCTCTCCTGCCTCCAGCCGTGGAAAACACGTGGACACATCCCAGCCAAATCCTTCCGCTTGCAAGCTGCGGCTGACTGCTCAGCCATGCGACGTTCATCTCTTAATGCCATTTATTTAGCAATATGATATCATGGTCACCTGAAATGCCATAGGATGGAATCGCCTAAAGAAAACTTGTAGCTAATATTATTTGGGGCATTAGATAGGGTGTTCATGCACAAGCTGCTGAGTTTGTAGCAGCAAGAGCACCAGATTTAGGCAGGGAAACAAAGTCAACCGCGCTTCGTTACTCAGAATTACCACCTCCTGCAGGGCACGGTGAATTCCCTGCTAGACATCCCTGCTTACCTCCCTTGTGCATGCCCTGCCGTGGAGCAGGGCAGCAGCACGGCATCCCACAACACAGTAACGTCACAGCCTTCAGGAGCAAAACACGCTGGGTTATAAGCAAGGAGCTAAGTCGTAGGCAGCGATAGATTCTCCTCATAAGGCAACTTTTAGCAATTATCCTTCTGTTTTCGCAGTGCTCCCAAGGGTGGTCCATCCTGTACTGCTCAGCACTGAGCAGGCAGATTTCAGAAGCTGGGCGGGGGGGGGGGGTGGGGGGGGGCGGGGTAGGGGAGAGGCAACGCTACTGTCTCGGAATTGCTGCTGGCAAAGAAACGCACATGGGGTTAGTATGAAAAGCAAGAAGAACTGTTGCTAGAGGCAGAGGCAGGGGGCTGGATCTGCAGGCAAGGCGCAGTTTCAACCCGAGTGTGCCGCAGCCTTTTTGCACGTGCTCCGGAAGGTGGTTTAACGTCCGTATGCCTCGGCTCCTCGCTGTCAGATTGAGTCAGTCAATCCGGCCCACCAGAAATCGTCTGACAAAAAAATCTCTTCTTGATGGAAAGCACTGACTTGTCAAAATGGAAGCTCCTTTATACCACTTCTGACAGCGTATTCCTCAGTGACAGCTAGACTTCTTGGTCAGAGCAACCTTAAAATATCAGACAGCCTATGTTTAGGGCACGAAGCTGGGATCTGGCACCCCAACACACTTGACTCAGAGCAAGCATTTGAATTTAGTTCTTCTCTGTCCTGGGGAAGAGCCCATCTCACCAGTCTAACACCACTTCTTCCTAGCTCAGCTTCTCCGGAGCTGCTGGCGGAGGTGCCTTCCTGCATTTTCATACTCTGCACCACCTCTGGAGTCTCTGCAAACACTGCAGAGAAGAAAACTCACCCAGCCCTAATCTTAACACCTCTCTCCACTGCAGTAGCAGGGACCCTAGAGATAGCCACGGAGAGCAAGACGTGGTGAGAACCTAAAGCAGAGGAGCCCTGCCGGGTTCACCAGGAGCTAGCTCTGTCTCAAAAGCGTGGCCTGTTCTTGCACAAAGCAACTGCACACAGCTAAGGAAGACTTCCCCCCCCCCCCGCCCATTCAGGAAAGAGTTTAATTCAAAGGGTTGATTTAGAGCTTGAAAATAATTAATCTCTGTCAAGAGTAATTGACAACTATCTTTCTTAATGAGCTGCACCTTCAGAGGTGGCGAACAGCTCCTTAAACTGAGGGTTCGAACTGGAAATGCAGATTACAAGCACACCTGGAGAGCAGGGAACGCTGATGAAGAAAGAGCTTCGCATTGCTTTTGGCCATGAGCACCTCTGCCAAAACACGGTGGTAGTAAGGGAGGAATGCTGAAGAACCTCTGCGTGGCTTTGGGGGGCACGCCGTCGGAGGCAGCGCCAAGGATGCAAGGCTACCACAACCTCAGATCAGCATCTAACCTCAGAAGAGCTCTCTAAAAGTGTGTTCTTAAGAGACATTATTGCTACCGCCCAAGGAGGCATAACACATGGGAAAAGGAAACGATTATGTTTGCTCTTCTAAATATTTCATTATCCTCAACCGCTGCCTCGTGCCCCTCCTGTAACGAACTCAGCCACTTGGTCTCCCCATCCAGCCCAGACACCATGAGATTCAGCCCCATTTTCTGTGGCTTTTATGTGAAATCAAAGTATGCATCAAAACAGTTAATATATTAGGATTCAGCCCGGATCATCCCTCTGCAAAGCCTGTGAGAGGCAATCTACCACATGCAGGAGTCTTTGCTTGTAGGATATGCTAAACTGATGTTCCTACTGCGACTTCAAAGCGATGATGGCATTTTGAAGTGAGCTTTAAACGACCTTGCTCAAGAGACAATAGCGGTTTAGCTGCAGAGGCATGGAGCTTAGCACAGGGCAACCCACCATGTGACAGTGGCACGGAAATCCTCGTTCATCTAATTCTCCAAGATTTCTCATTATTTTTCATTATTTCAGCCCCAGGGCGGGAGCCCATAGGGGAAAAAAAAAAGCATACATTTCACAAAAGAAATACCCACTTTCTGCTTTCCCCAGATCTGCTGTTATCAAAATTGAGGAAATCACTGAAAATAACCTCTTGGGTTAAACATCTTTTGCTCAGAAGAGTGAAATAATTTTACAGTATTGTTTAAAATAATATTATTAACGCTGTACTTCAGTCTTGCTTTATATAAATAAGATATTTAAATAAGTTACTTTATTTCAAAACTGATAGTTGAATTAATTACAATAGCTAGACATAATTGGTCAAAATTATCCCCCATCTTCACAAACGTGCTGCATTATCTGTTTTGTATTGGATACATATAGATCTATATACCAGCCACACATAGAGATGTTTTATGCCTCCCCAAAATTTTTTACTCTTGAAACATGAGGTCCTTTATATGAATTACAAATCTGTATTTCCACCCCATTTCTGAACTCTGTGCATCCTGTCTTCCTTGTGGTTTACAAGTCACTGGTGTTTCTTTTTATTTCTACATTTTAATTTCTCATTGTCCTTACCCATCTTTAGAGACAAAACAACAGGCAAAATATATGTTACAAGTAAAATGTCCATAGCTGCCTCATTTTAGACATGGTGATATAAGATGGGCAAAGTTTGCAGGGAGAGTAAAATCCTTATTAGACCAACTGAAGTACTTTTTTGGGGGGGGGGGGGCGGGGGGAGGAGATGACGACATTTTTGGATACTCAGTATGCCAGGTAGCATGACAGTTTTTTCCCCAGTGCTATCAATTGGGTGGTAAAAGATAATACTCCCTCTACAAACCTTGTTTATTGAATATCTCAGCATGCAGCAGGGCCTCATCCTTAACAGGGTATTCACCATTATTCAAAGTAAACAACTCATATTTATTTCATAAATATATTTAGCTGCATTTTCCTGTGCTGATTATACACTTCCAGTTCTCAACGTAAATAAAGTTGAGTTTTGATGAGCAGGTAACATCTATTAATATTTCATTCCCTCCTGCTTCTACATCCTCAGAAATAATCTTTTTAGTTTTTCTGATCATGAAAGTTACCAAAATGTGACACTTCATTTTGAATCATGATCCAGAGGAAGCAGGAGAGGGACCAGTGCCACTCTCCAGACCTGATGCTTTATAAAACGTGGTTGCAAAGCCATCATCGACTGGTGCCTCACATCCAAAATGCTGCTCCTTTATCGGAGCTTCTAGCGCCAGTACGTTATGGAGAAATACCGGCCACAGCTTCAGTTCAGATCCAGGCCAGCCCTTAGGGACAAGCACAGCCTTTTGGGACAGGAAGGATTTAGCTACTGACTCGAAGTCAAACCTGTGCATCAATACCTGCTGCCCCAAGTGTTTCCTCAAGCCACAGCCAGGACGGTGCGGTGCCTCGTAAGTCTTCAGGTCAACCAACATTAGAACTCTGGACGATGAACCGTGAAGCCTTAACAAAAGCCTCCTTCGCAGAGGAAAGAAATAACACAGCTCACATTCCCAGCTCAAATATATGAGTTTTAGGTCCTAGTGGATCTAAAAACCACAGAGAATATCTAGAGCATGTTAACTCTATGTGTGCTTGCACAGATCGCTCTCAAAAGCACACCAGGCAGAGAAGTCCAGCACAGGCTCCTTCGTAACGCCTGCACGGACTGTCTTTCCTGCCTTCGAAGGAAACTGTTCTGCGGCTCCTTCTGCCCGTGGTCTTCTCCTCTGACCCACCATGAACACAAACTGTCCAAGACTCCTTGGGTGATCTCATTAACTCTGCCCCAGACAAGGCCAGACCAATGATTCAAGGAAACTTGTGAAAGACTAATGGATTGGGGCTGACCTGCAACTTGATTGGCTGAACTTCTCTCATTTGTAATTATAATAAATATTGTTGTCATTTTTTAAGGGCTACCCTCTGCATGCACAAGTACACGGGCACATTTCAGCACCCATCTGTCTTTGCAGGAATTCAGTTCAGCGTGACCTTACAGCCATTACCCCTTAGGACGTATCCATGCAAACTCTCAGATGCACCATATATCAACCCCAAATGAGGCCAGAATTGAACACAACCGCCGACTTTCCAGTTCAAAGCTGTTTCTTGTCTCAGCAAGACAGAAAACTCATGTCTGCCTGCAAAAGACCACACAGACTTAGCCCTAGATACAGCACAGCTACACCTGATCTGGTCTTTGACGTGAGCTGCTGTCCCATGTACGTTTATAGCCCATCGTGTCCAATCCTAAACCATTTCAGGGTTCTGATTGCCAAAGAGCCAGCTGGACGTCAGTCCTCGGCTCTCAACCTAGTTTGCAACAGGCAGGTTGGCAAGACTTGACCAAAATTTGACAGGTTAGCATGAATTGCAGTCACACAGAAGACTCAATGAATTTTCAGGTATCCGTGCTTTTGAACATGGTTTTAAGGACCAAGTGAGTAAATGCCCCCTTTGCAAATGAATGTTCCTGATTTCTCCCAGTAAAAGAACATGTACAGAGAATTGTTTGATTAGGGAGAGGTTTCAAAGGTAATCAAGAACAGCCAATATCTGTTGGTGGTACCTATCTGCAACTTTTTCCCTCGTTCTGAGGAAATCTGGGGGTCACAATGCAGGGAGCCTAGCCTAACCTCAACCAGCTAAACAACGTTAACAGCCTGTTGTCACCCCAGAGAGAAGATGGCCCACGGATAATTAACATATCATCTAACCCCACCAAACCTCCGCTTCTTTTATGAATTAGGAAAAAAATGTAGCCTTGCAAGAATACTCCAGTATTACCTCTTGAGACACTCTTCAATCTACCTGAAGACCAAATCTCAGGACTCCCTGCTTTCCAGCTGGGTGCTAAAAGCTCTACCCATCACACACAGGGGTGGAGAAAGGCCCAGCCCTGGTGTCCCACCTGCAGCACACGCAGAGCAGCTCTGGGGCTGCAGACCACCAGGGAAAGACGGGTGAAGTCCAGCCACACGAGAGTCACGGTGGGGTGGGAGACATAAGGGTCTGTCCACAGAGTGGGACGAGCGATTCATGATCGGTCTGCAGGTATCAAGCAACGGGCTGGGAACTGGATCCAGAATTTCGTTTGCTTTTGCATCTCTGTTGGGTCAGTAGTTCTTATTAGTGCAGCTACAAGCTATTACGAACGCTATCCTCGCCCACTGCTTTGGCAGGACATCAGAAACCCTCAGAGTGATCCAACACCTGCAACACTCAAAGGAAAACCAGCACCTGACTTCAGTTCTGAGCTGATCCCTTGCATAAAGGCTCAACCACAGTCATACAATCCTAAGGCTTCATAAACTCAAGCGAAGCAGCATAAGGCCGAACAATAGCCCTTCCTTGTAATTAATACCTGTAGTGTAAATTAATCCAGGCTGCCAATAGCAGCTGCTGGGTAAATAAGAATCTGTGGCACTATCACTCTCAAAGGGCCATAAGCATACGATGTCGTGGATGCGAATACAGGGAATAGAGGATCATTCAAGCAGTAACATTTAAAATGTAACCTGTTCTCCTTGCGAAATGCATAGCATTCAACGGGGAACCTGACAGAAGCCATTTTATTCAGATAAGTAAATGCAATCACTCAAGCATCTGCAATCGCTAAATATTCCTGCCATCCTCTGTAACTCTATTTGGATCATGAAAAGAACTCTACTTTTGTTTTGTGTGTGTGTGTCCAGTTTTTCAATTATATGTTGACTATTTTTGGAACATACACTTTTCTGCATTCTTAATAATGCCTCTGTTTTTTTTCCTTTAAATGAACCTCTTCAAAGCTCACAGCCCTGCAGGGATTCTCTGGCTGGCCTGTGCTCCTTGCCAAGAAAATGGTTGAGTCTCCCTGTAGCTTGGTAGGTTTTGGTGCAAGCACCAACAACCCCCTTCAGATATGCTTCAAACGCCTCTACAGAGCTTCAACAAAGCAAAACTATGACCCCCCAAAAAAAAATCATTTAGTTTTTCTCCAGTCCACATCCCATACGCATCACAGAGAAGATGCACATCCCAGCAGTGACCTCCAGATCAAGACAGGAGGGTAAATCCTCATGACAAAGAAGAGAAAGTTCTCCAAGACATCAAAAGCTGAAGATGTTGCAGCAGAGAGAACAGGGAAGAAACTTGTTTGGTTACCTCCAAAATCACACCAGTCTGTGGCAGCAAATGGGGCATGAAAACAGAGCACGAGACTAAGGTCTGTAACAACAATGCCCAGGTGGTTTACAAAGATGAACTAAAGAAAAAAGGGGAACAGTGATTGAAGAGGCATGACCAAAAAGAAGAGTATGGCACTGAACACTTCTAATGGAAACACAGACTTAAGAGGGTGTAACTAATCTTCCTTTACAGGCGCATAAAATCACCAAACCACATAATTATTCATTTGTCTAGTAGCCTAGAAAATATTAATACTCAAAGAGTAAACACCACTGTTTAATCCATTCAAAAGAAAAAAAAAAGAAAAAAACCAAACCACAACCAAATTTAAGGCAAATGACTTGTACGTACAAAGAAAATCATATCACAATCTCATTTCAGACCTTTACGGATCTAGAGGGAGCCAAATTAATTCAGATAAATTTACATTTGCAGTTGACAGTTCACCTCAGCAGCCTGGGAATGTTTATCTTTCATTAATTATGGTTCAAGGGGAACTGCAACCTGAGATAGCTGAGCTAACCCTCTCCTCTTACAGATTCAGACCTGCCGCCTGGAAGGCATCCAACCCTTCGCCCGTGCCTCTGGCCTCAGCCCAGCTCCCTGCATTTATACGGATGGCCACAGAGCATCCAGCCTATGCCACTCAGAAGTGGGCTTTCCTATCTGATAAAGGCGATGAGAACAGATGCACTTCTGACAAATGCCTGGTTAAATCTCTTCTTTCATACTCCTAAGGCAAGAGACAACCTTACTCGTATTCGTCCTGGACCAAGCACGTAGTGAGCAGTTGAGCTATAACCCAAACCCACTTCTCCAGAAAAGCAAGCGCTCCGGACTAGCTTTTCAGCTGGTGAAATGCAAAGTTGCTCCAGCAATTTTGTTGGAGCTGCACTGATTTTTACCAGCTGAGGGTTTAGCCCACAAATCTTTTCCTGCTGAGAAACAGGTGTTGAACAGGATGGAGGAAATCACATGCATTCCTTTGAATCAGCTCTCCCAGGCAGGAGCAATAATAAATTCAGATAAACTGTTGTGTCATTTAAAGATCTATTAAGATCGAATGGTTGGCTGCCTCCTCGAGGGAACCTCTTGCTATTTGTGTATTGCTTTAAGGACTCCCTTATCCAGACCCCTCCTGCCCCTCAAGTGTCTTTAACTCTTGCATTTCACAAACTGAACAGATAAAAGAGCGGCAAAGGACTTTGGCATACACAGCCCCAGCAGTAACTGGGTGGGGTTTTGGCAGAGCATCTCCAGACGTTATCTCATTCCCTTGTGGCAGCCGCCCTGGAGAGGTCTGCATTTATAAAATGCTCCCACATACATTTCTTGTCAATGGATATTTTTTGTGCACGCTAACTCATGTGCAGTATCCTTTAATACTTACGTCTTCAACATACTGAAACTGTTTTAGGAGGTTGTCTCTTAATAACGCAGAATTTTTTAACAATTCAGGAACAGTGTCGTGTTGTGTTGTTTCACTGTTAACTTCAAACAGGATCTCAATAAAAATAACAATACTTTGCCCTTCTAGAGCATCTATCAATGCTCAAAGCACTGTATTAAGGCTGGCAATAAACTGTTTTTACCAAAAAAATGCTCCTAAGTGGTCATGTCAACAACATTAGCGCAAGAAATCTACTACTTACTCTCAAAAAGATGTGACACTAGCAAAAACACAAGTTGCCCCTCTTTTGACCAAACTGTAGCTCTCCTTTCTCTCAGAACTGTGGCTGGTGGCGGATGTAGTTCACTTTCCATGCCCAAAATTAAGCTCCCAGAAAGGAGCAGTGCATTGGTGAGGTCATCAGGAAAACACAACTCGGTTTCCTCATTAGCACTTGCAGATAAACTGCTGACATAGCACCTGAGGCTGGTTTGCTGGCTCCGCTTTCACGTCTCGATCGCCTTCCTACTCGTGTTACATGCACTATACATCACCGCATGGCCTACACACTGATATCAATTTGGGAGTCCATGTCTGGTTCGCAAGCTGTCCTGGCTTCGTTTCAACATCATTAGCTTAAAACCACTCTGAAAAATAGGCACCAGTTCAATATGGATATCATACACATACAGTAAACCAGCGTAGAATTACAGCAAGAGGGTTGACTTGTTTGTGGAAATTTCCTGCAGGTCATCACCAGAGCCTGGAAACACTTAACTTTATACACAAGACTGCAACCACGCTGCCTCTTCTGATAGCACACAACGATACCAGCTACATCTTCTGGGGTAGGATGCCTCTCATCTACATGCAGCTATTTAATCTAATTTAGAGTAGTCATCACAGATCTTTCAGTACTCAACCAACAAGCAGAGCTTCTCCAAGTAGTGATTTATCCCACACTAAGACGTCAGGTCTAACATTGGAAGAAGGAATTACCCTCTGGAAGCACCTTGCATCTTGCCATTTCTCTCTCCACTGACTATAAAGAAAACTCAAATTAGCTTAGACTACACGATTACTTTTTACATGGCTGAAGTCATCTGAAAGCAACCCTGTACTTTCTGACCAGGCTCCAGAAAGCCGAGCTTTTTGGAAAACACTTACTTTTGGGCACATCCATGGGATTCAGGCTGCCGATGAGGTCTCTGACGTACAGCCCGTCCCCGTCCTCCTTGCTCAGCCAGTTGTTGCAGGGGAAGTAAAACCGGAGGTGAGGTCTGTTCATGTCGGTCACGATCACACGATCGAGGAACCAGCCCGCATTCAGTCCAGTGTTATCGTGCTCAATCCTAGAGGAAGAACAACCCTGGATTTGATATTTTGATTAAGACTGGCCACTAGCACTGTAATTTTGTGGAATATTTTATATTAGGCAAGGCTAAAGTAACTATACACAAAATGCCTGTTTATAACTGTCGATCCAAAGTGTTTCATAGGACTTATGGGCTTTTACAGAGCATATGGAAAATAACAACCTTCCTTATTTATTTGTGGGCAGATATCATAGGTGCATATGTGGGCTGTTATCTGCAAGGGGATGCACACAAAACGTACACACACCCGCATCTTCATTCAACATATGCATTCGTTCACCTTACACCGCGTGTCTAAAACATAAACAAGTCTCCTCCCGCCCTGTATCCCTCCTACTCTTTTCTGTTCTTACTTTGTTTTATCCACCTCTTCCCATTTTTCCGGCTTTCTTTGTACTAGTTAAGAATTTTTAATTTTATATAGGTCAGTCAGATGGAGGTTAAACATAATAATTATCATTTACATTACACTAATTTAGCAAAAGAGGATAGTGAACCCCATTTACCTCCATTGGGACATAAAAACAGTCCTAAATGCCTTGCTCCATGATTGTATATGACAGAAATACAATTCTTGGTGGGGAGCATGGATAGTTATAAGCCATATGGTAAGTGATTTCGTGCTTCAGTTCAAATCTTAGGCAGTAAACAAGCTTTTACCGCCCTTTAACTTCACCTTGATAGGAGCACGTTAAGAAATAATGAATAAAACATGGCAATGCTAAAACCTCTACAGCCTGTCATTCAATTAGCACCTCGCAGAGCAGGTACCGTGGTAGTACCTTATTTTCTTTATTTGTCCGACATTGTTGGTTTTTACTCGGAACACATCTGTTTTGCTCCTCTCAAAGGCCGTGCTGCTCCTGTAATACACATGCACCAAAAGCTATGGTAAGAAAATAACAACCTTGTCAGCAAGCATACCTTGTGGCCTGACAGAGTGCTACTGTTTCAGGATGAAGAAATGTCATTTCTAGCACTGGAAAGACCTACTTTTCAATGCCCTCTTTCCTGTGACAAGTTTTGGATAGCTCTAAGTACTGACATTTAAAAGACTTTTTCCCTTCTCGAGCTCCAAGAGTCCTTCCAGAAGCTGAGATGGAAGCTTTGGGGGAAATGCAATGCTGGCCCAAGCAGATGCAAACCTTGGATCACATTCCATATCGCCTCCAAGAATAAAACATAACAAAAGTTTTTCGAAATCCTCAACTAAATTGCCTGTAGAGGTAAGAGCTGGGGAAGCCTGTAAGGCTTTCCCATCAGCAAGTGGCTTTCAGAGGTGTCTGAAAATAATCCTTGGTGAAAATATTTCAGGGCAGCACCAATGAAGCAAAAATTACATGAATAACTCCAGCTCTTTGGTAACACCTCGTCTGCGGTTCCTCAGCCCTGCTAGCCCACCCATTGGTTGCTAAAACATAGAGGTAACAGCCAAAAACAGGGGGATGTTTTCAGCTGCTCCCCTCCAGGGTGGCTGGAAAGTGCTCGTCCCGTGTGGTCGAGTCAGAGCTTCGTTTCACCCTTATCAACCAGCCCTTGTCAGCCAACCAACGAGGAAGACCCTGGTGAATCTGGACCCCTGCACATCCACCTTAGTTGCTTTACAGGGCCTCAATATGCTTTTCATCTCTGTTTTCCCCCTCCCAGACGTGTCCTCTCCTGCCACCCTAGCCTGCAGGCACCAAGCATACCTGCTCTTGCTGGTGGAGCAAAGGGGCTCCGTAGCCCAGCGAGTTCCCTGTGGAGCCACAGATCTGCCCAGAGCTCAGCCACAGATAAAAGCATCCAACTGCATCAAAGGTTTCTTTCCATGCCTATCTTCCAACATTTTTTTAACCACCACTGAAACTTCCTTTGCAGCTTTTTCCTACATTTTGTGTCTCCTTCAAAGCAAAACGGCTGTAAGACAGGGACTACTTTGATTTTTTTTTTGGCGAAGTGTTAAGTGTGTGGTTTGTATTTCACAGGTGCAAGTGGAAGGCAATATAAAGTATATTGGTCCAGGTCGGAGGATGTAGAATTTAATTCCCAGTTCTGCCTCTAGCCTGCAGCGTGATCTTTGGCAAGCACCTCCATCACATCCTTTTTGAGCTCGTGTTTTCCACAAAAACACTATGAATAACGTCAAGGGAAAACCCATCCTTGCTCTGAAGGCACAGCCTCTCCCACCTGCCCTCGCTGATGGGCCCCCATTTCACCTGGGCCACTAAGCATTGCTACAGATGATTAAACACAGCAAAATCCAGAAGTCGCATTAAAATGAACAAGAAACCACAGCACTTCGGCAGCATAAAGCCACAGTGACAAGCAGCTCGTACTCAGAAAGTTAATGAATATTAATGATCTGAGCAAGGGGGTTCCATTTTCCTTGGCTCTCTTCTCCGCGTCACTGAGGGATCTGCACGCGCTTTTGTTTAAAGGTTATTTTGTGCGTTCTGCAAATGCGTGCCCAGCCCTCCTCCTCCGTTCTGCTATTTCAGATACCACGCCAGGAGCATCGCCGCTACATGAAAAGGCTAAAACGGTTAACCTTGCCGTGAAGACAAGAGACAATTAAATCCATCCCAGCCTCCCCCAACCTAACTGTCAGAGAGAAAACAGTCAGTGAGTGCAAGGCAATTAGTCTGTCAGGCTTGAGCGAGCATCGTAATGACAGCGGCTTCTCCCCGCATCGGCTTCGGAGATCAATGCAGTGCTGCAGACTGCTATGGAGATGGCACAAAAGTATTAAGTGAGACTAATTAGCCCAAAGCTTTCAGCACTCCTGTCCCTGTGGGTGCTGGTTTACGGCAGTCCTGCCACTATGCTGGGATGTTTCGGTTGCTGGGATGGTGGGAGAGTGGTGGGGAGGAAATCCGGTGTTGGGGGAGCACCGAGGGGGCATCCGAAAGTGCCCACCAAGCAGATGCTTCGTGCATCTTGAAAGAGCTTGGAGAAGCACTGGGCAACATGACGGTGGTTCAGGAGTCAAACTCCTGGGAAGTCTTGCTGTCAAAAGGTAGGAAGAATTGGACAAGTCTCTTCCCTTGAGGTGGATATGCAGCATCAACAGGGCAAAAAAGTGGAATGTTCTAAGGAAAAATCCAATCCTTCCCTCTAGCATTTTTCTAGCATTGTCAATTAAGTGGGAAGAGAGGGAGTGAGGAAATATCCCATGGTGAATGGCTATACTGAAGTTTATCGAAAAAAAAAGAAAGAGAAAGAGAGAGAGAAGGAGAAATTACAGCTGGGCTGTGTCAGAGTCTGGTCCAGGTTGGGGCTGGGGTAAGAAATTCATAGCCCGATTACCATAAGGAACTCGTTACACCAAACAACGTAGCACGCTGGCTTGCACAGCTCCGCTAACAAACAAAGCAGGGAAAAATCTGACTTAGAAATTGCAGCACTAAATTTCTGATGTTCAGGCTTGTCCGGATGCAGAATGAGGGACTGGGCATGGCTAGCCATAGGCAAGCACTTACAGATCAGCAGAATTTCACGTGGAGCCCTATCGTTTGGCTGGGATATCAGGCTGGGGCCACTTCAGAAATATGTTTCAGTAAGGTTTTTTTATTTCATACATTTAATTGGCTTTAGCAGCTCTATTTTTTATAGTCCATTGTAGTGTTTTACCCGATTGCTTTGTAGGAAACATCCAAGGAACTTCAACAAAGATTAGTATATGAAATTCTCAAATACTTTTTGTATCTGAAGCTGTTTTCAGGTTCTTTTGGTTGAATGATTGCCTGCAGGTCACACTGCTCTTGGTACTGCAAATGTACAATGATTTAGAGCGCTATGTCCCTCGGTTGGGTAAGTCACGTTGCTAAAAAGCACCACGAGAACTGGTGCATATTTGAGCACAGTATTTATAAATCCCTGTCTGCATCTCTTCTGTAGGCCGTTGGCGCAGGCAACAGAGCCAGTACCACAACACTTGCTACTACTTGGTATGTAGACAACAAGAAACTATCAATGATGCATGTTAAATGCAAAAGTACCTAGAATAAACATTTGCACTAGTAAATCACTTTTTTTAAAAAATAAAAGGGAATTCACAAGACATAATCTCACCACCTAAATGAAAGTCACTTTTGAAATGGAAATTTTGAATATTTGTAGAAAAAAGTCTTTACTTCTGATCAGCTAACAGCACCCTTGCCAGAGCTGAGCTCTTAGGAACAGAGGGAAAACCTGGGTAGTGATCACAGCAGAGGCATGAAAACAATAACCACAACCTTTAGCCGTGATGGAGTAACCTGAACCTGAATTTAGCTTTGAATCACTGCATTAATGATCATTCAAATTGCCTTTCTAGTAGCTGTTTTATCTGACAGTGCTTTGTACACACAGGACCGCCTGCAAAAGCACCATGGATGAAGGGCTGCACACACGCACAAAGTGTTACCATGGATGTCAGTTCGAACAAAATTTTAAAGATGCTCCATTAAATCATCAGAAAGAGTCAGTTCTTGGTGGCATCTCCCTGCAACCCTGCCCGCAGGTCTGCCGGCTCCTGCCACTGACGTTTAGCAGCAGCGGGAGGGAGCTGGCTACCGGGGATGACTTCAGAAGGTCGCACAGCAAAACCCATCCTACAGCCTGTCGCTCTCCAGGGAAAAACAAATGCCATTTGGTTCACCTGCTGTCTCATGGGAGGCAAGTTCCTCATGGACTAGGGGTGGGCAGCGTAGCTGTAACATACATAGGCGGCAGGGATGAGCACTGATCTATCCTTGTGGTTCTCCTGGCTTGAAAGTACGGACAGCTTTGCTCATCTTCAGATTATCCAATATACATTATAGGCTGGGTGTATCTGTGTTGTCAGGACTCTGGCTAAGACGGCAACTTGCCACGAGGTGCAAAAAGATATCGGAAAAAGGCTTACGATGTGTTCGCCTCCTTCATCTGGTTCTCCCTACTCATCCACTATCGATCACTTCTGGAGAGAGGACACTGGCCTGGATGGACTTACGGACAGCCTAACTGCAAAAAACCCCCGTATGTTCAAACCATACTTACTCTTAACGCAGAGCTCCAATACCAGCATCATTAACCTCCTTCTTGGAGCAAGGAACACTCCAGGGAGTTTGGTCTGCAAATATTTTGCCAAGACTGTTGGCATGAAGCTGACAACATCAGTCAGCGGGCGGCTGGAAATACCACACAAGGCAGCATACGTCCAAAAATGCTCCAGATGGAAAAGAAACCAGACAAAAAGCACAGCGACTGCAAACATCTCTGTACCAAGGACATTTTTTTTTCCACCAATAACCTGACCAGCAGAAAAAAATCTTACTTAAACAAGCACAGAACAATTAGTGAAAAAATGGTCCCACTTGAAAGGATTTAATTAAATGAGACAAATTGCTCAGGGGTGTAGCAGCGTGATGACACCCAGGAGCCAAACACCAGCCCAAAACCGTGAGAGCCCTTACTTACCCTGAAACTTTACAAAGTGCCACAGGGCACATTGAAACAGCCCCTGCCTTATCCATAAGCATTCCCAGTACAGATTTTGATAGCCTTAATGGCACGCATTGGGTACGTGCTCCTTCACTCTGTACTGCAATACAGTGGAGCAGCAGTATCTTGATATCGTCTTTTCATCTTTGGTGGCATGATTTACATAAAGAAAATAAAACAGTGGTATTTAATTTAGATAATCTTAGTTGTGCTTTATGTCTTTGTTATCTGTGGTTTGGTTGTTATTTTCTGGAGAAACTGTATACAAAGCAGATAGTGCTATCTATAATGGTGCAAAGGTTGCTCAGCATTTTCCCAATATTAAATTACATTTTGAATTGCATCTACTTTGCCAAATTTGGGGGCAAATTTTACTCTGCTGAAAATTTCTATCCCATTCCCATGGAGAAATATTTTTTAAAATTTTAATGAGAATGAGCTCAGACATTTTTAAGACTGAGATTAATGGGTTGGGGATAGAAGCAGGATTTTGAGCAAGGCAGAAAGGTTGAGTTCGTTTCAGGAAGGCATCTTATGCTCATCCTATAGGAAAACTGGCCAGATCTCACAGTCTGAAAAATGCTACTGGCACTTACCATCAGGGACCTGGTCTAGCAGCTACATTCCCTTAAAAGTCTGCCTCTTCTGAGTAAATTCCTGTTTCTCCTTCTAAGGCTTGACCTTTCTTGTAGCTGGTACCACCAACTGCTGCTTGCGTAGCCGCAGGTGGATTATAATTTGTACATATGCCAATTCTACTGGCTCTTACCTTTGGGCTGTTTAACACCGCTGCTCAGGTGGTTTTGCTCCTGAAACGCTAGACACGGGCTAGCCAATAAACCTGAGCACGAGAGAGAAGAAATTTCCCACTTTGTTTCTTTTTCAGAAGTTAATATAGGCTCCAGAGAAGAAATTTCCCACTTTGTTTCTTTTTCAGAAGTTAATATAGGCTCCAGACTGTGCTGTCACTTAACGCTGCCCCAGATCATTATGTCTTCAGAGCGCGGTGTAAGTGTTGCAGATTTGTACAGGCATAAATCAGGGTACAGCTGGATACATAAACAGCTTTAAAATGGGAAACATCCTGTGTCATTAAAGGAAAAGCATTGCAACTCATCTCTGAAGAAGTGCTTCAGCAGCGATGCAAGAAGCCTTCCTCCACTGCACTTGGGGCTCGTTTGCTTCCTAGCCTGAATAGCCCCTTCTGTACCAACTTTCTAACACTTCCTACCTTATTATACTAGCTATTCAGAGTAAATAAGCTTGCTTCCCTGTATTTGTTTATTTATTCCAGAGCAGTTAAACAACAAAATCTGATCTTCTGCAGCTTGGATTGGCTTAGCTGTAGTAGACCTACAAACATGAACATCCTCGGAAGACTGTCATGTACATACTCTGCAATTCATATGCTTTTGCTGGCATTAGGAGCAGGAAAATCTCTGGATAGCAACTCATGACCAGGTAGAAGGGACTGCCAATTAAAGGTATTCAGCATAGGAAATAAATAAAATAAAATCCACTGCACCATCCTCAAATTCAGTAAGAAGCCAGCTGTCACTTACCAGTTAATCATCTTTCTTTCAGAGTGCCGTAGCTGCTAAATCTTTTCTCTCCCTTTTCTTTTTTTAAAAGGAAAAATCTCCCCATGAATATTTATTGCAGTTGTCACAAGCTGGACCACGTAAGCCTGACACTGAAACGTGGATTCGTTTACAGTAATAACAAATAAATATATTTGCTACCCAGTACTATGAATGAGCTGGCAGTGGCATTCCCTGCTGAGTTTTGCAATCGGTCCTCAGCCCCAGAGTGGTGGAAAGCACTTGCACAAAGAGAAATAAAACACTGTGCAGGATGAGCGCAGTTTGTTTGGCACTGGACCATGGAGAAGCAGCTCATGCCTGTAGGAAAGGTCTCGGCGACGGCCAAAATGCCACCCAGCAATGCTTTGGTGTCCACCCATGCGCCCGTGATAGAGCCCATGGAAAGAAACTTATTTGTGGCAGTGCTTTTAGCTTCTGGCTGAGCTGTAGCTGGTGCGGGATGGCAGGTGGGGATGGGGAGAGTTGTGTAAGCTGGGTTTTGAAGTGGGGTTTTGCCAAGAGCGGCCAGGGCCGAGCAGCACTTTGCCGGCACCCATCCGCCATCTCCAGCACCAGCGGGAAGGTGTTACCTTCCACTCCCAAACTGGCAGACGGTGACTGCAAAGGAGGATTCATTCCAGTCCCTCCCAGACCCAAACACTACTTGGGTAAACCTCCTTGCCTAAATAAATGCATCTTGTGGGACAGAATTTGGGCGCTGCCACTTCCAGAACTGATGTTCCTCCTGACAAGTCATGATGAAGGTTTGTCTGTTTTTCGCAGTTACCTTCTTGTTGGCCAATGTTAAAAACACATGATATTTCATCAGCTTGCCATGTCTTCACTTTACCACGCATGACAAAAAGATCTGAAATGTCATGTATTTCACTACCAGCACACAATCACAAAAGAAATAAGAAAAACCTATTCTAACCAGAAGCTGAAATGGTAGTACCATCTTTAGGCAATGCACGATATTTTAGCTTTCTGTCATACACGGGGAAATGTAAACACCTATAGAATGTCATGCATTTGCAGTCATAAGTGAACTCATGTAAACATTTAGTTGAAAGATGCATGAGATTCCATCCTTTTGCCATATTCACAAAGCTGCGTAATAAATTTGGGGGCAAACTGACTATTTCATGGTTTGCTTCGTATTTAGGAGATAAGACTATCAATTAAGCAGATCTGCAGACACCCGTACACTTGGACTAGCTTTTTTCTCCCTGTTCCTCGATGAAGCACTGTAACGCACCAGACTTTGCTTCGAGATGCAGCAATTTTGCTGATGTTTGGGAAATCCCCAGCGGAAAGCTGTAGTTGCAGTTCTAGCGGTCACCTCCTATGGGACCAGTTTTAAGAGCCCTGAACTGCAGAAGGTTGGCTTCCCAAGCCATCCTTGCTTACCAACACCTCAGCCATCTGCTCTGTGCAGCAACAGGGACCAAGCCCAAAATGTTAACCCAGGTCTGAACAAGCTCAGATTGCTGCTGCTGCTGCAACCTAAAATAATCCTTCCGTGTCCCTTCTTTCTTTCTTTCACAAAACAAAAGTGGTGAGTCCAGGAGGAGAGAGCAGGCACTAACCAGAGTGCCAGCAAAGACGACTTCTACAACCAGTAGCTTGTTTAAGGGCACAGCTGATTAAGGAATCTATTATGGAGATCTCTTTACTTCTTCTCAAAAGGGCATACAGTTTTGGTTGGGGCTTTTTTGAAGGCAGTATTTGGATTCTTTCCACAGCCACGTGCAGAAGAGCACTTTCACAATGAAATGGCTCTTTATGTAAATGCTGACCACAAAAAAACCTCCCCGGAAAGCAGATGCTGCTTTGATGGCTTTGCCAAATACTACGAGGCAGGTTTGGGTGCTAAAAGCTCTTCCCCCAGCAGAGCTGCTGCTGCTCCCATCTCTGCCACTGACTTGCTACGGGACCGTGTCATCTTTTACCTCCTTGCCTCGGTTTCCTTCTCTGTTAAATCAAGAGAAATGGTATCCCGCTTTATGAGTTCCTTGGGATGTCTGGATGAAAATCACAGAACAGAGACAAAGCATTTTGTATAGATACATAATATACAATCAGCAAGTTCTCTATGGTGTTTCTAGGGATGCTGGGATAATAAAACCCCTTTGCCTAGCTCTGATTTCTAAATTTCAAATATGGCAAACAGGGCTGAAATTTCATGTATTTTCTTTACCATTCCCATATCATTTTCTTTACAGACTCTCATGTTTGAGTTGCTTCACTGGGAAGAGAAGCTCTTTTGAGGGTAAAATTTAAAATAGCTGCAGGTACCTCTTGTCGGTGCTGTAGAAATGGAGAAAATGTGAAGTTACCGTGTGACATTAGCACAGGATTAGTAATTCTGAAGCACATTTTCGAGAAAACCAAAACAATAAGAACACCAAAAAACAGAAACACACAGCCTCTCCTAGACCCTGTGGAGAAGGGATTTCTGCTTTATCTTAGTGCAGTTGTCTGGCTAAGAGGAAATTAGCTCATGCAGAGCTGGGACTTCCTGAAAAGTCACCTTGCTTTCACAGGAGCTGAACACCTGCTGGCCCTGATGCTCTCTATTAAAAAAAAAAAAAAAAAAAAAGCTATTGAGAGAGTCTAAAGCCTCGTAGTAGTAGGTTCTTAAGTTATAAAACATGGTTTCCATTAAGTTCAACAAAGTGATAAGAACTGAGAAGTTGCATCCAGAGGGTGGCATTGGCATCAGCTGGAGGAAAAGAGAACAGTGCCACCACAGTGACGGGCAACCACAGCGGTGTGCAACAAGGCATACAGCAGATAGAATGGAAACAGTCTAAATTAGGAATCAGCTGAAATTCTTCCATTTCTGCTTGCCTCAGATTTCCTGTGGCTGGGTGTGGGTGGTTACTCACCGACAACGTTACTTCAAACCCAGCGAGTTACTCTTCAGAAACGTTCGGGGACACTTGTGTCAGTACCTGACTTAGTATGGAGACCTCAGTGGGATTTAGGCATGAGGACATGGCCAACCATGCCCACTGCAACAAGCGATGAATATTCTCAGCTCCTAAATTGGGAGCTCCTAATTTAAGCTTTAAGAAAAGCAAGCATCCCCACACCGTACAAGTGCGAGCCTTACATATTATGCATCTGAACACACATTTCCACCTACAGAAAGGAATGCAGGTTTGCAAGGGATTTGGTAAGAAATACGCAATGGCAAAAATTCAGATTTCCCTAGTGATCCTGAAATACCTTTTAGATTTATTCCCTCCGCATCCAGCAGCACAGTATTACGTTTCATAAAAATGCAATAAAAGTTACTGAAGAACAGGCTTCAAAGATACAGATTTCCTTCTAGATACTCACTTGCTGGTGAGGTGAGTCTTGGGAGTAATCCCAAGCTCTCCAAAGAGAGTAACAAAGACGTTGGCGTCGGTTCCTGCTCCCCGGACATCTCCTGTCACTGTCACCACCTCGTAAACTGTGGGAGGAGAAAAGGAAGATCAGGACAACAGGAGAAATCCCTCAGCCTATACATTATAGATCCAAGTCATCCCCAAACCTAAGCTGAAATACAGACCCCAGAGATGGATGTTTGCACCCACCACTGAAACAAACCCGTCTCTTGGACAGGGCATAGTCACTGCTAAGGATCAACACAACTGGTGAAAATCATCACATCAAATTAAAACTGCTGGAGACACTTTACATGGGCAGAGAGGGATGGAGTTAGGAGAGATTTTGCTGAAAATAAAACACTTCTCTGTGAACACATCGCCTCCCCTACTGTAATGCATGTGCATGTATTACACACAACAGATGATTTTATGTGAATTGTTAGACTAAAGCTGTTGAGCCATTTTTCATTTATGCACGTCAACGCAAAGCACGCTTTCCTCTCTGCTCTGATAATATATTTGTATGAAGCTGAGAAATCACTACAGCCAGAAAGTTTGCATTTCAGTTGTTCGGAAGACTTCACCAAAGACCAAATGTTACATCATGACGAGAGTAAGGTAGGAAAATGCTTAAATTAGAGTCTCAAAGCTCTATCAATTTATCTTTCCAAGTAGTAGATTGAGTGGCGACTTTATTACCACACATCGATATCTTCTTGGGAGACACAGAAGTTAAAAATAGCCTTTTATTCAAGTGGAGAAAGGCATGACAAGATCCAATGTCCAGAAGGTTAAGCTAGACAGATTCAAATTACAGTCAGACACACATTTCTTAAGCAGGATGATGAGTGAAGTTAGAACAAGACTTATGGCTTGAAAACACGTTACCTTTCTGAAGGACATCTTGGTTGGCTCAGTACTGAAGGAACTGGAAGAAATTACAAAACTCTGCCTATGGCCAGACCAAGCATCCTGATGGCCCCTTTTGGCTTTAGACCACATGATGGTCATTAGGTAATAACGATATTTCAGGCTATAAAAAATGGATATAAAAATGGATATAAAAATGTCCTTCTTCATGGGTGCATCAGAATTGCTATTTTGTTAGTGCCCATCTTTTCCTCGCTACACCACAGATATATTCAAAAAGAGACAAAAACCGTATTGGGACTCTTCTCTGAGCATCACATGTTTTTCCCCACTAACACTCTTCTCTCAAAGCATCACAGAGAAGAAATTAAATCACAATTTTAACTGAAAAGCATGGAGACAGAGTGCTAAAGAAAAACCCAGGCCACTCATGTAAAACTGATTAAAAACCGCTCCTCATTTCCAGTGGCTCTGTTGCACTGAGACAGAAAAAAAAACCCGTATTTTCCTGACCTCGCCTTTCCACTAATGTAAATAGGACAGAAAGGGGACATTATTATAATAAATACAGTAAGTTATGATCTGCGCTTGGCAAAATTTTAAGAATCCCTTGGCTTGGTATATTTCGTTTATGGGCTCAAAGGAAGAGGAGTTTTCTTTTCAAAAAAGAATACGTGAAATCCACAGCTTGCATATGAGTAATATGTATGAACACTGTTTTCATTTCACCTTCCTCCTGTTAGCATTCACACATGCCAACAGGAGATGTTTGGCATAGCGCCGAGAGACAGACAATATCCTCGCATTGGCCATTAACAGGAGGAAGACTCATAATCCACCCTGCCCCAGTGATTCACCGCTGGTCGCTTCATGGTTTTCAGCGCGGTATCGACTCTGCTTTGGAAACAGCGAGCTTCTGTCATTAAGTTATAATATTGCTGCACTCGTTTATAGCAGCCTTTTATGTCTGGCCATCTCCAAGCGTATTGCAACTTATCTGTACTGCTGAAGTACTTATCACTGTCAGAGCATCCTATAGGCGTTGCCAAAGTGGCAATTACAGCTGAGCATCCCTCTGCAATCTTTCATTTGGGAAAAGGGCTTTTAACGCATCGTCCCCCCTCTCCCCACAAAGACTCAGCAAAATTTGGCCCTATTCCTGTTTTCAGGGGGTGAGGTCAAGTTGTGCCCAGCTTCGTGCCGGTAGGCACGTGGCTGAAGGCATTTTTCCTGTGAAAAGGGAGAAAAAAAAAAATCATCACAACACTCCGTAAAGTTCCCAGAGACCTTTCAAAAGCTCAGGCAGGTTTTCTAGTGAGATGTTGGGTTTTTTTACTGCTAAAGAAGTGCTAGGACTTACAAGTTATATGTGGCAGGCAGAGTCTGTCATGTTACATCTGCCCATGTTACATCAAGTGAAACCCATTCCTGAACCGGTCTGCTGCACCTCTGTGGGTATTGATGTCACCTCATCTATACATCTAACATTAATTTCTTTACAGAAGGTGTAAGTCAGACTGATCTACTTGCACTTTTCAGCTCCTAACAAATGAGATGATGGGATACAAGGAAATTAAGTGTCTAAGGCAACACCATCAACAAGCCAAAATATCCCACCCTTAAAAATCAAAACCCACAATGGGAGTCTCACAGTTGCAAGAAAACATGGGCCATGAGTACATACAAACTTGCACTTTAGGTTCACAATCCCAAATTCAGCCTCCACATACTGCAGCGAGCAGGCAGCACATGGATGTGCAGTTTTTACCGGGACAGATGTGCCGAGCCCTGCCCGAGCAGCACATGTCATTATTGAGCATACGCTGTGGTTAGCACCTTTTTAATTAACTTTGCACAGAGGGGCAAAAGGAAGGGCTGGGCTGGTGACACCACTATGTCACTGCGTTTGACAGGTGCCATGGTGCACTCCTGGAAGAGGAAAGGAGCCCTGCCACCCCTTCTCCAGCACTACAGCTGTGCGGCCAGCTGTGCTTTTAGCTGTCTGACATGGTTGAAAGTTATAGGGGGGAACCTTTAAGCTCCTCCAAAGAAAGCTGCTCTCAAAGCGGAGTTTGGGAGGGCTTGTTCAACCCCATTGACATCTCCTCCACAGAGTCAGCTAAGAGACCAGTCCTAAGCAGACACTGCAATGTTTTGCCAGCTGCACGCGTCAAGAGTTTCTGGTTTTACCGTCTTAGTCATCAGGACTCGAAACATGAACTTTCTTCAGAGCTTTGCAATAACTTTTGGCTTCCACGATGCGAAAAACAACTCCTTATATGTATTCCTGCTGGTCTCACACATTGAGATGCACTTTGGCAGGGACCTCTTAGCCTCTCCAGGGTTGGATAGCTTTGTACCCACCATATCTGTATTTCCTTCTTGGTCAAACATAAAGTGCAAACCACGACATTCCCATGTCCCCGTGGTGGTGCGCTCCCCCTTCCAGCCTGACCTGTATTTCCCGTAACCCTGCTCAAGTGATACCCACCGGTGGCAGTTGTAAGGGATGTGTCTGGTCATGGTGGCTGCATCTGGCTCAAGGTGGATTCAGGGGAGACAGACAACACCACAATAGACAAGGGTTAATTTGAGCAATGCGCCCACCTTACTACAGTGCTGGTCAATGTCCGACTCAAGCCAAATTTGGAAGAAGCTACCATCTGTAGTCGGTATGCAAACATGGCTACGAGTCAATCGTCTTACTCCATTAATAGTGGACAGCCCAGGGCCCGCTGAGCTCTTCTGCACGGCAGCGGGCTGCACGCCACGATCTCCCCTTGAATAAGGACGCCTCTCAAGGTTACTCCTCGAGGCTGAGAGATTCCTTGCAGCAACAGATGCTCGGTAAGCGATTAATAGCATGCTAAACTTTGAAATCTTAGCTAAGTGATGTAAAGGATTGATTGTGCATATATAATCCTTTAGACGTAAACCATTGACCAAGCCTGGGACTGAGTCTGGTTCCAGCTACACCTAAACTCCCCTCTGAGAAGGAGTTTAGAATGCAAGGGGGTCCTTTCTGAACCTCGCGACTCAACAGGAGGGTCTCACTGAGAGTTTTGTCTGACCCTGTCCTCTGCAGTAAATATCAAGTGAACCTTGCCATCAAATCTTGTTAAACCACTGTCACATTTACTGTCAAACTTGGTTAAATCACTGTTTTGTATCAATAAACATATTGCTACTTCTCTCTTACGAGTGAAGTGTGTCACTCCATCTGCAACAGTCCCCGTGTCAAATATTGGCATTGGCCATCCACCTCCCTTCAAACATGGACAGGATGCTCCAAGTGTCCATGCCTCTTCACCAAAGCTGCTGCTTTGTGAGGTCATTAAGCCAGCATTAAGATGCTCCTGTCCATCTGTGCTACTCCTTAACACTTTTCCTACCAGCGTCGGCTGAGTTCATCATGCACCATGGCTAGAGGAGCCCCAAAGAGAGGTCGCAAAAGCAAAAGGGAGAGCACTGGATCCCAGTTTAAGCATCGTCCTGCTGTGTGGGCCACTGTGCACAGGAAGACCTACATTTAAGTGCTTTTAATTGGCAAATTTTTCACCCCCACGGTCAAGCTAAGTCTTTTCTGAGTGCCCACAACTCAAGTTACAGTAATCTACAGTGTTAGCATGGGAATGCTTGACTTTCAGGCCAGTCTCCAGATCTTGCTTTTCTCCCAATAGGCTGGGCAGAATCAATACAAAGCTTTTAATACAGCCACTGCTACAGACTCTTTTGTTCCAAATATTATCTTAATCAAGTGGAATTTGGTTCACTTATCTCATCGGGTAGATATTGAATCCCCAGCTGACTCCACTGTTCAGCTATCTGGCGTGAAGACTTCAGAAACGGGTGAAAGTTTCAGCAAGCTAAACAGAAGTCATTTGCTATGGACTGCAAACCCATTACTGTTTTTTGTGGGCATATGCAAGCTCAATAAAGGAAATAATAGACACTAGTTTCTTTGTGAAAATAAGCATTCAAAAATGGTCTTTTCAAATGCAAGATACAGACAGCATAAAATCAGCATCAAGTTACATCGCAGCATCGCTGCAAGAACTTACAGCCATTTCCCTGTCTCGCAGAAAGAGCTGATACTATAAACCTGTCCGTTCAATGGCCAGAGTAGAGAAACACTCCCTTCAAAATGGTTGCTAAAGTTATTGTAAAGATGGACAAGTGGAGACTGAGATCCTCTAGCTAACAGCACGCAAAAAGCCCTTATCTCCACGAGGAAGGAATATCTTCAGGGCAGAAGAGTGCTTTGGCTGATAAAGTCAGGTTTTTCTGACTCTGACAACATGCGACGGCTTAGCACCAATTATGGCAGTGACCGCAGATCCCTTCAGGTCACGTCCTCGTACAGTGAGTATGGAGAACCGAGCTGGAGCTGATGACGGTGCCTAACTATTGTCTAGCAAGAGTGGCCCTTGGTACAAAACCAGTGTGTGTGTTATGCCACAAGAATGATTACACAGGAGGAATAAGACCGTAAAGCTAGTGAGGAGTCATCGAAGAGTTTGGGTAAGGAAGAGGGAAAACAGAAAAGAGCTGACCCATGCTGCGAGCATGGGCAGGGAGACAGAGGGGGGTGAAAGCTTCAAGGTGGCTGCAGACATGGAACATCCTAGTGTGCACAGAAGCTCCGGTGTCCTGGAGGCAGCCACCTCCAGTACCTCTGCCTTTTACTCCTCTCTGAGCTGATCTATCACATACCGTCATACACCGCACCCATGGCAAACCTCATCTCCCTCATCATGACCTGCTTCCTCAAAGGTCCGCAAACCCATACCCTCCAGGCTGCATGCACAAGGTGAGCAAGAACCAAACCCTCCTACACCAAAGCAGTGGAAGAAACCAGCAAGATGCTGCCTTCATCTTGAATATAAACCCAAACCAACACAAACTGCTTTGAAGCCGTGGCTATCAGAGCTACCTTCAGATGCATCCATCCGTTCAGCAGGATGCATTTACTTCAGCAGCAGTAATGGCTGTTTGCACTTCACCGTATTTCCAGTTGGGAATTCACTGATTATTCTCAATATTCACTTAAGGTTGATTCATGCAAAGCACCAATCACTCCGGCTTCTACAGGAGCACTTCAGCGTATGTTTGCCTTGGAGCACCTGAAGAGTACCTTGACATTTATGCAAAATACTTGGAAGTTTTTAAGGGTCTATGCTGACTGTTACAGGTTATGTTTGCCAAAATGATGCTCTACCTACACGAACACAGCAGTTAAACACTTACCATGGTTACTGTTTTATCCGGACCATCTTTTACCCACCGGGAAGACGGGCCTTTGAAATCAGCGCTTGTTTGTTTTTATCAAGCCACAATTTTGGCAATAATCTCTTGTCATACACAAAATGAGTCAAATTCTTTTCTCATTCACTCTGGGGCAAATCCTGACTAACTGCATTGACTTGAGCACAATGACTTTGGATTCATATTGGCGAAACTGTGTACAGATTTGGGCCTCACACACTACGAGAGATTGCTTGCTCTTTATACGCTTTAGCGAAAGCCGCTTTTGAGTCCGGCATGGATGCCAAATTAATTATTCAAAGCAAAAGAGAGGGATTTTTTCCATGAATATTTGGACCGTCTGCACACTGTTATACATTTTGTTATTCATAGATTATATAAAGGATTGCAGAATTAATAGTATCCTGCATTTTGAGACACTTCACGGACATGAATTAGGGAAGTTTCCTGCAAACTTACCGCTAGTACACACAGATAGGATTATCTTGAGCTCTGAAACATCATTTAGCTCTTAAATCCAAAGCTGAATACTGTCCTGTCTGTTCCCACAGGCAGAGTAGTTGTGGTTTGGACTTTGTTTTACTTCATCATCTATTGCAAAATCAACATTTCATTCTCATGCACTGTAGGAAGCCAAACTCGATTCATCTGGTGCTCCAGCTATCACTTAAAAGTGCTTCTGCCTTAGCACCACCAGAAAAAACATCTCAGTTCTTTGCTGGAACAGCAAAGTAGAATTAGCTTAGCAATCAACATCTTTGTTATTCAAGTTTAAGTTGCACTGGAGGAAAACATTTTGCCTCAGGGGAGAGAGACATTTTTGAGAAAAACCTGTTCCATTTCTTTCATTATCTTTTGGAGACAGGGCGGTCCTGCCAGGACATGGGGTGCCTCTGAATCACATCTGTGGACAACAACATTAGACGTTTATGTCCAATGGGAAGTGTAAAATGTAGCCTGGGTAAGATACGATACAGATTTTACCTGCAACATTGAGCAAGCAAAGGCTGCGGTAGGGAAATGGGTCTGCAGAACACAACTGGAAGCAATTCCCTGCTGTCTGTCATGTCATCCCAAGACCAGATCCAGATAAGAGCCCCGCTTTTTTCTAGTTGTCTGGGCAGCAGGACAACCAAGACCGAGAAGAGATGCTCTCCTGGCTGCCAGCTCTGACCCCCAATACCCAGGTAGCGGGAAGGGCAGTTTCACCAAAGATCATTTTTTTCCCGACCCCCAGCATCCTTGGTCTGGAGGCGTCGCAGGTGTTGGATGCTGGATGTTCCCTGACATGTTTGTTTCTGGGGAATGGCTGAGTTGTTTTTTGCAGAGAAAAACACACCGACAACGGCGTGTTTCGAAACCTCTGGGCCTGAGGCAGCGAATCCAGCAGGATTGTGTCCAGGAGTCAACATCTGGCAAAGCCACCGGCAGGCGAGGACTGGATGATGCCGCGAGCAGGGATGGTTGCCCCATGGCGGGCACACTGTCTGCAAGCCAGAGGGTGACACTGCGCCCTTGCTAGCTCTCAGCTGAGGAACCAGCACCTTTTGCTCCTGAGACCCCATTTCCAGCTGCATTTCAGGTTGACGCGTGACATAAGCAGGGACTGATACCTGTCAGAAGCTTGTTATAAATACAAGCTATGTTTGTTACCTATATTTACATGCACATTGTTAGACGTCACTATGAATTAATCATAACTCCATGACTTAATCATTCATGACAGACAGCTACTACTATCCAACTAGCACCTGAGAAAAGATTTTAAAAAAAACCCAACAACAAATATGAACGGATACAAACTATGATCTTCCCACCTCCTACCTCTTCCTTCTCTGCAAATATCTCCTGGTTAACACTTGCAGCTCATAGAGCAAGTCTGATAGAGATACTACTACGATACAGACATCTATAAAATGGAGGACACAAAACTGATGTGGAAAAATACAGCAGATCTGAACATCACGGGGTGAAATGCCAAAAAAACCAAGAGTTTCTAACAGCCACATCTGATTACAGCAATGATGAACAATTACTTTGTGATATGTGTCCAGTGAGTCTTGCAATGCATATAAATCCATCAACAAAAGCCACAATTATTATTTTCAGGCTGGTTTTAAGTGTTGCCACTCAGGTATTTGTGACATTGTGTTGCACAGCAGTGTCCAGCAAGGCGGAAAAAACAAAGAAGAAAAACTCCTCTGACAACGCTTGGGGAAACATCTGCTCTCACAAGGCACTGAGAATAAACAAGTATTTGTTGGAGTAGCAGTAGTCAGCCAAGGGGAGGCCTTAACTGGACAAAAAGTATGTTGTGAATCTGGAAGTTACATCCTGGTAGCATCCTCAACAGCCATCACAGAAACCCCCAGTAAATCATAGCATGCTGGCAGCGGTCAGTCTCAACACCAACCCCACCACCTGTCTCTGCTTTCCTGGGGCTCAGGTGGATAAACCACTTCACCTGAGGCTGTGCAGGGGATGGACCCAAACTGGAATAAAAATCTGACTTGCCTTGGTTCCCTGTTTTTGCTTAATCCCTTATAGCTCAGTACGATTTTCTGCCCAGGATTTCCATCTGCATAATTCTGCTGTTTTAATGGCACTATTCAGATACTTGTCCAAATACCCAGGGACACGATGATAAACAGCTTCATGGAGAGCCTGGAAGATGTATATTTAACAAAGTATAAATGGGAAGAAAACTGATGGTCCTTAAAATACCAATGCAGTCCTGAAACTGGGAGGCTGATGCACCAGCGGAGGGAACTGCTGTACCTGTGAGCAAAAGCAGCTCCTCAGTTTTCTTTCTGCAAGCAGAGAATGAAAAACTAGCCAGGCAAATCTTGGATTTTCTAAAAACACAGGAATCTTGCTTAGTTTCTTAAGGGCTAAAAAAACAAGGAAAAGAAGAAAAAGAAAAAAAAAAACAAATCTCCTTGAATTATTCCAATGTGATCAAGTTCTAGCCCTGCGTCCTCTAAAGGTCACCTTCCTCAGAGAGGACACCTTGCCCTACACCTTGGATGTTACAGGTCATTAAATCCAGACTGATGGGACACATGGGTTGGGGGGAACACATCTAGAATAGAATATATTAGCCTACATTTAACATCTGCTTCTCAGGGAAATCTTGTTCAGTTTCTTTTCAGGAACTCTCAGATATTTTCTTTTAAAGTCCAAAACCCAAACATTCAGTCTAAAAAGTAGACACAGACAATCAAGGATATAAAACTGAGCTTGCCATTCCGTTCAGGTTTAAGTATTTTGGGTGTGAGGATAGCAGCAGTGCTGGAAAACCGCAGCCCTCACGCGTGTGGGTTTTACAGGCATCAGCCAGCACATCAGCTGCGCCGGGCGTTTGGCAGCCTGGCACCTACAGCTGTTCCTCAATGCTGGTTTTGGTGCTGCCAGCTGGGCTGAGCCATTGCGAATGGATCGTGTGTGCATAACAAGGATGGCTTCTGCATATGCTTGGGGCTGCTGGGTCCTGCCCGGGGAAAGGGAGAGGTGGGGGGTACACAAGCCCCCACTCCCCCCCAGCCCTGTGCCTGCACTTGCTTAGCACTCACCTGCAAACGAAAGGAGACCTCTGCAAGGGCCTAAACCTTCAGATACCAACGAGGGCTTGCTCTGAAAGGTTTACATGCACTCATCTGCTTGATGATACTGCTTTTCCATACTAATGACTAGCAGCAGCCCTGCTGCAGCTCAGTGGCCGACCACAGAGGTCAAAGACGAAGAGCTACTGTCATGCCTTGCAAAGCCCCACCTGCAGTATTTTAACTACTCATTTCTAATTTGTAAGACCCTATTTCAGCATGACACCTCCAGGCAACTTTAACTCGCCAGTGGAACTACACAGGTGTGTAACGGGGTGTGGGGGTGTCTAATAGCCAGGCCAAAGATATTTCGGTGCCTACATAAAAATATTATCAAGCGCTCCTGCAACTTATTCGGCACTTGAAGATCACAATTAGTTAAGTGTTGGCTTGTTCTGTCACACAGGCTGACAGTTCATGGGTACGCTCCTCTAACAAACTCTAGGACTGATCCAAACTTTACAAAATTCATATTTCATGCGGCCATTTGTAACTATGGAAAATAGTGAGATGCAAAGAGGCGCCATCCACCACATCTCCAAGGCAGGTGCAGCACCACCTTCTCCTGGTAGCATGCTTTGCGTGTCCCACTGGATCACAAGGCATAAAATTGCCACTGGTACAAGACTCTTCTCTGAATGTTTTATGCCTAAAACCAAAGCTCATTTTAGCAGTAAGGAGAAAAAAAATCTGTCTTCCAAAGAGGAGTCCTCGTTCCTTCCCATCTGGAATATTAATCAAAGCCTCAGTTTGGGAAGATCAGTGGGTGCAGGGCACAGGTGAGGTGATTTTGCAACTGATGATCGTCTATCATAAAAGTATGTGATACATCTCTCCAGTTCTGTATATAGCACAGGGAGAGAGCTGGCGACCACACAGCACTTGCTCTCCTCCCCCATTCTGCTGCTAAATTATATTAAACAGAACTTAGCAATAAACTCGGAGTGTCCTGAATGCTTTTGCTGCGTAACCCTTTGCTGCAGCTGCTAAAGGAACATGATGTGATAAATGTAACACAATAAAATGGATGGCGCACATCAAAAGAAATGATAAGCAGCTTGTATATCTATTTACAAATCAACAGTGGCCATTTCCCTCCTCCCATTACCATTTGAGACAGTGTGTTAATAAAAACATGCATTTCTTGAGTAGCTTGCTTCATTTTATAATTATTACCGGCACTGCCAAGATCACTGAAGTCGAGCTTCACCCTTTGTGCAATACGGACAAACCAGCAGTGTTTCATACAAGGTGCTCAGCATCTGTCCCTGGAAGAGACGACTGCAGCCTCAGAGTACTGCATCTCCTGGGAGTTAATCCAAGCTTTGCTCCCTTGCATGGGAGCGTACGTTTCCCATGGACCTCTACGGTGTCTTTATCATCATGAGTCACCTAAGCTTTCCGAGCCATTTACTGTCACACAGGCCTGCCATTTAAGAGATTGTATGTATGGAAGTGCCTTACCCTTCATCCTCTAGGAAACAGTCCTGGGAACCTTGGCCCTCGCGATGGTGACCAAGTGAGCATAGTGCAGCAGGTCTGACTACATGCTACAGTAAAGCTTCCAAGAGACAAGGAAAACCCACTAGAGGATTTGTTTCTCTTTAAAGGAAAGATACCGACTTCTTAATATCCAGATCTGAAACTTGACAGGAAAAAAAAGGGGCAAAAAGGAAAAAAAAAAAAGAGGATTTTATCATCAGTGGGACACAAAAAAAGATTGTTTTCCTCTGAAATGAGATACGCCTCTTGGTGAGCTGCAGCTATGCAAAGAGGGAAGCCCCAAGACCTCCTGAGTCAGCAGCGCTTTCCTGTGACACAGTACAGGAGGGAGACTTCCACCATCTGCCACAGCCCACGGATGTCTCGAGGCTGGAGTCACCAAGCCAGCAGCTACCAGCTCAGCCAGAGGGAAGACTCAGTTAATGGCATAAAAGAGAGTTTGGAGAAGGAAACATTTTCTTTCTTCCTGCCAGCCCAGAGATATCCATGGCTTTGGCAGAAGCAACCCAGAAAACAGACAGTGACACTAGGTCCCTTCCTTCACGGTTCTCTGGCCCCAGACACGAGCAGGAGGATGAACAACCATGGCAGTCTCCTTCTTCCCCGTCACAGACAAGATTCGAGATATCAAGAGAAAGGTATGGAGAAAGAGAGAGATGGAATTCCTGAAAAGGGTTGGTTTCAGGTCTCAGACATCAACTCTGAACCTCAGGTAGCTGGTACCTACAGAAGCTTTAATGATGGTTTAGGCATATATGAACAGTCTCTGGATACCTGCTGCACTTTAAATCTACTGATACCACCAATTAAGTTTACATTACACAGTGTGCCCTCTTGGCGCTATTATTGGCAATTCAAGATCATATAATCACAGAATGGTTTGGGTTGGAAGGGACCATTCAAGACCATCTAGTCCAACCCCCCTGCCATGGGCAGGGACACCTTCCGCTAGACCAGGTTGCTCAAAGCCCCGTCCAACCCAGCCTTGAACACTTCCAGGGAGGGGGTATCCGCAGCTTCTCTGGGCAACCTGTTCCAGTGTCTCACCACTCTCATCGTAAAAAACTTCTTCCTCATGTCCAATCTAAACTTGCTGTCTTTCAGTTTAAAACCATTGCCCCTTGTCATGTCACTACCAGCCTTGGTAAAAAGTCTCTCTCCATCTTTCTTAGAAACCCCCTTTAAGTATTGAAAGGCTGCAATAAGTTCTCTCCGGAGCCTTCCGTACCATACTGTAGAAATAACTTTGTGAATACTTATTAATAAATAACTAGTCTTGTTAACACCAGGATCACAGAAACGGACAACAGCCGCAATTTAGTTAAAAACACTTGCTATCTCTGCTATAATTTTCTCAGATACACTGTCACCCAGTCACTTGATATCTTTTGTTTTCCTGTCCCCAGGAGCTGGCTTGCCTTGTTCTTCAGTCATCGATCGAATGTGATGGGGGGGAACCCTTCTCCTGTTTGCTAATACAATAAGATAAAGAGGACATCAGATGACACAGGCACTATCTACTCCCTGCTTATAAAACTTTTACAATACCTCTTTCGCTTTTACAGCAAAAGGAACCACAGCTTGTGGACTGAAATAAATCTCTGCTCAATATTCACCAGTACCCAAAGGCAGCTGACATCCCCAAAGCTTCTGGGAGGCTTTTTGCGGAGGTCACACGTTTCTCAAAAGCCTGACCAACAACAGTCACTTCACTCAATGGTCCTTTGGAAGAAAAGCAGCAGTGGCCTCCGACTAAGTCACACAAAAAATTTGCTGTTTTGAATCAAAACAGGAAGAGCAGCAGCGCAGTGCAAGGCAGAGCGAATAGCTGAAACGCAAGCAAGAGGACAGGGCAGTTAGACTTTGCTCCTGAGCTTTTGCTTTTTGGTCCCAGTAGCAGGTTTTCACTGGTGGAAAACCTCTGTAGGGTCATTGACTGTGTATGTCCTACCCAGCACCCTTCTCCTCTCCCTTACCCTCCACTTCTTCCCTCACAAACGTATGCACACACTTCCATAAATATCTAGAAACTGAGGGTGCAAAATACCGAGACACAGCTCAAGGAGGAGAGTCCATGATCCAAGGGAGCAACCAGTGGTCCACCCTTGGGACCTCTGGCCACATGACAAGTTTCTTGGAGGTCCTGGGGCAGTCACGATAGTTAAGTGTTGCAGGTTTTGGACCGAGGTTTTTTAATTTCTGATAGGGACTATGAGAATCAGGTCCCTGCTTAATTAATTTCCCAGTGTTTCGACCACAAGCTATTACCGTCCCTTCAGAAATTGTTGACAAACTAAGCAGAAGACCATGGAGAGACTATTAGAAATATTTGCTGGAACTTCTCTCTTTGAAAAGTGCAAGTTATTATTCCTCTACTATAAAAAAAAAGTAGTATGAGGTGAGACAAACTCTCTCCCCCTAAGGAGCCATCACAAATGAAGTAGGTTATGTGCATGGCCCAAATACAGCATACATGGGAGGGCCTTGCTTCTCCTCTGCTCTCCAGAGCAAATGAATCATTCTTCTTTTCCCATTTTTCTTTTTCCATACAGCACCATTACAGAAGTCATCAGTTATAGTTAACCTATAGCCACACCACACGCGTGAGATGCTTCACAAGATTCCTTAGGTACACTCGGTTCTCCAAATTGCCACATACAAGACGTGTTATTACTCTAATTAACCGATGGGGAAACCACAGTGCTGAGAGGTTAAGTGTCTTGCCCCAGTCACGCCAAGATCCAGTTGCACAGGTAATGGGCGGCTGGTGTCACCCCTCAGTAGTCCATTACCTCTTTGCTGCCCAGCTCTCTCATAAGGAGATAACCTCGCTGTGCTTCGGAGCATCCTCCTGCCTATCAGGAGCTTTTTCTTTTAATCGTGGAGCTAACCCATGGGTCTTTGCTGTTCACCTTGCTGTTTCCTCACTTCTCTGCCACAGCACTGCAGCTTTGCTGGGGAGGGGATTACGAACTGCCACCCAGAAGATAAAATGCTAAAGCACAGTCTTTTTCCACAAGCTATCTCGATGTTGCCAGGCTGATGGCTGCAATCCTTCTCCAGACCATGCTCTTCTAATGAAACGGAGTGCATCATCTAATCCTTAAGTCACTGCACAGCTCACCATGCATTGAACTAAAGTACCCTGTGCATATAAAATCAGTGCTCTGTTTATTGTACCAACACAGTATTAAGGTTTAGAGATGAGTAGCAATATTTCCCCAGCCTATTTGGTTACTTACAACAATCAGAGAGAGGGTGTGTTGGACCTCCTGCTTCTACATCAAACCTAAGTGGCCCACTGCCTGCTCATCTGATCGCTGAAATCACCGGCCCGCTCCTGCTGCACCTGCTTGAGCAGGACTGTGCATCTTTGCCACGTATCCTGCTTACACGGGGGAAGTCATCATAGACTACCAGGTTGCAAGGGACCTCACGGATCATCTGGTCCAACCTTCCTTGGCAAAAGCACGGTCTAGACAAGATAGCCCAGCACCCTGTCCAGCTGAATCTTAAAAGTGTCTAGTGTTGGGGAATCCACCCCTTCCCTGGGGAGATTATTCCAATGGCTGATTGTTCACATTGTGAAAAATTTTCCTCTGTGTCCAATCGGAATCTCCTCAGGAGTAACTTCTACCCATTACCCCTCATCTTTTCTACATGACTCTTTCTAAAAAGAGAGTCTCCACCTTCTTTGTAGCCACCGTTTAAATACTGGAACATGGCGACGAGATGTCCCCTAAGCCTTCTTTTCTCAAGGCTGAACAAACCCAGTTCTCTCAGCCTTTCCTCACATGGCAGGCTTCCCAGTCCTTTGATCACCTTTGTGGCCCTTCTCTGGACCCTCTCCACATCTGATGATTGCAGCTTCTGAATGGCACCACAATGAAAGTATTAATTAGGAGAATGTAGTTACAGCAGTACCATGCACACAGCAAAGTGTCTTCATAAACTGAAAAGCTAATACAGACACAATCTCTCAGTGCCACCTTACATAGTAAAAATTCTTATTTAATTAGAAATATTCCCCACACAGGAAAGACAAGTGCCTGCACCCCCAGGAAGGGTCCCAAGACGGGAACTGGCAGGGCCAACAGTATAACTGCCTGCTCAAGAGGCGAGATGAGAAACGACGGAGCTGACCTTTTTTTTTGTTGTACTCATCTTCTGTTGCATTGGAGGAGTCCGAATGATAGTCCCGAAGCTCCTGTTCGTACATCTCCAAAAAATTGTCATCTGTCTTTCCTTTCTTGGACTTGTCACCTTTCTTCTTCTTCTTTTCTTTGCCTTTTTTGCCTTTTTTCTTCTTTCTCTTTCTGCGCTCATAGTCATCCTCATCTTCACTGCTATACTCTCTTCGCTTGTTTTTTTTCTTTTTCTTTTTCTTCACTTCCCCATCAATCTCTGGGTCCTCAGACTTTGATTTCCTTTTGCTTTTTTTCTCCTGGCTTTCATCTTCCCCATCTTCCTCAACTACCTCTTCCACTACCTCCTCTTCCTCCTCCTCCTCCTCCTCTTCTACTTTGTTCTTTTCGGTCTTTTCTTTCATGTCATTGTTTTTCACCCCTACACTTTTAACAACACTCTATGATTGCCTTAACCTCAATTCTGCCACATACCCTGGCTCCTTTACCAATCGCCAAATTCCTTTAGTCCTCCTCTCCCTGCCTAGGGCTGGGGTGCCCTCGTTTCGCGGTGTCCTTCCTCCCCACCAGCTCAGCGTAGGTATGTCCTGGAGTCCCTTGTCCTTCCCAACCCACGGGTGCCGACAGCTCACCTCCTTCTGACTCTTCCTGCCTTCCTTCACCTCCTTGACTGAGGCACCTTCCTCTCTCTTTTGTCTCTCTTGGTCTTTGGGTTTTCTCCTTTTGGTTATTATTATTTATTCATTGGTCTGTGCTGAGAACTTTCTCTTTTTTTCAGAGCTGCCTTGGCCTCCACTCAGGGTCAGTTGACAATCTGGGTCTACGGTGTCAGGACATGCCAATCAAGGTTGTAGCTCCCTGGAAAAATTGGTCAGATGAGGGCACATGGTCAAGTCGCTTCTTGTCCTTCACATGCCAGCTCAGGATGGGGGGAAAACAGAGGCATTTCTCCTCCTCATAACATATAGAAGCTTCAGAAACCTCATGAAAAATTACTTAGCGCTATCCAGTCGTGTGGTTATAAGACAGATGGGCAGGTGAAAAAGGAGACCCACCAAGCAACCATATCGCACGGGTCTGTATTTCCTCTCCATTATTCATGGTGTCAGGATCACCTTACTGATAACAGAGGTCTCAACTTTACATGGAATTTTTTTTTTTTTTTGACCAGCCAGGCCAGTGACCAGAAAAAACAGACACCTCCAGGATCTCTATCTAGAGACCTTCAGCATCAGCCGCGCATTCCTGCATCCAGCCCCTCCGTCCCCCAGTTACTGTGCTGCACCTCCAACCAAACGAAAAATCAATGCTTAGTAAATAAATACAACAGTCAGAAGAAGACAATGAATGCGCTTTACGCAAGGTGCCCTTATAACAGCCCATCTTGGCCAACCAAAGAGAAATAAAACTTAGATTAATAACTGAACACAAGCACAAATATACCCACCTGACAGCTCTCACAGGCAAATATTGAGGTGAGAGGTGGAGGATGGGGAAAATAAATGACCTAACATCGTGGTTGGAAGGAGACCACAGCATGAAGCATGCCAAGCACCCTGCTTGTGCCCAGGGATGTCGGCATGGGGCTCACCTAACATCCAGTACTTGCAACAGGGCTTTCACTCCCATGCCCGGAGGCAGATATGCCAGCGGGACATAGGAAGGGACTGAGGGTCCCTCAACCTCTCTCTTCCAGCCTGAGCCACCAGTGCAGCCGTGACCCAAGCTCCACGACGGTGCAAGCGTAGAGCCCCAACTGTTCAGCCTGGGTTGGCACCCAGCTCTGCAGAGGCTCCGGCAGGCTCTCCTGGCAGGTAAGGGAAGGACGAACATCATGAGTCCGGGTCAATGTCAGCTGCAGTCAAGGAGCAGATGATTTAAAGTCTGACTGAGAAGGGGAAGAGAAAAGAAGAAAAATCATCTCTTCTTCAAAGGTGCCGTTACGGGTTTTGTCACAGAAAATGAAGTTTAATTAAAAACTGTGATATAGAAAACCTTACTGAATTTCTCTGGTGTAGCTCAAGTGTACGTAAACCAAGCAGGGCAGTCAGCCTGCCACTAAATCATACTAATGGAAGAAGCGAGAGCAGAATTTATGACAGGGCTGTAGGATGATGATACAGAGCCTCCTGCTACCACCCGCCCTGCCTGAGGGATAACTCAGCCCACAGCTTCCTCAAATGATAAATTAAGTGCGATTTGCTTGATGGTATGCTGCCCAAGTTAATGATACCATAAGTTTTGGTAAGTCAGAGGGTTCGGCCGTGTTAAGTCTTTAATGCACATGATTTAAAACTCTTCCTAGATAAATCTGGGGGCTTCCAGGAGCCGGCCTGGAAGCGGGGGACGGCATCGGTGGTGGGTTATCAGGAACGTGAGGAACAGATACTTTGATGGCAGGACATGCAGCCCGAGCAGGATGGCAGCCGCATGGCCCCGGGCAGGAGTGGATGGGGAGCAGCAGGCCCACATGGTCCAGGGTTGGCGGGGGTCTGTCCCACCCGCCTTAGCAGGTGCTGGGCACCAGTCTCCAACAATTTAATGTGAATAATAATTTTTAAAAAGCGCTGTATTTTTTAAGGTCTCTGTTGCTGAATGGAAATCTTTCCATTAAGCATCATAAAGTGAATTATTCAGGGACAGCATCCAAGTAGGTTAAAGCACAGGTTTGGGATGAAACACAAGAATGGCTTTTCCAAGGTCTTAAAGTTATAAAGAAAATAGTCACTGTCCTTCTTTGTGATACAGCTCTTACTTGCCAAACTGCTGGGACATCAGCACTCCAGGACCTGCGCCGTGCCCGAAATCCCCTGTTTACTTCCAGGTCTTTATTTTCTGGAAAGCAGCACAAAGGCACATAGTGCATCTCTGTGTGGCACTTCTGAGCACGAGCATGGAACAGTTGGCTCAGCAGGCACCAAGGGCACACGGCTCCGAAGGCACCATCCAGGGACGTGGATGCTGCCAGTCCGGAGGAGCTCCAGGATCCTGCAGAGATATTTGACGATGCAGCACATTTTCTGAGACAGGCGCTTTGCAGTGCACTACTTTCACAACTCTTACCTTTCCCCTCTCTGGGACAGCCATCAGCCCACAGCAGAAACTGCAAGCGCAAACAAGTCAGCTTAAAGCTGGGAGCTGGGTTTAGATTTTGGCTGCAGAAAATCCAACCCTTTCCACAAAAAAAAAAAAAAAAAAAACCAAACCACGGAACAGAACAAAAAATGCCTTCAGAAAAAGAAGAATCGTGGGATCTCTCAGAAAAGCAAGGCTCATAGCTTTGTTATGCTTTCGCAAGGTAGACGCTTCCTCAAAGCGAGTCCCTGAGTGCTGCTGCTCCCAATGGCTCCAGCTCTATGCAGCAAAATGCTGACAGCATCAACATCTAAGGCCAAAAGGCAGCATTATGATTACTCAGGACAAGTCATGCAGGGGCAAGATTGGTCCCTGCTAGCCCTAAAATAGTTTTCCTAATATCTGCTTACCCCCACTCCCACAGTAAGTCACCTGCCTTTGACAGCCGGGCTGCTGGGGTAGTAGAAATGCCCTTTCCCCCTTCTGCACTGGGAGATTCAGTTTTAGGATGCTCGGGGCACCTCTGGGAGCAGCCTCAGGCTGATGCAGCCCCAGCAAGGGCTGAGGCCATGCTACATTTGCAGAAATACCACAACTGATGAGTCGTGTCAGACAGAAAGATCTGAGGTACTAAAAGCATCAGTGGGAGAGCACGGTAGTTGCCCCGGTGAGAACCACCCCTCTGAGCTACCTCTAGCCTTGCACTTCACTTTCTCCTGGTGCAGCGGAGCATGACCCCAGGTAGAAGCCAGAAATAAATCACCCCTATCCAAAGGGCTAAAATGATGGGGGAGAAGAGATATTTACCATGTCTCAGTCAAACTTTGCTCCGTAGGCTTCCTTCGTCTGTTGTTTTAATTAAAAAGAAATGTGCCGAGAACACTCCAGCTCGCTTTTGTTCTTTTTGTGAATAACAGCTGGGAGAAGAACAATGGGGCTTATTGGTGCATAAAGAACTACTGGGAAAGCAACCAAGCTATTGGTGAGAACCATTAGTTAAAACTGTCAACACTATTTATATGGGTTTATATTCTTACCCTGCATTCAGCAAGAGATTCCCTCAAATCCTCCCTCCCAAAGAGACTCAGGCCAGAACCCACCAGAGTGCCATGAGCCCAGGGTGACTTCTTGAATTATAACAGATTTGGTGGAGTACAAGCGGTCAGAATTTGGCTCTTCGAGGTCCTAACTCACCTGTAACCTTTTTTTCCTGGGATGCAAAAACCTGTTCAGTACTTAACCTGGAATTACCCCGTTATTAGGTAACGAGATTATGATTGTTCATAATTATTAGGTAAATGTTAAGCAAGGCATGAACACACCTTTTCTTTAGTTCATTCTCTTCTGTGTGGTTCCTATTTTGCACCTATTACCATAAAATCCAGATGTCCTGTACCCAGGTGCCATGCAAGACAGCTGACATCATATCCCCAAAAAACCCATTTGTTCTAGTCTCCTTCCCAAGGCAGATGCAGTGAAGTCTCTTGTTTCAGGAGAGGTTATTTTTCAATACATGCTGCTCTGCTCTTATGGTTAGAGAAAAAGTTGGTGCCTGCATGCACGGTCTGTATTTAGATGCTTTTTTGGTGATCAATACACCCCATGGAGATGAGGGTAAAGCAACAGGCTGTGAAGGACAGACAGCGAGACACAGGCCAGATGTAGGCAAAGCAGTTTTCTAGATGTTTTATGAACCAGCTGGTTTAGTCTGCCTCCCCTCCTGCTCCTGTGGGGTTCAGGTTGGGGTATAATCCAGAAAAAGAAGGGCATCCCTGAACTCTAGCTGAACTACCACAGTTAGCAGAGTTTTGGGGGGCTTTGAAGTACGTGATGCTCTGCCCAGGGCACCTGCCAGCCCCAGGAGCACAGCCTCAGCTTTAGTACTGCAGGCTTTCTTTTTTTTTTTTCTCTGCCTATTCTTGGCAGTAGGGCAGGATCTAGCCCCGTCTCTGGATAGTTTCTGGAAAATACTCCCTGCAGCCCAGCACGCCATATACTTAGAATACATATACACACAGTCCATCTCCTTCAGGAAACAAACGTATTTAATGCCACAGAAATAAATGTCAAAGGATTCCTTTAATAGAGCCATTTAATTTCTCTCCCATGTATGTGGGTAATGCACAAGATTACAGCAGGCTGGGCAGAGGAGGTGCTGGGGGAGCCACTTGCCGGCGTTGCAGCACCAGTCATTGTCGATTTAATCAGACCTCAACGGTGCCTACTAAGAGCTTTGCTTTCTCTTCCAGCCCCAGCTGGCTACTCATTACTGCTTTTTACTTTTTTTTTTTTTTTTTTAACTCAAATAACAAAATCTGCATCTGCATTGGAATCTCATCAGCCCAACAGCCCAGGGAGAGGCCGTTGGGGATACTGGGGTACAGAGCCCAACCCATCTCAAAGACAGGCTGGAAAGGTTTTTAGTATGTCCATGGGCTTCAATGGGAGCTCGCTGCCTTCAAGCGTATGGGCATATCGGCCTCTGCTGGTAAAATGGGGTTTAGCCAAGGGAAATATTTCCCTAGCAAAATTGCTAAGCGTCCCACAAGGAGAGGAGCAGCAGTTCTTGGTCGCTGGGACCTGCAGGCGTCCATCAGCGGGGACAGGCTTACAGACCCTGAGCCCTCAAAAGGCTCGGAACGGCAGCTCCTGTAGCCATCTCAAACCCAGGACTGGGGAAACTGCTTTACTCACGGTCGTAAGGAAAAGCCTTGGAAACAGGAATAAAGCACGAGGGCTCTTAACAGAATTTGCCTGAAAAAAATAAATATACCACTTCTCTCAGGAACAGATGGTTGAAGTTGGGGGTCTTAAATCCACGTCAGGAGAGGGATTTGTGCGTCTCTTCCACAATGCAGAATGAAGTCTCTCCCATTGCCCGAACAAGCAGGCACCAGAGCACAGACCCCACCAGCATCCCTGGCACCTCTTGGGACACAGCCAAGCAGGCATTACACACTCTCTGTCCCGCTTCAGGTACCAGGGGAGCTGCAGGAGCACAGAGCTCGATGTAAGTTCAACACTCCGGTGCTTCCCAGAGGTTTTCACCCTGATGAGACTTCTGACTGAAATAAGGAGGTGCTGGGAGAGTGCAGTGCCCTCATCTACTCTTTCCTGGGGCTGTGGCACCTCCGACGTGAAGGCTCCTGCCAGATGTGTAGGATCTGCTCCAGATACCCACAGCTGGCAAGTTACACACGCAGTAATCCATTAAGGCTTATTCACAGCCATGAGTTGTTTTAAAAGCCACAAGCCTGGGAAGAAAGAGCATCTTAAAGCTGCTAGTATAAAACAGATACCTTACAAGAATAAGTGTGTAAGGCTGGTGAAAGAAGTGCTCTTCTTTTTCACCAATTTAATTCACAAGGTTTAAGCACTGCTAAGAATTAATTAGTGACAATTAAAAATAGATTGAACTGTGATTATGGCTGTGATTATGTGCCCTTAGAAAGTCAAGTTGAGCCTACGTGTACTCAGCCAACACAAGCTCCAAACAAAAAAAAAAAAAAAAAAAAATCTCTATTTGCAGCTTTTTGCGTAAAGAGAGAGGTCTCAAAGCTGAGAAGTCACCTCCTGACACCAAAGATGCTGTGAAACATGGGTTTGGAAAGAACGTAATCCAAGCCTTCTTGTTCAAGGGAGTTTTGCAAAATGAGAAAATAGGAAAGGAGCTGACTGCGTTTTCACCTGCTTCTCCAACTGCCTCTTCACAAAGCAATAAGAACATAAGACTCACAGAGATCAGGGATTTCAATTGCACATAGATACACTCCTGTGCATAAGGGACTAGACTATCAGCTAAACAACTTAAAGGACGTTATTTCTGTTTAAACCAGCTGTGCAGCCAGCCCTAATTAAGGCATTAGCTACAATTACTAGTATTGCAAGTGGTTTCCTATTGAAGAGACTTTTCCCTTAAAGACTAACAGTTTGAGTCTTGCCGAGTCCAGGAGAATGAAAGGTTCAGCCCCAAGACTGAAATTCACCTCTTCCTTTTGATCATAATGTACATTAGCCCAACCACCGAAACTGGGAAGAGGGATTCAGAGCACCGGCCACTTCTGTACCAAGTACTGAGCATCCCCACAGATGGTGAGGCTCCTTCATCATCTTGTGCAGGAGTTATTTTAAGTTTCCCCCAGGAGGGATCAACCTACCTCCTTGCATCCTAAAACTTTCTGACATATCTGTTCTGCCAGAAGGCTACAAAATCCAGTGTTTCTTAAAAAGACTGTGACTCACATCAGCTTTAAGTGTTTCAAAGGACACTGTTCTTTTCCGCCAATGAAGAAAACCACAGATCACAACGAGAGACAGCAGCAGAAGTGACTAAGTGGCAGGAATACGAGGAGAAAAGCAGCTATCTTCAGGCACTGCAGCAGGGGTAAAGAACCAAAAGTGTTCAGTTTTGCAAGGTATTGCGCACGGTGAGATTTAAAGCATGAATAGAAACACTGAAGTCAATGGGATCAATCAACGCTTGAAGCACCACCTGAATCAGAGCAGATCTAAGCAAACCTGAGAGCTTTGCTCCTATCCTGGTGACACGCAGCATGTCACTGCTGCCTGTGTTCATGTAGCTGCTTCTCCCTGCAGAGCCCAAGCACAGCTCTGCTTGCTCCTGCCCAGCTCCCAGCCTCCACAGCCCAAGAAACCAGCTGCAGCACCTAGTCCTACTCAGCTTCTCCCTTGCCAGGGCACCAGGAAGGCTCAAAAGTGGGAATCTGAGCCCATATCAAGTCATTCCGTATCACCCTGTTGAATCTACTATCTGCGGCGGAGGCCAGGCACCATCCCAGCCCAACATCGCCAACACCCTGAGCTTCCTCCTTCTCACTCCAGTACCCTTTTTTTCAAGGACAGATGAACACCACAACCATCCCAGCACCCACTGGCCCAGCCCTGATCTTCATCCCTAGCTCAGTGCCTTTTTCTCCATCCAGAAGAACCGTCAAAGCCATCCCTGATCTCCACCCAGGGTGTATGTGTTTCACACCGCTCCCCAGCTTGGGTTTACAGCCCCGTAACCGTCTGTACACAGGGCTGCCACTTCCACTGGGGAGAGGAGATTTAAAGAGCAAAAAGGGAGGGAGGGTGACAGATCCACACTCTCCTGCTCATTCTTACCAAAGGACCAGGCTGCATTTCCACTCATCTTCTAGCTGCATCATAAGCAGCACATCTTTGCTACACTGGTCCGTCACCTGCAGAGATAATCATCCTTTTCATTAACCTGTCTGCTCCTGGGACCAGATCTTCCCCTGAAAAGTGCTATAAAACAAGTTACAAGCCAAAGGGCACGTTTAGAGAGCACCGAGGCGGACAAGTCTTCTGCAAATTGTTTCGCCTGAACTTGCCTTCTGTTTTAAACGCTTGAGGAAGACCTAAGAGCAAATGGTGACCGCACCGTGTGGCAGCATTAGCCTAAGATGCACAACAAGAGGACTTTTAAGGTCGGCTATGAGAAACAATAAGGTCAAGAGGGCAGAAACATCAACTGTCTGCTGTCCTTGCTAGGGTGGAGGTTGCTCACAGCGGACTAGAGACCCATGCAGAAGAGAAGGTGGGGGAGAGAGGGAGAATCAGCTAGCGCTTTCCACTCGTACTTCACTGAGTATCTCTCACTTTCCCACATCCCCAGTCGGCATTTCCCTGGGGAACGGAGCCACGTGCACAAGCCTATGGGACATTGCGGGGCAGAGCCAGCCGCAGAGGGACCGACCTCCTCCTGCCTGTGCAAACACCCTGCTCACGGGCGGCCAAGGAAAGAGATCCTCCCACGGATCAAGAACAAAACCACCTCCTCCTTTGAAAAACATGTTAATTAATGGCATTCATTAGGGAGATAGCCAGGAAACTAGGTAATTTAATTTTTCGAGCACACAATGTCAGGAATGCTAATGGGCCAAAAGCCAGTGCTGCCAACAAGGTGAAACCTCTTTCCTTTATTATCTGAGAGGTGGGGAAGTCAAGCATGAACGTCAGAGTGTCACTAGAGAAACCAGATACACTGAGCAAGTACTAAATTATCCAAATGAGTCCATTATACCTACTGCTGTCACGCACCACCCCAGGGGGATGGGAAAGCTCTCCCAGCTCACCGGTGATGCCATGGCCCGGAGCTCTCCTGCAGGTGAGAGGCTTTGCTGGGCAAGACACCGCACAGAGCCAGTCAATAATTTTAGAGCAAAGAAAAAAGAAAACCTACCAGCCAACAGCTTGCCAGGGGAAATTACGAGCAAATAAAAACTCAAATAACATTTCTCTAAAAGATGTTGATGCCCATGAAATGCTGATTTAACCAAGAGCTACAAAAATGATTTTAAATCCCCAGACTAGTTTGCAGCATTAAATGCACAGGGAGGCTGGGTCAGTCGTCCCTGCCAATAGATGCCCCATCTGGACTGTGTTTGGGGGAACAGTGGAAAAATCAGGCCAGGTGACTTTCTTGCCATCGTCTACATAAAAAGTGATGGAAACAATCAAGCTCGGTCATTTTACTGTGCGTCTCTGGTTTTCTTCAAAACTTGTCACCGAACTTACACACAAATCAATCCTTACAGCAAGTAGTCAAGCCAAAAAGCTTTGCCACCCTCTGAACAGTTAATTTGGGGCTTGGGAAGAAAATGGATTTATTACAGCGCTTGCCCAAGCTGATTTAGCAAAGCAGAGATAGAAACATGAGCAAAGGAGTCCTTTCTCACCCCCTTCCTTGGCACAAGAGTTGAGCATTTGCACCTCGGGCTGACGTAGCCTTTCTTTTCCAAGGACCAGGCAGGTAACTCCAAAGCTCCAGATTCAGCAGAGGGAGGCACCTGGCCAGAGCTAGAAGGCTTATCTCAACTTCGCAAGGCATGGTTGCAGCTCCAGAAGTGCTTTATGGGAAGAGGGTTTTAAAATTTTATTTATTTATTTTAAAATGCAAACTTAGAAATGGCAAGAGGCTACCAGCGCAGTCAGTCTAGCACACCATGACTCTAAAAAATCTTGAGGCTCTGGGGGAGAAGAAAAAAAAAAACAAACACCACCGCCTCCAATTTTAGAAGGTCTAAGAACACTATACGTATACCCACCTACTGGTTCCCAGCCCATCCTGAGATGTCCAAGACCATGCTCTCGCAGTGCTCGCAGCACATCCTGCAGTGGCCAGTGGAAGGCAGACTGCCTCAAAACAAGCAAGTACAGGGCAGTTCCCATTTCTTGTCCACTCCTAGAAAAACGCAAACTTCCCCACCCCCACCCCGCTTAAAGACCAGCCATGTCAATATATTGTTTTTTGTAATTAACATCATTACAGTGCACCATTAAATTCTCCTAATTCATAAAAAGGACTGCGCTATAACACTGTATCCCCACTAACAGGGGAAATATATACTTTCATTTAGGACAGGTTTGAAATTACATTTGGATACATCTAACCCCTTTAAAATTGGTTTTTATATTCAGGAACAGAAACCCTATCCAGTACATACCTCCAAGGGAAAACATTACCATTATCCAAAACGACATTAAGATTTAATACAAACAACACAGTAATTCAGCCTTTTAAAATTCAATAATGGTTCCTCTGATTTGACACATAGTGAAGCTGATTGCAGAACTACCATTAACTTCAGTGATTTGGCTGCGAGCTTCCCGACAAATTCAAAATTACATCCAAATCACACAACATCATTTATTATGATGTAAGCTATTATACAGTAAATTAAAATCAAAGCTAACAGATGTTTCTACAGCTCTTTACTTAAAAGTTATACAACTAAAGAACACCATTTTTAATTTTTTATTTAAACTTATACACAGGCTACTGAACCTAAGTACATTTAATATTTAATGCAAACAGTATGATCCTTATGAGAATTTAGTGCTGCCAGCGAAGCCAGTACCACTGTTGACATTAGATAGCAGGAATAAGTGTTTGCAGAGCTCAGACCCATAACTGATCTAATGACAGTAAATATGCAGACCCCGATGCATGTCCTCCAACTTCAACGGAGTTAAGCTTTTGAGAAGCAAGCTGTGATTTCTATATCAGAGCTGCGTATCGGAGACCAGAAGAGCAGCAATGATTAAGGCCTGTACTACACAGCCTGTTGTCGAATCTGGGGACTTTTGCAGTAAATGTGTCAATTCTGTAAGCTACCTTCCCCTCCCTCGCTAAAAGATAAGGATCTAATCCAATAAACCCAGAAGGGCTCAAACGCTCAGCTCTTCAGATGCTGCCAAATTGCCTCTGCAACGGTCATTGATTTCCTCTCCTGCACGCCCGCAGCTCCCTCAAAGCCTGCGGCAGGGCTGCCAAAATATCGCTCAGCATCCCTGGGCTGCCCCTGACCCTCCTGCCCTGGTAGATGGAGAAGCTGCGTGGCCCAGCTGCACCCGTGCACATCCCTGGGCAGAAATTTCCAGGCAGCAATGCCCAGACACACCTGTCATTTATACCTCAAATACTTTCCCGTGCTGCAAATGTTGTTTTACCTTTTAAGATAGTCGCTAGTGGCATAATCAGCACCAGAGAAGCCTCCGCGTACTCTGTTCCCAGAGAATGGGGAAAAAATTGGGTTTATTTGTTATTTTGTATTTGCTCTGCCGTGACATCAGAGTTCCCAGCTGAGACTGGGTCCCTGCTGTGCTGAACACTGCAATAACCCCATCAAGTGGGAAAGTCCTTGACCCGAGGCTCTGTGTAGAGAGGAGAGACACAGAGCTAATAGGAAAAGGGCAGGAGCATGGCCACGAGCACCGGGCAGGGCACCACAGCCAAGCTGGGGACACCTCCTGACTCCATTACCTGCCCTGCGCCAGTAGTCACTGAGTCATCAGCAACAATAACGCACCAAAACCCCAAAGTTTACTGTCCTCACATCTTCCTTGCTGCATGCAGCCACCCGCGCGCAGGGAAGCGGGCTCAGGGGCGTCATAGATGCTCTTCACAAACAACTAAAGAACTATTCCAGCAGCGGTGGCTCCTGAACAAGCTGATCACAAGCAAGTTTAAGGTTTTCAACATCAGAGCGGAGAGGTTCTCAAACAGACCCACCCAAAAACAGCAGTGGGCAGAAACCCACAGCTGGATTCAGCAGGGGCTTGGGACCTTCATGGATTAAGTACTCCATGAGTTAAGCTGGGACTAGATTTGATGAGGCATGTGGTCTCTTGCAATCCTGCATTCTCCAAAATAATCACTTTGTGAGCAGGTGACATTTCAGTGGCATGTCACAAAATAAATACTTCATAGACGGTCCAGAGCTCACTGTCCTGGTATTGACTTCTCCATACTGTCTGTCCTGGTGGCATTTCACCATTCCCAGCGCCTGATTCAGTGATCGTTTACACCAATTACAATATAGCAGCACTTGCCTCACCAGGGGACTTGTCCCCACCAATGGGTACCTGGTCACAGAATCACAGAACGGTTTGGGTTGGAAGGGACCTTTAAGGGTCATCTCATCCAACCCCCTGCCATGGGCAGGGACCCCTTCCACTGGGTCAGGCTGCTCAGAGCCCCGTCCAGCCTGGCCTTGAACACTTCCAGGGAGGGGGCATCCACAACTTCCCTGGGCTACCTGGGCCAGTGTCTCGCCACCCTCACGGTGAAGCATTTCTTTCTAATACTTAGCCTAAATCTACCCTCTACCAGTTTAAAGCCATTGCCCCTCGCCCTGTTACTACCTGCCCTTCTAAAAAGTCCCTCCCCAGCTCTCTTGTAGGCCCCCTTCAGGCACTGAAAGGCCGCTCTAAGGTCTCCCCGGAGCCTTCTCTTCTCCAGGCTGAACAACCCCAACTCTCGCAGCCTGTCTTCACAGGAGAGGTGCTCCAGCCCCCCGATCATCCTCGTGGCCATCCTCTGGGCTTGTTGTAACAGTTCCATGTCCTTCTTGTGCTGGGGGCCCCAGAGCTGGACGCAGGACTCCAGGTGGGGTCTCACGAGTGCAGAGCAGAGGGGGAGAATCCCCTCCCTCGGCCTGCTGGCCACGCTGCTTGTGATGCAGCCCAGGATACGACTGGCCTTCTGGGCTGCTAAGGCACATTGCTGGCTCATGTTGAGCTTCTCGTCCACTACCACCCCCAAATCCTTCTCCGCAGGGCCGTTCTCAATCCCCTCATCTCCCAGCCTGTATTTGTGCTTGGGATTGCCCCGACCCGCGCGCAGGACCTTGCACTTGGCCTCGTTGAACTTCATCAGGTTCGCACGGGCCCACCTCATGGGCACCTGTCAAGGTCCCTCTGGATGGCATCCCTTCCCTCCAGCGTGTCGACCCCACCGCACAGCTTGGTGTCGTCGGCAAACTTGCTGAGGGTGCGCTCAGTCCCACTGTCCACGTCGCCGACCATCAGCCAACGCCTTGCAGACGAACACTCTGATGTGAAGGCAGGTCCTTCCCATCAGTATCTCAGCTACCAAGCCGCGAGTCCTGCTCTTCCTGCAGACCCAGCTGCTGCCCTGTGACACAGACGTCCATGCACCTGAACAAGGCTGCCCGTGTGGGGCTCATCTCACCTAAATGGGTGCTACAGGTGTCCACAACCCAGCAACCCACCCCACACCTCTGCCAGGGTTGATGGACAACTGCTAAGATGAGGTATACCCGTGCATAGGCATGAATCCCACCCAGGAAAATGAAAGGCTGGCCCTGGCTTTTCCAAACCCCGGAGATGTAGAAGTGCTAACGAAGAAACTGTGATGCTGTGGTCACCTACTGAAGGAACTGCTTTCTGCCCATCCTACACCTTCATGCTGTTCTCCAACCTACCAGAGGTTTGCTGCTATTGCTATACGAATTGGCTCCTTTCTTCCTTTTTCTCACGGACAGGGTAATATCCCATCACTGATTCGAGGCAGGCAGCTTGCAGCGACAGCTCTGATCACAGCCAGACACAGCTGTCAAACATATTGTACGAGGAAAGTCAAAAATCCTACAAATACTTTGCATACATCTGCTAGCACCCATTGGAAGACCCAGAGCAACACAGCCACTTTCATCTCTAAATCTCAGACAACATAGTAACCAGGTCTTTGCAGACAGGGCCTCAAAGAGGGAAGGTCAAATGTCTTGCCAAAAGTCAAAGCTAGGGTCCTTTTTCAGTGCATGACACTTGTCTCGGCTGTTAAAAACAATCATTTCTCTGCACAGCACCTTGGAAGTGGAGCGTGCCAAATATCTGGCATCTTTTCCTTTCAGATTTGGGTGTTCAGCACGATGCATCCGCCATTGATCAACCACAGCTGAAAATCCTGTGCATTAACTCTGCTCTAGGAGAGATCAGAAAGGATGGAGAGCTGAGAACAGCTGCAAAACCGCTGGGGTTTTAATTCCCTTTTAAAATTTAAAAAAAAATATATAAATCAAAGCTTTGTTTTTGCAGTCCTGTGCAAACATGTGTGTTCTCTTCATCTTTTCACCCTTTCAAATACTAATCGTCCCCAGCAAGTTTACAAAACAGGTAAGGGCTGAATTTCCAAGGCCTGTTGTTAGGAAGGAACCAAAGGAAGCCTTCTGCAGGCCTTTCACAGCCTGGAACCGCTATCAGTCCTACAAACCCCATCCTAACTACCCTAGGGGATTTCAAGTGGGTCCTATGAGTCTGCTTACACACACGTGGGCTGAATGGGTTTATTTCTCTCTTTTTAGTCACAACACATCTCTGAGTCACACCGGTAGCATTGCCTACCTCTCATAATACCATTCTCCTCCTCCTCCTCCTCCCAAGGATCCTTATCTTGAAGAAGAACTAAGGCTTGGCAGCACACAAACTAGGCAGGCACTGAAAGAAAGTGGACTTCTGGCCAAAGTTTCTTCTTTCGAATTATTTTTCACCTCCATTCTTGTATCAGCAATAAAATTATCACCAACAATTTTTTATTTTTATTTTTTTTTTTTGCTAAGAGAATTAGCTTAGAAGATTTCTGCCAAGGAGGATTACAGACATTGTTACAAGCTGCCAAGAAACAAGAGCGCAAGTGTATACACGTGTGTCTGGCAAAGGATGAAAGCAAAATAATTGCAGCTGAACTTGCCCAGATAACACCAAATAAATACAAAACTTTCTGTTAAGCTGACATAAAAATAGAAAAGCTCCCAAAGTTACAGGGATCCAGATCTAACCCAAGAAATAGTAATACCCCTTATCTGTCTGCGCCATGGATTTACTCTCAGGCTGTCAGAGTCAATCTAGTTATTTCTTGCAGGACTTGCTGCTTGCTATACCTTATCTGAATACAGCTGTAAGTAGCTGTAGGCATGCAAATAAGCTTCCCCAAAATGCACTACACCAGTTCCTTCCCCAGGTACCCTCGATTTCCTCCCCAAGTACCTGTATTATTTGTCCGCAGGAGACCATCACAGCTGCGCAAGTGCTCTCCCTCCTGTGACAGTGGACAAGATGCGAACGCTCAGGACCACATGTAACGTTAGGGAACCAAACAACCAGCCTGCCCTGGTATTTATTTCTGAGCCTGATTGGTTTCCTGCCCCCTCTGAAATCAAACCACCTTCCACCATTACAAATCTAATGGGCCATCCAGAGATAAAGCTCTGCTTCGAGACAAAGCATGCTTGGCTGCCTCCTGCTAGCAGAATGACTGCCAAATTATACGACAGCACAGGTGAACAGCAAACCAAATTTAACATCTACGTGCACTGACACTTCTACATATCGTGGTAAACAGCTGGATTTTGGTCTGGTGATTCCAGGTCCTACTGCTCATAGAGCATTGAGACTGGTCAGATTGGATGATAACATTTATAAATGTAGTTAAATGTGGGGTTTTATTAAATAAACAAAGCTTCCAATATTGGAGAATTCAGCATAGTCACAATAAAGGTTCATCACTGATACACCAGAAGGAAGGGATGCCATCCAAAGGGACCTGGACGGGCTTGAAAAGCAGGCTCACGACAACCTGATGGGGTTCAACAAGGCCAAGCGCAAGGTGTTGCACCTGGGACGGGGTAACCCCAGACAGGTGTCCAGACTGGAAGAATTCATCGAGAGCAGCCCTGCGGAGAAGGACTTGGGGGTCCTGATGGACGAGAGGCTGACATGAGCCAGCAGTGTGCGCTTGCGGCCCGGGAGGCCAACTGTCTCCTGGGCGGCATCGAGAGAGGGGTGGCCAGCAGGGCGAGGGAGGTGGTTGCCCCCCTCTACTCTGCCCTCGTGGGGCCCCATCTGGAAGACTGCCTGCAGGCCTGGGGTCCCCAGCACAAAAAGGACGTGGAGCTGCTGGGGTGGGTCCAGAGGAGGGCTACAAAGATGATCAGAGGACTGGAGCACCTCTCCTACGAAGAAAGGTTGAGGCAACTGGGTCTGTTCAGTTTGGAGAAGAGAAGGCTCCGGGGAGACCTCGTTGCGGCCTTCCAGTACCTGAAGGGAACCTATAAACGGGAGGGGGAGCGACTTTTTACACAGTCAGATAGTGATAGGACGAGGGGGAATGGTTTTAAACTAAAAGAGGGGAGATTTAGGTTAGACGTTAGGAGGAATTCTTTACTCAGGGGGTGGTGAGGCACTGGCACAGGTCGCCCAGAGAGGCTGTGGATGCCCCGTCCCTGGGGGTGTTCAAGGCCAGGCTCGATGAGGCCCTGGGCAGCCTGATCGAGTGGGGTGACCCACAGCATGAGGGTTGGACTAAATGATCTTCAAGGTCCCTTCCAACCCAAGCCATTCTATGATTCTATGATCATCTCTCCTGGTGAATACCTCCCACGTCTGACTTCAGCTTCCAACAACACCTTTTGTATTTATGCCTGCCAGACTGAAGCAAGACTGACTTTGGGTGCCCAGGCAGGCACCAGCACACAGAGACCACAGTGAGGTAAACCAAGGTGCTTGACTATTTAGTTTTCAGGCACATTTCCAAACTTTTCACTATTCTCATTTGAACTCCCCTAACATTTTGCACGCTTGACGTCGAGACTGTTGCAGGGGTGTTTATGTCAGAGCGACACAGGGAGGTGTTCCCACACAGGGACGCCTGTTTCTGCACGGACACTTCCCACTGCTGTAGGAGTACGTGGTAAACCTGCTTTCACACCTGTGGACTTGTTTCATGTCACTGCATGTATTGAAGATCAGCAGAGAGAATTTTTTCATCCTGTAAAATGTAGATTAAGAGCCAAAAGTACCTGAGAGTCTGACTCAAAACCCAACCCACTGAGCCTCCTGAGAAAGTTTTGCACCAGCCCTGGCATACTTTCCACGCAGAAGTATGTGGGCAGAAATCCCCACTCCTCTGTGTTGTAGCACCAGGTACACAGCTGTCAAGAAGCAAAACTAGCAATGATTTTTTTTTTTTTTCCCCATGCTGTTGGCTTTGAAATTAGATTCCTGGAAATACTGTTTTAAGCCCAACCCCCAATATCTACCTAAAGAATCATAAATAAGCATTGCCTTACTACACAGCTGAACTCCAGAAACAAGAGCAGAATGACAGCTATTTGTATTCCCTGTCTGCTAGGAGAAAGGGACAACATGGCAGGAGCACAGAGAGCTCGTATATGTGCAGATATACATACGCGCGCACACACGTATACACACACAGAAAGTATACAAGCAATTGAAGCACATACACACGTAGAAAAGAAAGAGAAAAGTAACCCAGCCCAGCCAGCGATGTCTTTGCAATGGGCTATACAGGACGTGAAGGACAGACATGAAAAAGCAAAGCAGATACACGATATCAAACAGGTGAAATAGCCTGCTACAAAAAAAGAAAGTAGAGGGCACCTTTACAAGAAGGGATGAAGAAGGGAAGATTATTATCGCATGTTCCTGGTCTGGGAGCCATAAATAAGTCATAATCCATGCCGATATCAGCTCTGCCAACTAATTGAACTGAAAAGCCAACTGAAAACAATCTAATTCCCAGCATTTTGTAGGGGGCAAAGGCTCAATTCAGAAAGCACTCTTGCAGCTGATCAAATCTAAGTGTGTAATTAAACCCACAGGGTAAAATCCTGGCCTTAGTGGCGAGTTCTTACTAAACTGGATCGAGGCAGGATTTCGCCTGTTGGACTTTGTGAGCACTTGGGGACTTCCCTGAATCCAGACGGGGATTTCGGCTCTTTGCAGAGAAAGCATTTGTGAAATTTCTTTCTTTTCTCTTCACAAAGAAGTTGCACAAGGCCAAAATTTCCACATCTTGTTGTCCTAAACTGAGGCGTGTTTTATGTTGTTTTCACCAGGGCTGGACAACTGCAGCTCCCGTCCTCTCGCATCCATCCTGCCACAAGCCAGTACTTTGCAGCCAGGTGTGGTTCCCAGCTTCAGCATCTCAGGGGCAGCTTTTTGTGACTCAGCTTGAGACTTAGTTTCATCAGCCCATCAAAATATTTATTTCCTTCACTGTAAACCTGTCGGCGGTCTCACCGGAGCGAGCACATGCCAAACTGAACAGCCCTTTAAGCGCTACAGTGGTTGAAGTTCAATGCTGCCTCCTTTGCGGGGAGTGTGATGCTCTTTGCAGCACAAAATAGTGTTGGATATGCAGCCCCTTAATGCATTCAGCTGTTTAACCAGAAGACAAACAACTTTTTCCCTTTTGTGTAAATTCTTCAAGGGGAAAAACTCCCCAGGACATCTCCAACTGGTGTTTTCTTCTCCTGGCATCACTAGAAAAGCAGCCTGGGCACTCCTGAGGGGCTCTGGGCAGAGCTGAGGACATACCTCGCGCTCATTATCCCTTGCCACAATGGGGAACACTCTCCAAGACATTCAAAACCCATCAAAAAATCCCTGTTTTGGAGGTGACAAGCAACATACGTTATTTTGTTGAATTCTTAAAGTTGAGCTATCAAAAACCCCTCATACCTGCATACTTCAGCATTAAGATTTTTGCAACACACTTTATCAAGGACTATTATCAAAGTATAACTTCAGTTAACCTAGACCTCAGCACCCCACCCACCATGGGATGTCAGTGATGAGGACCATGCAACACTGTGCCTCCTCCATCCTCTGCTTGGGTTCCAGTCCAGCAGCACACCCAAGATAAGCTTAAAATTAAGCCTCAGACCCTAGAGTCCAAACTAGGGATTTCAGTGGTGACATTAAAGAGGTTAAAAGAACAGGGCATTGCTCCAAAATTCAACAGTACATTGCCTCCAACACATAAAGGACAAATCATGCCTTCATTTGAAAGACAAACATCTTTTCATGAGAAGCTACAAAGCAGAGTAATTCAAATATACAGTTAATAAAGAGCTTGTGAAAGTGTAACTCTTCCTCGTCTTTTGACAGAGACTTTTAAGATTTACTAGCACACCATTTCACGTGCAAATTAAGAGAAATAAAGCAGCGAAAGCACAAAGGGCTCCTCACCCTTTACCATCTTGCCATCAAGACTTTCAACACAGTTCAGCCCTCGTTGCCAGGGTCAGATCATAGAATCACAGAATGGGTTGGAAGGGACCTTTAAAGATCACCTAGTCCATCCCTCCAAGTCTTCAAGGCTGTATTAGTCTGCATTATTTCATTTAAAATATTAAACAATAAACCTGTTGTTTCATACTGCAGCAGCCCAGCCTATGCATGCACATACATGCACACACCCACCCCCAATCATATGGATTTGAGTAAGCTTATTATAATCATAAGCCATCATGTAAGTTTTTAATTCCCCATTATTAACTTACATAAATTCAGCTCCTTTGAGGGTGAAGCTGCGACGGGGCAGGAGACAGGGCACTCTGCTGCTCTTTGCCCCAATTTAAGTATGTTCTTACAGATATCTTCCACCTGTGCTAAAGAGCAGCACTCATTTTTGATGTCATCTGTCTTCTCCAATGTGGTGAGAATTGGAAAAAAAAAAAAAATTGGTGCCAGTTTAGGTTTTTTACCTGACTGCAAAGTATCGGTATCAGGCTCAAAGTAAACAGAAGCTGTTACAGCATTTTGTTGCATGCCTCCAGCCTCAAGACTTTTTATCTGCATATTTTGACTACTTTCTCCTTACAGAGAGAAAAGATTCTTAAGGTAATTTTTTTTTTCCTCTGTAATTAAGGCAGGAAAAAAAAAGTCACATTATAACTTTTGGATATACCTCAGATTGCCATTGTTGGGGCTCGCTTTCTGCAGGGAGGGAAAAGGGGTCTGTGTGCACCTAGAGTCTGGGGTATAAAAGACAGAAAGGTGCAAACCATTACCCTACCAGCACACCCACCAGCAGACTGGAGCTTCTTCCCCCACCACATGGTGGCCGCTCTTGTTCGGGAGGTGATCAGCCAGTTCCCTTCTTCAGCTGCTGGTTGCAGATTGCTAAATGAAGCCACCTGGGAGAGGAAAAGTTCTTCCTGAGGTTTCAGGTGTTCTCAGCCGAGGAACTGGCCGAGGCAGCCAGGAAGGGAGTCAGGGCATTTACGTGCCAAAGGCAGTCAACTGAGAGCCCTGCCGGAGTTAATGAGGGCTTTAAAAAAAATATGAACCCAGCAAGGACCTATCGACCTCTGTGAGATGGTGGGGAGACGGTAACATGGGCAGGAGGAATAACTAATTGCACATTAAGCAGATGTTCTGCCATTGCAGGCTTCACCCATAATTTCATTTCTCCCATTGAACTCACCTTGACTTCCTCCATATACCACAGACTAGATCCACTTTTATCTTTTTGTACAAAGGAGGGAAAAGACCTCCAGTTTCTGACTCTTAACATCAGCACAAAGAACAGTAAAATCTCCTTCTCAAGGCACAGACCAGGTTTGTTTGATGGAGTCTACCCTATATAAATATCTTCATTCCTGAAGTCAAGTGGAGCTTACGGTATTTTCTTGCTTTTCAGCATTCAGACATGAACACAGATTTTTCCTCCCTCTTTCCCAAGAATTTTCTACTTGGGCAAAGGAACAAAGGACGACTGGGGAGAGCTGTGCGTGACAGCCAGCTTCACCCTCACTCGACCAAAGGGCAGGTCACCACTGCTTTGCAATAGAAACAACGTTAGGTCTGTGCAGAAGCCTTTAGAAAACCTGATCCAGAAACCCTGCATGGAAGACACCATCTGCAGTTCTCCCTCAGGTCACAACTCACTGGGTGCACCTTCTTTTGAAGAAGGAAAAGTTTCCACTGTAATTAAAATACTACATCAGGATTTACAGAGCTGGTTCCATGAAGGTCCGGCCATCGCTGCAGGCCAACAGCAAACTAGAGCAAGAGATGTCTCACAAAGTCTCTTTGGAAGAGCAACTTTTAAGGCTTAATATTGAACTTTGAAGACATTAAACATACCGACCCTGCCACAGGGTGCTATGGGGGGTGTTCGGAGAGTTTCTGCTCAAGCACTAGCTGGGGTGGCAATGGCAGACTGCGATGCAGCATGGACCAGCGGGTCCCAGCCAGACGTGTTCACCCTAGAGCAGACCGTATCTCAGAGAGAAAATACTGGTTTAGGCCTTGTTTCAGTTTACTTATTGTGATGGCAAAGCACTTTTCCACAAATGGTTGTTTATGAATATGGCCCAGTTTTCAGAGCTTGTGTATCCGTGAGCACATACTGAAGTAGCCTTCGCTTCACTGGCTTTTGTAAACTCAAAAAGACAAACCTTGAAATAAATAATGGAGCCAGTTAGTGAATTCAACTGCTTCAAAGAGCTGACGGACCAAAGTTTTGGAAATTTTTTGAGTCAGAAGTTCAAAGCCTATTGTTTCTGATATAAATAATAAATTAAGGGGGTGATAGGAGACATACTCCAAAAGGCAGTCTGAGTTAGGCTTTGGAGGTTAACAAAGAATAAGATATATTGCAACATGGATTTTCTAAAGAGAGATGATGCCTGAATAACCTGAATTCTCTCTCTGATTATTGACTATTTTTTAAGAAATGAAAATGTGCCGGCTGTCTTATATTTGCAAGTTAGTCTGCTACGGAATAAGTTGCAATATGGAAAATAACTTAATTCAGATACAAAAAGTGTGGACTGATTCAAGCAGTGTTGGGCAGTGAAGGGGAGACAAGGGGTTTTGCTGAAAGGAGAATAAATAAAACAGAGCTTATCAGACGGAAACCCAGGGTAGGTGGGTGTGTGAATGAAAGGCGTGGATCTAATTAAAAACAAAATTTACAGGAATCATCAATATGAAAGAAAAGGTCTTTTCATTCCTTTGGATGAAAATATACTCCAAGCACATGGAGCAGCTCCAAGCACATGGGACCAGCGCCAGCCTGCTCACCTCATCCTTCTCACCTTGGGCTTTCTGTCTGGCAGCTAACCATTGGGCTGGGTTGGGAACTTCTGATTTTAAGTTGTTTTTCATATCAGTCCCACAGAATGCGATAGTGACAGAAAAAATGCTGCTCAGGTGCTGCATTAATATCCTCATTGAATAATAAATTTTTTCCTTGGGAAAGTTTTAAATGCGGTTCGTTTGGCATCCTTTTGATCTGGCAACAGTTACCCCTCCTAGATATATGTGCATCACCAGAGAAAACTCCCAAAAGAGAAAGAAATGTGGAAAAGCGTGCAGACTACCCTCGCTCAAACCAGAGAGCAAGATAACGGTGGGGTGAAGACGATGGTTCCTGGCACAAGCAGCAAAGCCATTGCAATCTTGAGGTGCTGAATTCAGCAAAGAGCAGAGGAACTGTGCTGCACCACTCTCATTTACACAGAGCACCCACCTAAACCCAGTACAACTGACTGGCTTGGGGACAATATTTTAGATATTTCGCTACTAAAGCCAGACTTCCTACACGGTTGTGAGCTAAAGACCACGGAGAGCCAAGCTCTCTGCCTGCACAGCCAGGATGGGTGGCCCAGCACCACAGTGATGGACCCACAAGTGCTGTGAGAGGGTACTGACATCCCAAACTGTCTCGCATATGGCCAGAACTGGGCTTTTTTGAGTAGCCTCCATCCAACACAAGCAACAGTTAGCTCAAGCTGTAATCGAACACCTCAAATGCCGATGATAGAGGTGATGGCCCTTGTGGGCCTTAGGGCTCCCTGATTAGCACAGACGGAGACACAGAACGGTGAAGGACATGTCCTTGGAAAGAAAAAGGCAAGGAAGACATGCTTAGAGCAAGGAAAGCAATGCATAGGTGGTGAGCACGGATAATTTCAGCCGCAAACATGCACAGGGCAAATTACAAACGATGGCCAGAAACATCTCTGCGCGGCACTCGGCTGCTTTCCTTCCCTGGGCTTTTCTTTGCCCAGGCTGGCCCTTTCTTTGCCCAGGCTGGCCCTGCCTTCTCTCGCCAGAGGTAAAGAAGAGCTGATGACATTGATATTTTGAGTTGGATTTTAAGCCAATGAAGCTCCCACACTCCCTCCACCCCATTCCAGTCTGTAATTTCACTTTGAAGAAAATCAGAGTAATTTGAAATCCCACACCAACAGCTTTCTGCAGGGTGATATTTTTATATCTATGATTTCTGGACTGTGGATTGCAAAGGTATTAACTGACTCAAGTGAGAGTTTGAAGACTAATGTTGCCTCAGTCACTGTTGATCCGATCATCTTTGGTGTGAGTGTCTTGCTCTGTTTTCCCTTCAAGCCCTTCTCCTGAAGAAATATCTAGAAAACATGTAAGATATATCTCTGTGTTATAAATAAAGCAACAGCATTAATACTTAAAGTACTTAATAACCACCTATCAAGATATGGCAATAAAGTAAATTAATACTCCAAAGTCCTGATTTGGATCTCACTTACTCTGGTGTTACAGCACTAAAACTATTGGTTTCAGTTGGGTCATTTACAGATGAATAACTGAGGTTAGCCTGACCTTGCATTGCTCTAATAAATACATTACGGTAACAACAGAACTGGAGTCAAAAGCAGTTTGCCACTGGCTGCAACAGTAGCATAGTGTAAATAATACATGGATATTAGAAAAGCAATTACGTCACAATATCAGAGCCCATATCATGAGCACAAACTGCTCTGCAACACAAGCTGGCTCTATTGGGATGAATTGCATTACAGCATTACAGATCAACTAGATATTCACTTGGTTTCTGTAGTTACGCAAAACAGGAGACTGCTCCAAGTTTGAGGTCGGCCCGATTTTTTTTTTAAATAGATCTCTTTAAGGACATGTGTTCATCTTTCAGAGAAAACAAGACCTAACCTTGGCCTCGGACAGGCCCAGGATGACGTCTCCGTTCAGCTCTAGTCCCCCTGGGGTGATGCAGAGGAGGGAGAAGAAAGGCAGGATGAGGAGCGCTCAGGAAAACTGCCTGATGCCCTTTTGGAGGAACAAAACCAATACTTGGCCTAAGCTGGTAAATCTGGGGCGTGTTTCTACAAACAGAGCCTTGGCAAGGGGCTCACTTGTAGGCTCTACACTTGGGGATGCCTAAAATTAGGAGAGAGAAATTTCACGCTCAGTACTGGTGCGTTGTATTTGCAGGAGATGCGGACTCAACTTTTCTCTGTCTCTGTTTTTCCATCTATAAACTGAGAACATGAATAATATACAGCTAAGTTCATTAATGCTACTCAGGCTGTTGCAGATCAATGGCCAAAGAGATGAGCTCTCACCTCTTCATTTGTCAGGGCTTTACCACTTGTGGTTGTTTCTCAAATGGTCAACAAGCAAGACGTTGACCTCAGCTTCGGACAAAGCCATTTGCTACTTGGCAGAGATCTCATTTGCCACTCAAAAATGATAAAACATAACACTCCGAGATGAGCCACATTCAGTTTTCTTTTGCAAAGAGTATGATTGGACTTGAAAACAGACCATCAAGGCTAACAACCCAACCAGACCCATCTAAGTCTATGTGATTTATGGTTGGATTACTGGGAGGCTTTAACAAATACCCATCCTTCGTAGCAAGCCCCTTTAAATAGGCATAATCATGGTATAAATATATGCAGCAGAAAACAGTAGGTTTTTTCATCAAAATAATATTGGCTAGGATAAGGGGGTAGGGCCAAACTGTTGTAATGTCTTTTGAAGCATCCACTGTAAAAACACATATTTGATTGCTCGGTGAATGCATCTTGTTTGCTTTTTCTGTTCACTATTAGTACAAAATTAACAGTCAAAAGGCTAATAGATGAAAAAGTTGTTAAGGTATAGGTTAATTAATCCCCAGAAATGAAATCTTTTGCTCATGCAGCTACAAAGTTTGCTAATCATGAAAATACATTTTTCAAGCAAAAACTTAGCAATACTTAGTAAAAATTTGCACTACTGGTGGTGACAAATACTCAGCGTGGAAAGTGGAAATGAGGTGTGCCACAAAGCCCCACAGCTGATGGGAGCTCAGTGCATTAAAGACCCTGCAGAGGACAGTCAGCATCCAGTGAGCTGGTTGAAAACTCATCCAAAAACTTTAATAATAAGAGCTTACAAAGAAGCAAATGCTTGCTACCTTTCCAAGAGAATCACCAAGTTACATTTGTATGTGTCTTATCAGCCTCTCCTCTGCGACAATTTAGCATCAGCCTGGCAAAGTGTCTGCAAATTCACTGGGATAAAAAAAAGTTAAAATAGCAGAGCAGTTATCGGGCAAGTACTTAACATTTTGGAGTCAATATTGCCTGTTGACATGTTTTTTTATAGAAAGGGTTGGGTAAACCCCCTGCCTGTGTCTGTCAGTCCCTCCCTTCTGTCTTCCAACTTGTGCTAAATTTCAGGCAAGGCTGAGAGCAAGTCAGTGTTCCCAGAGACAATCTCGTCCTAGATGGTTTATGGAAAATTTTAGGGAAATAAAGAGCTATTGTGGATAGTGCACGTATACTTGTGCTTTCATTATACTGGAGAACTTGCAAAGGGGAGAAATCCCAACCAAAGAGGGGCATCTCTGGTGTCTAATACAGCAGAAAACCTGATTTAAACTCTCCTGTTCATTCAAGCATTTGTAACATCTCTCTGCTGGCTCTATCCTACAAGGCCTAATATGGGATAAACCCACTGCTGCACTATTTAAAAAAAAATAATCTGCCCACCATGATCCATGAATCTAGAAGAAGATAATTTTCCTCAGCTCCACTGCTCACAAAACTGTTCTGGATGTGGCTTAGATGTTTTCAGCTTGTCAACACACGTGGTTCCTCCTGCGGTGATGTGTAAACATTTAACTCTGCTAGCGGGTTAAATAAAGTGATGCCAGCAGGTTTATTTTATAGAATAAGAGGCCTGTGCAGACACAGGGTTAAGATCTGCTCTCTGTAGAACATTGTCTACATTGATTTTTACTAATTATTCTTTACGCAGATGAGTGAGGTAACACACTGATCAGATATAATCATATAAACGGAACCAGATTGTCTGTAACGGTGGATAAAGAAATACTGCAAGGCAAAAGGTGTTTTTCTGCCAGTGTTAATAGGTCTGTGATTTGAGATTAAACAACTCCAAACCTCCAATTAAAGCAGCAAACAGATATGAGCAAGTCATTATGGTTATTTATCTTTATGTGTATATATATAAATTCTTTATCCCTAAGAATTTATCATAAATAAGAATGACAAATTAGCATATAGCTCTAGGAGAAGTGAGTGGTCTGGGGAAATAAAGAGCGTTTGTGCCTGGGTGAGCTGGAGAGGCACCTGGAGGGTGGGTTGTACCCCTGCAGCCTACGTGTCCCCAGCATGCAAAGGGACAACCCTCAGCCCTTATATTCACCAAAAATACAGTACTGGCTTATGTACCACTGCCGCCGCTGATCCTGAAGCAACGGGAGGACAACAGGGCTTCTCTGCTCCCATGAGCATGGAAAATCCAGGGAAATCCATCTAATCCCAACATCTGCATTGCTACATACAAGTCATTGTACACGGCTGCAAGGTAAGAGAGACTGAAGAGCCATAAAACTGTGAGTGTTAAGGAGAAAAAGAAATGCATTAGAAAAATGCATCTTCATTTGAAAAGAAGGTGGCTCGAGCAAGAATAGGAACCTCCTGGGTGCAAAGGTGCCAGGCCAGAAACAGCAGCCTGAAGATTGCTGTGGACCAGTTTTTCTAGAGTTATGTGGTCTGGCAGAACAAGGAGGGACCCCTCGCCAATTCCGTATTACCTTGTAGAGAAAGTAAACGAGATTTCCAGAAAAAGGCAGGAGGAATGGAGGCTTATCATGCTTCAGCAAGGGAAGGGAGGTGGTGGACAAAGCAGCTTCCACCACGCTGTGATACTCCCTTCGAGGGGCTGTGGCTGCACGTGTCGCCCACCCTAAATCTCAGCAGGAGAGAGGGCATGCACATGTCAAACCACCTCGTTATGGGGGAGCTCCACACACACAGGATGGACGGGGGGAAAAAGCCGCCACCACCCCCGGGGGTCTCCTCCCACAGGTGGCAAATGTGGGTCCCACCACCCATGGGACCTTCAGTGGAGGCACGCTGGTCATAAACTGGGCACGTCAGGTAAAGAGAGAAGGATATTCAGCCTTTGCTGCTCCTGAGACATGGCTATCCTTTCTCTAAAATTAGTTGACTTTAACCAGTTTTATCTGTGGGATACTTGGACCATCAGAATTGGAGGGGAAAAGGAGACCGTCTCCCCTGGTTGCAAGGATAGCATCAGTTCTGCGTAAGTAACAGATCATCCATAACAGAGAAAGAGAAATATCTGATGGTGGTTAATTTTCATTCTCACCATCATTCAATGAGCCTACTCAATCAGTTTTCCACATAGTGAGATATTGAAATCCATCACTGTTGCATAACCTTTCCCAAATGTTGCCACGGGAAGCAAAGCTTCTGAGAGATTTATTAAAGATGTGATTGAGGAGACACTTCTGAAAGGAAAAAAAAACCATTCTCAGTACACAGTACTCCATGAAACACCTACATGGGAAGTCAAAAATGCCATTAATCTTTTCTAGTGAAAGGGACGCATATTCCATATTCATCATCCTGCACCACATGTTCATGGAAACATCTGAAGAGCATGGCATTAGGGACTCAAGTATTTTATTTTATCACCTGATGGCATTTGCATTGAGCAGCAAAGATGGCAAATTATTTGCAAAATTATCAGACTCCCTCAGTGCATCAGCACTTCTCAAGGGAAATAACGTGCTTAGAAACACGGATGTTACCAAGATTAACTTCCACTGCCTGAAAGGCATTTGCCTGCCTGACCTGACTGCAGCTCACAGTTTTATCAAGCAAACAGGCAGTGAGATGAAAACGCTCCCGCGAAGCTCCGGGCATCAGCTCCGATGCCTCGATGGCATTTCCTTCAGCTCGTCTGGGAAAAGGAAGAACTTCATTTTCCAAAAACTGACTCTAAGTCCAGCCAGGCAGAAAGACTGCTAAAACTGACCGTGTGACAGTCCTGGCTGTTAGTACATCTGACAAGATCTATTCCTTGCAAAAATAAACAAAAGAAGCCCTGTGAAAGGAAAACAGCAGATTTTAGCCCTTATTATTTCTAAAGACGCAAAGAAGCCCAGAGTCCATTAATTTTGTCATGCTGTATCAGACCAGTTAAACCCAGCCTGGCAGCAAACCTTGCATCTGGGGAGACCCTTCATATATCAGCGTGTCTGGAGGTCTCAAAAGGCAGCACCGACTCCCAGGAACCGGGACGGACAGGGTCCAAGAGCCCCTTGTCCTTTCCCTGCAGGACCAGCTTCCCCAACAGCAAGGACCTCCGTTCAACCCGATTTCTGACCCACTGGTGACAGAGAATTCAGTGGCTCCCCAAGAAACCTTTTCCCGTGCCAAACCCTCGTTATCTTCCTGATAAGTCACTGCAAGGTTGCAGCCAGAGGAAGAGGGGTTTCAGGCAGGGGACAGAACGGGCAAAGATGTCCCCGTCAGCCCCCAGGCGAGAGGGGCGAGCACCCGGCGGGATGCTGTCAGCAGGGAGGGAGGACATTAGGGCCACGGCATTTTTCTACAGCTCTGGGCAGAAAAGAGCAAGCAAGGTGTACCGAACCTCCGATTACACCTCGTTGTAACGAAATACAAAACAAAGCTGATGATGACGAGCTGAAATGACTGCCCCGTGATTTTGCAGCTTTGTGAAATGATATCCGACCCACCCAAGAGAGAAAGACAGTGCCTGTGTACCAGGTAAAACTGTGGGCTTAGGTGACAAGAATAATCTGAGTGTGCTGGAGGATGTCTACACACTCATTCAAAAGCAGAGCAAGAAAAGGATTATTTTGTTAATTATTTCAGAGTTCTGTTTTGTATCTCTGCCTTTCTGCCTGCAGATGTCTACTTAGGGCTATCGCAGTTGCTAGCAGATGCCTAGTGAGACACACTCCGGTAGCATTTGTGTTGCTTCAGTGGTAGAATTTGAGGTCTGTATTATTGTCTCAGGTCTACACAGCCATCTATTTTCTACATCCCACTTTCAACAAAATACTCATATTCCCAACTCTTGGTTAAGACCTGAACTTGCTAACTCAACAGTTTTCAGGTGCAGAAAAAAATCAGTGGGGCCTGAGTTTCTACACATAGGAAGCTTTGGCATTGACATCCTTGTAACCAGGGTGTCTTCTCCACCTGAAGAGGTGCCCGTGGCAGCACTTACACCCACTCAATGGACTGTTTTCCCTCTCTGTGGTGGACAATAGCTCCTTTATGGATTTAAATGGTTTATTCCTCTATCCAGATCCACCGGGAGGGCATAGAGATGGCTGAAGCCTCAGAGCAAGAAAACAGTTAACTAAGAGATAGAAATTACCTGACTGCTAGCACTTCACCACCCAGGAGAAGATTCCAGTTAGCACTGCTCACCACAGCTCTAGAGCTGGCTGGAAAAACAAGGAAAAACAGATAAATAGAGATTCATAAAGCTTTCGTTCCAAGAGGTGGTGCCTGTGACGACTGGGGTAGAAGAAGGGAGGTCAGTATCTGCTCTGGCCCCACCTAGCAGGTCCCACAACCCAAAGACATCTGGCTGGGCACCCTTGGGAGAAAGCAGCAGCTCACAAAAGCGAAAGGAATCACTTCATCACACGAGTGCAGAGCTAAAATCTGACACTCAGTACCACGTAGCATTGCTGAGGCCAAAAATATAAACTGGCAAAACCAGTTTGAGGGAATACCAGCAGACAGGCCATTTATTACTCTCCCTATTTTGTCTGCTTCTTTCTCTAAGTATCCACTCCTGGGCACTGTCAGAGACAGACTGTGGCGAAACATCGCTGTCATTCACTACAGCTTTTTACTGAGACTTCCTCAGAGGAAAGGCTGCAAATGCCACTAAGGAAGATGACAGATGCTGCAGTCTTTAGGAAATGAACCATTCTTTGATTGCTTGCTTAGCTGAGCAATTTGCGATGTGATAGACAGCAATTATATCATCCAGTGTCAATTTGCCTATTCATTTTTCCCTCTCCACATGTTTCCTCTTCTTGATTGAATAATCACCAACAATAATCACAAGCAGCTGGGGGAAGGAAGTACATCCATCGGTTTTAATGTCAGCAAGAATGAGAGCTGATTCCTCCAGCATTCACACAGCTCTGCATCTTCAAAGTCATTTACATTTTTCCTTACACCAGTGCTAATATCAAGATCGTATTATTTCTATTACCTCCTCCTGTTTCAGTTTATACTCTAGGAACAATAGAATGCCACAGGAAAATACCCAGTTTCACAAAATATATGGTTGTTTCATCTGCTATTCTGTATTCCCACAAATATTCTTACATTTACATTTTAATTCTCCTGATGCTGAGAATATTGACAGAAGTGTAAGCTTGTAAAACTGCAGCTCAATAGGATAGACCAGACCCAAGGAAGATGAGTTTATGTAAAGGGTGAGGACAGTAAAGGACAGAGCTGTTAGGAAGGTGTAAGCACGCAAAACTCGAGGATTGCAGAGGCTTTTCAAAGCTTGTCTGTGCACAGATTGCTACTTCTAGTAATAAATTACCTTACTGTGCCCCTATATGTTGTAGGCTACAATCCAGAATATAACATTGAACATCCAGTGATCAAAATATCAAACTCATTTTATATCATTGTATAGCCCTACATATATTTTTTTTTATCTGTACACATATAAGATATTTATCATCATATAATTCTATAGTGGTATGCTCTAGCTATACGAACCCATTTCTGTCAGCGGAGCTTCCAACTCTCTCTGTTCAGAGATGCAGAACAGCAGAAAATACAAAATGAGTTTGAAGGCACAAAAAGCAGCTCAAAGATTGCCTTTCCCATGAAACTGTTAAAGTGGTTTATTCAATAGAATTAAATCATCTTTCAAACACAGTGACACAGACCAAAAATATACCCTGATTACTGTTTTAGTTATGGCTTACATCAATTGATAGGCTTTCCATTACAACCATAACACAGCTACAGAAACAATAAGCAAAAATTACAGGGTGGAAGGTTGAAAAAAGAAAGGTGAGTCAATGGACATAAGGGATTAACATCACCATGAAACTACCATGACTCTGCTTGGATTTCTCCACCCCCACCCTCACCGCCTGACAGAAATAACAAACATGAAACAAGCTTTATTTTTGTAATAGCCCAAGCTCTCCTAGTGTGAAGACACGCAGTTTTGCTCCACTATTTCCAAACTAAGCATTTCTTTTCCAGCAGCTGAAAACGGGGGACATATTCAACAGGCGGCAGCTGTTCAATATGATTTACATGGGCTGAACGCAGAGGTTTGATCAGGGACCTCATGGTTGACAATAAGAAGGACCCAGAAATGAAGCAAAAATCACCATGTCCTGTCCCAGATAGAGCAGGCACCAGCAGTTTTCCTTGTCTCTCAAGGGGACAGGCTCTAGTGTCACACATAAGTGTGTATCGTGTGGACAACGCAAGGTTAACAAATAGGGATTAATTCAATTCTGCTTGCTCCCCACTGCTGAAACAGATAATAACCAGAGTCTTCAGAAACCGTATGGAGCACTGGAGATACTTCAGTGTCTTGGTCCATCAGACAGTTTCAGGTAGAACAGACATTTCGAGAACTAGCCAACACAGTATCTGACTTTGCTGGCTTAATCTGTCACCATTTTACATGCTAACACATTTTACAGTGATTAGTACAGTTAAAAACGTACATCAACTTACCCTAAGATCAAACACCAAGAACATTTATGGCTTCTAAAGGGAAAGTCAGACATGTCGGTAACATATTTACAGCTTTCAGTCCTTGAAGCGTTGAGGCAGATTTGTCTTTCTGTAAGTTTCCCACTACGGCCCAATCCCTCATTTCTGCTGTTTCTCAGATGCTCAGGGCTTCGGGGAGCATCGGAGGTGCTCACGGCCTGGGACTCAGGCTCCCTCACTCTAACACCTAGAGTACATTTGGATTTCCCTTAAGTTTATGTAAAAAAGCACTTAAGTACAACTGCTTGTTGATTTTGAATACCATGCAGACAACACAAGGATGCCCAGCAGCCTCACCCACATTAGACAGGATGATAATAAGACATAAAATGGTAATAGTTTGGGAGGGGTTTGAGGGAGATGCAGATTACTGGCTTAGAAGCATTGGACCTGATGTTTTTTTCTGTTGAAGCCAAATGCAAACGTTGTGCTGGCTTCAAAGGGAATGGGCTGAATACTGCCTTGAACAAATTCGTATCACTGATTAATTCCATGCTGGTATTTTAAAGCAAGCAGAAAAAACTCTTTTCTCGAGGCATGTGATTCACATACATACAGTCAGGTACAGAGGGTTCATTTGTGATTTCATACAGTGATTTACACTACCAGGATGAAATGCTTTGCATAGGTGAGTTCAAAAGGGTGAAAAGTGCCAAAATCTGGAAGAGAGAGTGCCAGTCACAACATTTCTGCTTCCAGATAAGTTTGTTCTTTACCCACATCATTAAAAACACAGTATTGTTACTGCACCATATCTACAGTATGTTATAAAATATATCTGAAATCAAATGAGTCAGAAACAAGAGGCTGCTCTTCCTGCCCAAACTCAGGGCCTGTTTCTGGAGGCTTGCTCTGAAGTACACCAAACTTTCCACAGACTTCAGGGGATTTTGGAAAATGCCCTAAGCATAAATACCGACTCCTTTATTCCCAAAACCTCAGCTCACTCCAGAATTTCCCAGGGAATTTGGCCCTTAGGGATTGCCGAATTTTGCTGTTTCCTTCTTCATATACTTGTAAAAGCTCCAAAGTTCTCTGCACATTCGGATGCAGGCAAAATAGGGGGCAAGGACAATTTCAGAGCTCTCCATTTTCACTACCCAAGCTTCTGCTCTCCACAATCAGAGCTTTGCTGACAAGCCACCAGGCCTCAGAAGATTAAAAAGGGTAGATTCCCTCTCGCTCCATGTCTCAGTGTTTATCCACCTCAGTTTCCCTCATACGCAAACCAGAGATTGCTCCTTCCTACCACAGAAAGCCGAGCACGGGCAGTTCGCTCACAGAACTGCGTCAGCACCGGCGTTCTCGCCTTCAAGGTCTGAGCGACATTTCGACTGATTCGCTGAACCCCCACAGAGTGGACTATTCTTAGAGTTGATTTCCTTCTGTCTACTACATCTTTTCCTCCCGTCTACCACATCTAACCACCCCGAGTGAACATCACCTTTAATTTCTCATCAGCCGAGTCTGCTTGGGGGCAGCTTTTGTCAGGGACCAGGGGAGCTTCTCTTGCCCGTTGCAAGCTGTGAAGCTTCATCTATCATCTCTGTCGCATTACTCCACAGGCTCTGGATGAGACTTGTAGTTGCAATCTCCTATATTCCCTTTACATCGCTTTTCCAGGCAACCACGGACCTACTCACCACGGTGCCTCTCCTCCCCGAGATCGCAGCAGGAGGAGCTGCCACGGTATGGCTCTCCCTTTGCAATTCATGAGCTGGCTTTGACAACTCCATTGCAATCACAGAAAATATGCTAAAATATTATAATGGCCCTATCACCATTTAATCCATTCCGTCCAACAGCAAAGCTGGATTTCGTAAATCAAAAGTAAGCAGCTAAACTATTTCCACAAAATACTTCCTTCCCTTTGATGAAAGCACTGGCAGATTCATAAGCCTCCTCTGTTGACCTGACAATAAAGGAGGAGCAGTCCTGGTTATGTTTTTCCGACTGAATTTGCATTGCCAGTGTATGCAGATCTCAGGAACTTCTTCAGAGATTTTCCTATATACGGAGCTGTGGATTAAACCACGACATTGTAATTTTCTCTCTCCCTGTCTCAGATTTCATATCCTCAACAAGAGAGCTGGGATTACAGCTTGAGCTCAGGATGTGGTACCAGACAGCTGACAGCGTTTCTTCTTGGACAGATCAGATTTTTGTATCAGGGGATTTCTCTGGGGCCTGCAGGCTTTTCTGTGGGAAAGCACGACATGCTATGCACGCCCTTTACTTGCCATTAACAGTGTGCAGCAAACACACGCGGCTTTCTGACAGTCAATTCTTATCACTCAGGTATCCCATTATTCAAAGAAGGTTAAGATTGGACATTTGGAGCTTTGACCGCATGGGAGAAGGGGAAACAAAATAGCCTCAAACTCAGACAAATTCTTGATGTCAAAAGAGTCTTTTCTTATGCTCAGTACACAAAAGAATCATGGCAGAAAACAAGGAGGGTCCTTCCTTCTGCAACAGCCCTTCTTTTCATCTGTTTAAGCAGGACGGGTAGAAGCTCAGGCTGGACAATGCTGGCTCACCCACCCCACAGCGATACAGCACAGGTAGTGACCTCTGCCTACCTAAAATATCCCGCGCAGTATTTATTTGCTACCCATGGGGAAGACAGCAGCAGGTAGACCTCAGACCCTGCTCCTACAAGCTGCCACCACACCATTTCCACTCGACCCCACAGATGCTGCAGTACGGCAGCAGGAATCTGATTTTCCAGCACCCCGTGCAAGGTAAGGAGGTCCAAAAATATCCGAAAGCTTCTGCATATGGCATTTCTGACAAATGCCATAGTTTTTCAATCATTTTTTCAGCAACATCTGAAAAATGAATCAGAAAGTAAACACGTTGCAACATGCATTTCAGCTCGAGGACTATTTCATATATATTTCTTTAATTATCTTTCTGGCTTGCAAATCACTCCTTATATCTAACTATACACCTATGTACACCTTCACAGACACGTCTGGGCCTGTTTCTGCAGTCCCTACACAAATAAAATACCCATCCACTTGAATAGGAGCTCTTTTCAGATAAATGTGGCAAGATAGGGCCTTTGGTGCATACGTGCAAGTATCCTGCACACACATTTTAAAATCATTAAAAAAATATAGTAGCTATAGATTTATAACCAATCAAAATCTAAACACAGTAAAACTGCACTTACTACAGTATAGCCTAGGTGAATCTACATTGCTCATTTATATGAAGCAAACAAAGAAAAGGAAATGTCTGTAACCCTGTAATTACAGGTTAACTGTAGTTACAGTTTTGCTTATCCTTTTGTCTGTCCAAAAAGTCCAAAAGGATTTTTGCAATTGAAAAGAGGGATTTGCACCATTTCTTTCCAACATATGGATGCTTCTCAAGTGCTTTCCCATCTTTTTTCAAGTATCTTTCACAACACATCAGACTCCTTTTGGTTGCTTTTGTTCACTTCAATCACCATAGTAAAGAAAAATCCCTTACTAAAGAAGGTAACCTTAGCAAAGCAGCAGCAGCAAAGCAATACTGAAGTCACTACTAGTCCCATACTCAGGCAGAATAAGGAGCAAGGGCTCTAGGTACTGGCTTCAGCGTCATTCCTGTTATCATAAAGCTTAATGCACAGCAAGATGGCCAACCCACAGGGTCACATTGCTCTCTAAATAGCACTTTTGTTACAGCACTTCATTATCAAAGCCCTTTGCACATAAATTTACAAAACACAGCAAAGACAAAGATCTCGTTTGCATATTAAATCAAGGAAACCATTTCATCTACAAGTTCATTCTTAGTGTGCTGCGTATTTCACAGCCAGCTGACACGAAGTGGTGCTCACTAACACACAGTATAACTCTTAAGACCAGAAGCACAACAACATAAATATATAAAGTTTAAGCACAGGTCCTTCACCTACCCCTGGCTAGTATTTCCCAACTGAGCTCCAACACCTTTGTCAAGGATATGGGTTGCTTTTAAAGTAGTCAGACCTCTGGAGTCTAGTGTAAAGTTAAGGAAATACACTCTCACATACCGTCCAGGTCACTGCTGGTCAGTAGGGACTTTCAAAATGGTGACCATAGTGCTTCACTTCCTTTTTGATCATTTTATCTGTAGCGTGAGCAACTTTCACAGCTCTCAGCATAGCACAGAGGCTTTTAAAAGAAGCTTTGTGCATTCATGCATTACAAAATCAAAATGCAAGTCCAGATTTGGATTTAAACCCTCTCCCCCCCAAAAAAACCTATCCCTCATATAGAACTAGCACTTTAAACTCCATATCCTTGATCAAAGATCTTGTAATCTAAGTAAGACAAGAGAAGGCACTGGACAACAGCCCAAGTGCTTCAGACTAAGAACTTACATGAGGAAACTCTGTTCATTTAACTATGCCAGCACAGCTGAAACAGCAAATACCACCCTCCTGTGTATCATACTAGTATGAAAGGGCATATACCAGCAGCCTACTACACCACGGCTCAGCAGCCAAAATAAACTCCAGCAATATGTGGCATCTTTTCTACATCAGGATTTTGCCAATTTAACTGTATCAGGTGAAAAATTAAGCTTGGCATAACTGACAGAGTTACATGGGTAACTTTTTAAAGACTACATCAGCCCTTTTACTGTCCTAGTAACATTCTCAACATAGGAAAATTTCATGCTAAGACATCTGACATCTTGAGATGCATAATTTTAAAATAAGCATCATAATCCAAGCCACAAAGTACCTTCACTGTATTTTAAAATCATTTCCTGCCAGTACTTATCACAGATACCTGAAAGTATTTAACTTGACCTGCACAACAGTGAATCAACATTCAGATACTCTTCCAAAGTCTTTAATAAAAATCAAAGAGGAAATGCTTTTTTTCTATCTTATGCTGTAATATTTGAACCAAAAAATCAACTCAGAAAATATAACTAATCTCCTTGCTATTCAGCCTTAGAAAAGCTTGCAGAAGTGTGAAGGAGCATGTTTCTTCAATAAGGACTCCAATCAGAAGCTGAGATGGTCATGTAGGACGAAATACACACATTGCTTATGCGTTAGCTAGGAGGAAAGCATTACAGACAATGAGAAAGAAAGCATGATCAGCAGAGGAGATCAGAAATATGAGACACAAGAAGGAAGAAGAAGGAAACTCTAAAACAATTGTACACCATGATCAACACAGTTACCTGTTGCTGTGAATTGGAGTTTAACATTCTTTTCTATCCCAGCTGAAAAAAATCATAATGATCTTGTTTATTCCTGCCACATCTATCTCCTATTTTTCACCCATACTTTGTGACATTACAGAACAAAGACCTCAAGTTATGTATTTCCCCTTAAAACTACAATGCTAAAGAGTATTTCCAAAAACCCAAATACCAGAGAACAGTGCTTTCAATAAAATCTGGCAATGACCCAAGGTACTTGATTCAGAAACCTATGTAAAGTCATACAGTCTACACTAAAATTCGCCATCACTGATTCTCCTCAAAAGTTTGGTGCTTTTCTTCATAGTGAAATGATAACCATATTGATGTGTTCTGTTTATCCCTAAACCTATTGGAATTCGTGTTTCTTATCCAACTTGCTTTCCAGGGCAGTGTACACCCTGGGACAGAGGAGTTTTGCTTCTTCTACACTGTTATGGACCCAACTCTGCTAGCAGGAAAGATGCTGGTATCCTAGATCCTATGGGATGCAATGCCTTGAGGAAATTTATATCAAACAATTATTGCATAATCTCAGGGTGTAATAAAACCTCCTACACCACACACAGGCATCAAGTTCCTGTTAGGCTTTTGCATCAGAGGAAGAAGTGTCCCTGTCAACAGCAGCTACAGGTCCCTGTATGAACCCGCAGGATCCCCTTGCTGTGCATGTGGAGGAAGTTGAAGATTTCTGAGGGCATAGCATGAAAACCAGGGCGAGGTTTCACATTGTCATAGTAATGGTGAGTTATAAAAATCCCTGAGGGGTTCATGGGGAAGGCCCAAAAGCCAAAAAGGTGGACCTCTTCGCAGAGCTCCAGGGCAGCAGTCACCAGGATCAGTCCAGTGCTAATCCGCTTGGCCCGCACCCCTTGGCCGAGCCAGTAGCGTGAGACGTTGATAAGATACTGGGGATGAAAGTAATAAACAGCTTGCTGAGATTCAAAATCATCCAGGACATATTTGACCCGGATTGAGACATCCGTGTTGCGAGTGTTGTAGAAAGCTGGCAGCAGCACGGAAGCGTTCTCATACACCTGGAGCACATCATAGAAGGGTTTCCTCCATTTTTCCAGCTTATGAAATCTAAAGGGAAAAGGATGTAAGTGATGGTCAGACCAGCGTGGACTCAGTCTGGACCCAGCAGACAAGAAACCTCTAATGGGCTTTTACTGAAACATTTCTGATACAGAGATAACTGAAATGATGTTTCAGTTAACAAGGGGAATATGGTTAGATTTGCAGTCAAAGCATCAGTATGAAATGCAGGGAAAAAATGCAGGGGATAAAAAAAATACATATTCACCTCTCGTTTGGCAATACATTCATTAAACAGTGGACAAACTTTGCAGACATTTCTGATCATGTCTCACCTCTCATTTTATTATGAGAAGTTTGTCATTTTTCCAGGGCGTGGACAGCTGTATAGTGCACTATGCAATGCAGAACTATATAAAAAAGTGGCAAATACCAAAGCAGAGCAAATGTCTAAAATGTCTAACTGTAACATTTAAAAGAAATCCAAAATGCAAGCAAATTATTTTATGTTGCTTCAGAAAAGAAACACATCCCCCAGCAAGAAAGGAAAGCAGTAATTAGCCCCATGGTCCCAAACCTGTCAGCAAGGTGACATTAAGGTATTGACAAATTTAAAATTAAAATCACCCAGTCAATCATGGCTACAAAGTTTAACTGTCATTTTGTAAAAATATATGACAATAATATGTGTTACTTTATTTAAGCATTTAGGGTGGGATCCAGTTGCTTCTACCCTGAATGTTTCTGAGACAATTGCCTGGGGCTTGCAAGCCTGGCACAAGACTTCCAGGGGAAGGATGGCTCTGCTGTTGTAATTTTAGCTCATCAGCTTCCCACTTTCTATCACTAATGTGCAGGTCTGAGTGTTTAACACATTTCTGTAAGTTGTTACTGATTCCATATACTGAATAACTCCAGTTCGGAATTAAATGTATGATTCATAGTGTTAGTTTAAAGTAAAAAAATTCTCTGTAACAGTTAGAATTAAGTGAAAGGTAGATTTGGAAAAACAACAGAGATGAAAATACAAAAAACAGAAACCACCTTTCAGTAATTATACTGGGATTGACAGTTACGACATCCGTCTTTACCCCAACATCCGTGAAGTATTTCTCAGATATAGGAGGCAAATTGCACCTATAAAGGAAAGAAATTAGTAAGAAAGTTAAAAAATTCCTTGTACCTTTTCGGGACTAGAAAGTAGAATTGATGTAAGCATTTCTTCCAAGGAACAAATCTAGAAACAGACTGAGAATTTAAAATTGTATCAAAACGTGTTGATGCCCAAACTGTGCATTAAAGTAACAGGTTCTTAGGGGCAGTATGAAGATCTCTCTTCTTCCCCGAGTCTGTGAGAGATGACCCCTTTTTGCAGACGTAGCCAATGCTCACTCATTTTGCTTCCTTAATAGCAGTTCAGCTATGTACTTTGGCAGTTTAGCACAAGAAATGGGATGAAGCTCCAAGGACAATCAGCCTATAAAATCAAAGACTTCCTCAGCAACAGCTGAGCAGTGTTCAATAATTAACAGATAAACTATATCTATAACATTGCCCTTAACGTGTTTTGTTTTGTACCAAGAGAATTTAGGGGAAATGTTCCATAAGAGACAAATCAGTCCAGTCCTAATTAATCCAAAACTATCTGCTTCCTTTCTGTCTCCCTTTATAAGTATCTCCCAGCGCAGTATAAGAGCAGCAATTCTGACTCTACAGATTCACCAGAGGATGTCAAAGCTATTAGGAGCAAACTTGTGAAGACGTGCAAACCTTGACTTTGCTCAGCCTCCACTCACCTTGGCCGTGACCTAGATTCACCATCTCACAAAATTTAGAGCATCCCTCAAGAGATGCTGAAGTTACTGAAACACACACGTCCACACAAGCTATTAAACAAGCTTCACTTCCATAGGAAACTCAGCTAAAAAAAAAGCCTCAGCATGTGTTATCAGAGGCAAGATAACTGGCCTTGCAACTAGTTAACCAGTGTAAGCTAGTGGTAGATACTTGCTCACATTTTGAAAACTTTCTGAAGTGACCTACAAGCCTCAATAAAAACCATCACTGTTAAAGATTCCCACATCTCAATCATCCTGCTATGCCTAATTCCCAAACATCTCCGTATTTCTGAAGACCACGGCTGAAAAGGAGAAAACTGTGAAGGTATTTAGGGTAAGCAATGCTCAGTGTTTTCACAACACTACAGTTCAGCTGTCAGCATAATTTCTCAGTCACAGGGACAGGGAGAGTGAGGAGCAGAAGAATGCACAAAAATCCTTCAAAGTCCTTCTCAGGAGGTTCACATCTGCCTTCCAGAGTGTCCCTCTTTATCAGGTCAGAGAAATTTTTTTAGCCATCTGATCCTTCTTATAGGCAATGTTATTTCCAGAGCTTTTCTCTGCTAGGTCTTGCAATGTCCTTCTGAAGTCCTCTAGCATCCTCCGTTCCACCTAGCACTGGGCACTGTGCTCATTAGATTATATTTGAAAAAGATTTTCAAATACACAGCTTCAATATTTTTGAACAGCAAACTCCCTCCCAAGAAAGACTGGATTTGTTGAAAGTGATAATTCCTTATAAAAATGATACAAATCTGCATAAACTGTACTTTTGCCATAAGACTCCAAAAATTCATCCCTGCAGAGAGTAGTCCCATCTCTAAATGCACCCAGTGTTTCATCACAGATCTCTGCTCTGGCCAGTAGATGGAGACAGACAATAACAACTAGCAAACGCAATTCACGTGTCTGTATTTTATATATTCTATTGTACTATAATTAATTGCTATCAGAATTTATTTCATAGAAAAATCTTGGTTGCATCCTGTTGGCCACAAGTTTCCTGACAATAAAAGATTTTGCCAGGTGTCCTGAAGGTATCACTGAATGTTAGAAGTGCTCCATAGGCAGTTTTTGAAATATTTTAAAGAATTATTTTGTTGGTGACCAAGATGGTGATTCCTGGCAGTTTGGTGAACTGGTGTTAGACTGGAAAGTGGATGTGTTCAGACCTGACCTTAAACACAAGCTTTACTTTAAAATTGATGTCAGCAGACCTTAAGCTCTTAAACACTAGCATGTCTTTGTGCATAACGCTGGTCCCACATTTTGGAGATGGTGAACCATGGGGTTCTTTTGCACAAGTACTGATGTATTTATTCATATTTCAGTTCTGCTTAAGCCTCTAGTTAATTAATTACTGGTACCAAAAGCAACCCAATTTCTAAGTTCTGTAGTGATCTGATCTGCTCTTTTTCATCAGTTCTGGTACAGTTCAAGGGAAAGTAACAGTGGTAAAAAGGGACCTCCACTGAAAGTTCTTATAGATAAATGGTGACATTTGCTGCCCGTATTTCCACTTCCACTCAACAGCTTGTCGTCTCCATGTGTAACATGTACCGCTCCTTTCAACCATACTGATAAGCTGTGATCCAACACGATAGAAGGGGATCTACAATAATTATTTAATGTGTATCGGGTACACCAGGCTTTTAAGAAGCAAGTTATGGGAAGCCTGGACTGTTTCACAGATTAAAACTAAGACAACAGTTTTCTATGAAGTGGGCACAAGAGGCAGACACAAGGGTCTGAAAACAATTAATAGTGAAGGTAGGACCTGTAAAATTTTATTTCTCATTTGATGCCAAATTAAATTAAGGAGGCAATGAGCCAAAATCTGACCCAATTTTTGCTGGTATGCAATCAGAGAAATTCACTGATTTATGCACAGTTATTCTAACCTGACAGCAACGTACCCAATATCAGAAAATAGGCCAACAGAAGTAAAAAGATTTTTCTTTTCTACAGAACAGGTCATGAATCTGTGAGCTAGCTGTCATATGCTGTGACCCAGGCAAAGAGCTTAACAGGATTTAGAGAGGGATTAGTCATGCATATGAATAATAAAAAAATCTTTCCCATATATAGTAAGGATGATAAAAGTGCTGCTAAACTCCGTTATTCAGGGACGCAAGTCGTGGGACATCCCAGTCTGTGCAAAACCTGGGTAAGTCCACATATGGTGGGGAGCACAATATGAAGACACTCAACCTTCAAAGTTATTCAGGTGTCTCTGCACACCCTGGAGTCCACAGTACTGATTATTTTAACTCCCATTATCCAGCACTTGAGCTCTGCACCACTTCAGAAACACACCTCTGAGGCACGTGAGCTGCACAGCGTGGAGCTACTAACATCTGGCCAAGCTGCTTGTCATGCAATAGAGGTACCTCTGGTTCAGAACTGCCCCAGAAAATCATGGCCACGTTCACAGGACACTGCTTATGGGCTAATGTCCATGGCAGAATAAATCCACAACCTGAGTGACAGAGGATGTCCTGAAAGAGGACAATAAACTTTGTCAATAAGTCGATGATTAACCACATGGAGTTAGGGAGAAATAATTCCTCAAAGCATAATTTTTAAATAAATATTATACAGTGAGGTGGTTTTTTTGAAACACTGCTTTTTGTGCAAGAAGCAGGTTTGATATGCCCAGTTTGGCAAATCCCATGTTTCCATGTGAGAGAGAATAGCTTTGCAATCTTTTATTTGTCATTAAAATGGGAAAAAAGAAAAATGGTGCTGTGGTGATTACCGAAACACAAAGTCTGCACTGTCAATCTCCCGGCCACATCTGCTGTTCTTCAGAATTCCTCCATTTCCAACCACCGCACATTTCTTAAACTGGGAGCGGTGGTACGGCATATCCTGCAACATGACAGCAAGGAAACAGTTAAATATTCTGAAATACGGAGGCAACAAGTCTCTTTTTTACTTTTTCCTTTTTTTTGTGCAGCTGCATTTTGCTGCAGATGCACTAATCACAGGAAGTTGACACTGGTTCCGGACCGTAATATTCCCATGGTGTGCATAAAAGGATGGGATTGTTTTCTGTGCAATAAGAGATAGTATGGGCAACTAACTCAAGAGAGAAAAAAAGCAATAACCGGGTTTTGTCCAGACTTAATAAGGGAAGAAGTCATTTTAGAAACTTGCTTTCCCTTCTGATTTCCACATGAGGGCATGAACCACAAAATTAGCGTACCCCAGGCATTGCCTTCTGAGCTGCCTGCAAACTGCTCGTTCCTTAGGCTCTGATGTCCTGTTTTTGAGGAGCCTGCACACATAGTTCCAGAACAGCTAGTAAAGCCCAAGAAGCCTCTCTTAAGTCAGACAGCACATTAGAGCTATATATCAGAACCTAGTCCAAATTTTAGTGCTTGCTACCACTAATTGTACTAATAGTATTAATGGTTATTAATTACCACTTTTACTACCAGCAGTGCCTAGAGCGTTGGGTCAGGCACCTTTTTGGACTTGTGTAGGATGCATCTTTCTGTAATCTTCAGGCAAAATTCTGTCTTCATACGCAGACGTGCAGCTGCTGCTGAAGCCAGAGAGAGTGAAAAACACATCTCCGAGAACAGATCTGGACCGTTAGGGTGAGAGGGTTGTGACGCAGAACTGTGCTGCGCTACACCTTATGAATATGTAGAGAAGTGCTTATATAAGCATGAGAGTGCTCGTTTTGGTACATACATATTTTATCAATAATTTCATACCACAAACTACAGAGGGATACAATAGTGGCGTGACATTTCTAGGTGATTATTCCCAGGATCTTTCCATAGCATTCATAAGCCATGAGGCAAAAGGACATGCAATTACACCTATCTGGGAAAAGCAGCCTCTGTCTAATAGAGAGGCAATATAGAGTTGTCTGTGCTTTATCCAGTGATTTCTTAACACAAAATGCCCCTGCAGTTCTGAAAGGGAGATCAGAAGAAGCCAGCTCTCTGTATTCAGCACAAGGCTCTTGCCCTTACAGTCTTGCTCCTGTGCTTTCAGCCCTTTATCTTCTACATTTGCCATGCTGCAGCCCTGCTCCTAGGCAGAGGGTGGCTTTGGCCGCATAGGTGCTGCCCAGTGAATCCCAAAGGCACTTTGGCATGGGATAGAGCCTGCAAAGCATCCTCAAGGCATACCTGGATAAATACAACAGCAGCTATAGGAGACTCCTAGCAAAGGCGTAGATGTCTAGTCTTTCACGCATTCATCTGCACAATTAGGTAGGGTTTTGAGAACAATACTCCTGGACTTAGATGTACCCATTCTTTGCACGTCTCCAGATGTCAAAGTGCTTTCCTGGATCTGAGCCTTTCCCCTGCTCTGTCCCGGTTCCCCATGCGCACATTTAGATAAGAGCACTACCCTACCTCTTAGCAGTGCTCAGAAAGCAAATGGATTAAAAGTGATTAGACCCTTAAGGACAATGTTCATGACACAAACCTATGTACTTGACTCAAATATTTTTCTGACTTTCTGAAAGGGATGGATTTCAGTTATCCCCTCCAAATATGCATTTTAAATTCATGAGGTGTGCCCCATGATAAATTGGCTATCACATAAGCCCATTTCTGCCCGTCAGTCACTATGTGCAATGGGAATTGCCCACTGGTTGTAACTTTGAATGATCCTCAGGTCAAGGATTATTTGCTGAAAAGGCTTTGAGTAATCATTATGAGGAATATATTTTTAAATTGTGCAGCCTGTTCACAAATAAGCTGCAAACAGAAGTAAGTATAAAAAGTTAGTCATTGTGAATTTTAATTATGAAATAATCATGCCCCTAAATAAGCAGACCTACCCCAAATGTTGAATTTATTGTGAGTATTGTACTTTTAAAAAGTTCTGATCAGTAAGTGCCTCTTTTATTCAGTTTTCTTAAGTTATTTCATTAACCACTTTGCTGCTAGGTCAGTAATATTCTGCAGGAAAATAGATATATATATTGCATACTAGAGCAGATGACCACTAGAAAATAGGACAATCAGCTAAAATATTGTATCAAAAATAAACATTTTCAAAGTATAAGCAATGCAGTTTGTAGAAATGTCAAACAGCCAACTGCTAAATGCTTGTCTATGGAATACTGTCTAATGCAGCAAGCAGAGTGAAGCTGATTCTGCAAATGGGCAGAGGCATGAGGCACCTTTGGAAACATTTTGAAGACTTCTTGGTTGACATGGAAGATTCCGCTAGTATCCACTTCATATTTCAGTTTAGTTCCCAAGGGGGTATTTTTCTGGGTGGTGAACAGAAAGGCAGGGGCATTACAACACCTTGACAAAGTAGACCTGTAAAATGAAGAAGAGAGAAATAAGATCAAGGAGCTGATAGCATGCTTTAGGCTTCGCAACTACTATTACTCTTAACAAGGCATTTTTCAGCAAAAAGAAACTTTTTAGCTGTAGGAGGGGTAAAATGGTGGTTTGCTGGATTTTCCTTTAGAAAATTTCAGATGCAGTGAAATTTTTCTTGGTTGAGGAACTTATGGTAAAAGAAACAAAACCAAAAAAACCCAGAAGAAATGAGATACCTGTACCTGTCTCTTCTACGCTGCAGGAAATACACGTGCAAATTCTACCCTGCTCCAGACCCCAAAGCTGTACTTTTGCCCCCCCGCATCCTGCAGAAACCATCCTAATGAATTAGTCCCTCTCTGCTTTAGTGGTCTTCCACTTTTTGTAAATTATTTACTCATCACTGGGCAGGAAATGTAGGAGTTAAAGTATTCATCTGGGGACGTGGATGCTTGGCAGGGCAGGGACTTAAACACAGCAATACCTAAAGACACTACCCCACTTACCAGACTACTGTGGAGCACAGCACACTTTGATTACAAAAACAACTTCTTTAAAGATCTTAGTTTTGCCTTTGACCTTGCAGATGTGCATCAGGAAGATGACGTGGCCCGGACATATGGGTGCCAGGAAGACTGGTCATGGCTACAACTCCAAAATCTCAGACAAATGGCCAAAATTTTCTTTGTTCCTGGGACAAAAGGGCAGGTATTCCAACGCAAACAAGAACAGTTTTGAAATCTCAAAAATGGGATTCATGGCCTTAAAGAAAAAACATTCAGCTCTGACCCCCTCCCTATAAGTTTCATATGAAATTTAAATAGGAAAAGCAGCTTTCCAAATAGGAATCCATTTCTTAGCTCCCACCTTTCCCTGAATGCTTTTCTCCTTCTACTGGTGGACCTGAAAGCCCTGACTTCAGCTTACTCTTACTCCAAAGCCAGTCTGTTCCTCAGTCAATGCATCTTACACCTTTAATGAAAAATACATGGCATGGCAAATGCACAAACACGAAAACAAAGTCAAATGGCTCTCAAAGAACCTAGATTAAATACTTTGCCTCTGGGGTATGTGGCCTCATTACGAGTTGGAAGAATAAGCCAGTCTTCTTCATGGGCTTTATTACAAGCACCAGAAAGCAAATACAGAATTATGCAAACACTTCAGTGATGTCCAATTAGTATTATACACTTGACTCATGCAGAATGACACTATTGTGATCAGATTAAGGCAGCAATTGAGACTGAATAAGTCAGGGAATAACTTCTAATAACAAAATCATTAAATAATTACAAGCAGGTAGTGGGATTGAATTGTGATATTTGAGAGATGAAAAAACTCTTCATTAGTTCTGCATTAAGGAATTGAAAGAGTTGTTGTTCTTTAATCTAATGTCCAACTGATTTTCTAGAGGTACATTCCTTCATGGAAATGTCTGATACCTGATGGAGGAAGACTGTCAAGGAAATTGTTTTCCTTAGTCTCCAGATACAAAAGCTAGTGTGATTTTTGTGCTTCCTCCCTCCCTGCTGCTTAAGTAGCTGCCATTTAACTTTTGCTGGATTATCCTCATCTCACCTGATGGTCCAGAACTGGCAAAGTTCGAAAGCCCACAGCTCAGTGTTGTTAGACCACCACCTTTTAGCCTCCTACTAGTCTACCTCCAAACTCAGAGACTAGTCTGCTTTTAAAGGACTACAGTTTCCCCACACATTCACACACTGAAGCCTCTGTCCCATAAGACAAAAATGAAACAGACTTTGAACTTCTTTGGTTTTTTATGACTGGCATGATTGTTGTTCCTGGAACCAGCTAACAAAGGTTACGTTGTATCTAGGTGCTGGTGGGAGTTTCTTAAGCAGTGATGTATCAGTCAGGCAGGTATCATCAGCGACAGGAGTCTTTCATCTTTTCTTTCTCTTAATGCACTGTCTAGGATGGAGAGAGGTTCTTTGCTTTGTGCTGGTGTTGGTGGCCTGAGAGAGAGTGATGGTCCTCCTGATGGTCTTTAGATAGCCCTTTCTCTTTGCTCCCACCTCTGGGCTGCCCTCCATACTTCAACGTGCTCTTCTCCATACTTCAGTGTGCTCCTTGCACTCTGGGCACAATCATTAGTTCTCTTACTCCAAGCAATCTTCCAGATAGTAGGCTCTAATCCTGAATGGCTCTTGTCTTCAAAATGGGCTCTGATAATTGCCCATCAAGTAATTTCCAGAAAAAAATATACTAAAAAACCCTAAAAAACTTATGTGTGGAACTCACGTTGGAAAAACTGCTATGAGACTGGGACTAACAGTGAGTTATTTTTAAAGATGTTAATGACTAACTCGGCACATGCATTCTCACATTCTCTCATTAACTCGTGACAAGCTATTTCCTGGAATCATGCAAGAGAATTTGGGAGAAAGTTGCAGGGCCATATTCTAAACAACAGCTCTGAATTGTGCCAGTGACTTACAGATTTAACCAGTCTGTATTTCACTTACTCTGAAATAACGCGTTTTCTCTAGACCTATTCAAATATTGCCCTTGAATATATCAATATACAACATTCAAATATTGTTTTGGCTTCCTTCTACTATTGCCTTCAAAAGGCCAATTTCAAAAGTTGTATCTTGAAAGGACCATGGAGGTCCTTCAGCAAAGAGGAAGTCACATGAAGGAAGACAGAATACTACAGAAACAATCTGCAGAGGTCTCTGTAGACCAGAAAAAATATCTAGATAGTCAGGAAGTAATAGCTGAGAAGCCATTAAAAAAAAGGAAGTCAAGAACAAGGTCTGACAGTACCCAATACACCACAGAAAAAAATCCACTTTGCGTATTTTGTAGGCCAAATTTGCAGCGTCACCAATGATATTACCATTTTACACCACCAGAGAGTTAGTTTGATGTATTAGGTGCAGCCATTAAGTCTTGGCTCCATCCTCGCTTCTGCCTGAATCATACCTGGAAGTCTTTCCCATACCAAATTCCCTGCCTTTCCTGGGAAGACTGTTCCACGTGCCAGCAGAGCTCTCTCACTCTTGCTATTCACTTTTTTAAAGCAGAAAAAAGTCCATATTTATTCAAAAGGAAGGTACTCCAACAGTAACAGTGTTATGCTGCTTACTCTTGCTATCCATATGAAGGTTTGATCTCTCTACAGGAAGCTAAACTCAAACTGAAGTAAATCTTACTCAGTCTCATTAATGTGGACCATTCTTACTTGAATAAATTAGCTTCTGTGACATTCATCTCCCATTTGCACATCTGTAGGCTCTTCCATCTGTCAAACAATTCCGTTTGTTTCACCCTAAAAGTTAAAAAGAAAGAGAACTAAAATTCACTTTATTACAAGGACTCCATTTCCTAAAACAGCTGCAGCCAGGGTACCACATGGTAGGCTTTTGATAGGGCAAACTAGTCAGTCTAGCCAGTGCAAAATTTATCATTCTTATTTCTTTTTCTGCTCAGACATAGGAACTGTAAGTCATGTATATACAGGTACTGACGGAGCTCTTCAGATGTTTGGGACTGATTTCTCTTCCCTGATAGGCATTCTCCATTTCTGCAGGATAAAAAAACGCAATATCGAGCAAGCATCTACTGTACCAAAACCTGTCCATGGTCTGCTGGGAAGCTAATGAGTGTCTGGCAACCACAACGGCTTTGAGGGGAAAACTTGCACCTAGCAGAAGGGCCCAGCAGAAGGGGTATTGGAAATGAGGATACTTTAGATAATTTGGCCAACTACCATTATATTTTTGTGAGGTTATCTTAATCTGTGAGACCCTACAGAACAGCACTGTTGGTAAATCCATTTTATAAATGGCAAGAGCACAGACATAGAGATAAACACCTGTGACGATAATGACGTGCAAAGCTCTTTACATCAGGATCTCTCCCTCCCCCTCTGTTAATAAATACACTTTTAGTTACATCAAAAAATGACACTCCTATTTCTACTAGGCTGATACAGGATGACACATTTTTGGTGATATCATCAATTCCAACCACTTATACTTCAGAGTTCATACATATTCTTCTGTATTTGGACAACAGAGATAATGAAGGCCCTGCAAATATCTAGAGCTAGGGAGAACTGTGATAATCTGGCTAGGAAATTTTGAAGTCTGGGACTTCTTCAAGACTGATAGGTCTTAGTGAGTTCTCTTCAGGCCTGAGGGCTTTGAATGTTTGAATAAAGCAAAGACTTTTAAGATAATTATATATGTAAAGTGAGTAGAACTTAGGATTTCCCAGGCTGTGGAAGTTACAGGAAGGAACTAGGTCATATTGTACTTGTAGCCCACCAGAGCACACTAACCTGAAAATCTTCCATTACCGTAAGGGCTGACTTAGGAAATGTAGCACGTTAGAGGCAAGTATATCAGAAGAACCCAGCAAAGTAAAATAGCTTAATGACAAGTGGCATGTGTTGTAAAAGTAAGGCGAACTCTATCCAGCTGAGCAGGAGTCCACCACCTTCTATGTGCCATTGGATAAGATGAAGAGGAATAAGTAATTCTTTGTACCATCTGAGAAGTATGCAGAAAAGCAATTCAAAACTCCTCGTCTTCAGCAGAACATTGGCAGAAGTGTGACATTCTCACCCCTTCCATTTATTTTTAAGCAGTGCAAGTCAGCAAGCAATGCAAAGTTGTTGCTCGTGTATCCTTTATCCAGTACCAAATACAGAAGACAAGGACATAACCTACATTTTCTGTGCATAAAGTCAATGAAGGAGACATGCTCAAAATCATGCAGACCTGGAGCAACAAACTGTATTTTCTGTAGCCTTGATTGCTTAAGGCTACACACTTGTATAGCTGCACTTTCAACTGATATTCTCAGTGCACTTTACAGACCTTAATAAGCCTTGTGGATTGTCAGTAAGACTACTAAACCACTGGGTTTAAATATGGTAAGGGATTAGGCATAATCTAAGTGCCTAAATTTGGTGCAACGCTGAAAATGCAAAAGGGCAACACAAAAATACCCTGCTATGCTCTGTTCAATGAGTTCCATTGGCAACCTCACATTTTTGCCCAATTCCATTGCTATGGCTTCACAGGTACATCTCATTCAACTCATTAGTTTCCTGATTGTCCTGGTTTCGCCCGAGATAGAGTTAATTTTCTTTCTAGTAGCTGCTATAGTGCTATGTTTTGGAGTTAGTATGAGAAGAATGTTATAACACCCTGATGTTTTCAGTTGTTGCTAAGTCGTGTTTAGACTAAGTCAAGGACTTTTCAGTTTCTCCTGTCCAGCCAGTAAGAAGGCTGGAGGGGCACCAGAAAGCTGGGAGGGGACACAGCCAGGACAGCTGACCCAAACTGGCCAAAGGGGTAT
>JAVKLA010000074.1:79382264-79418436 GCA_034782735.1 Sagittarius serpentarius
AGCAGGTCCATGTCTTTCTTGAACTGAGGGCTCCAGAGCTGGACACAGGACTCCAGGTGGGGTCTCACCAGAGTGGAAGAGAGGGGGAGAATCACTTCCCTCGACCTGCTGGCCACGCTTCTCTTGATGCAGCCCAGGATCCTGAATGTGCATGTTCTACACACTAGCTACAGGCAGGTATACATCCCCACGCAACACTCAGCACGTTACACACCACTGCTGCCTCTTTGGGCATAGTGGGGATAGCAATGGCTGTCAGGCTCATCCTCGCCTTTCACGTAACACTGGATTTCAGTACCCTGTATGTGCCTCAGGACAGATAAGAACGGCAAAAATCTAGATTAACATATATTTTTATCTTTCCTGCACACTTGTGGCTCTGCTGCTAAGTTAGAGAATGGCAGCTCAGATGTCAAACAGCACAGGCTATCATGTGGGAATGCCACAGCAGGGGAAAGCTGGCTTCAGCCCATGGCACTAGAGACAAAGATGTCATTTTATGAAACAGAGATGGAATTTCCTGAGTCCCATAGATTCCCTTTGATCGTTGCCTGTTTACCCAATCAACAAACCAAAAATAGAAACGAAAAAGGATGTGTTACCAAAGAGGCAGAAGGGTAAGGAGGAAAGGATTAGGTAAAAAATAAACCACTACTGGATCTAACAGGAAATGCATGAGGCAGTATTGCATTTGTAGCAGAGTTATTGCATTAGCCTACAGCTTCAAAAAGCACAGGACTGTCCTGCAAGTCACGAACTCTCACAATAGGTCCAGCTTTTCCAGCAGAGTCACTGAGAGTGGCGAATTTACCATTTGGCACCTTGTGGAAGTGCAGAGGGAGGATCCATGAAACAGGCCAGATGACATGCTGCTGATGGGACACCCACATGCCTCCCACAGCAAAGGCAGGGGACACTGACAGCAGTGTCACTTCTGCACCGAGCGAGGGAGAAGATGCTACTGGCCATGGGATAAGCTCAACTGAAACTAAGTCATCCTGCTCGAGCTGCTGAACAATCATCTAGGCTGTCATTCATAAGCCCTGAACCACATCTGAAGCACCCAGCCAGACGCTAAGCCTCCTTTAGTGTTAATGCTACTGATGCTGTAGCACTTAGGTTGCAAGCGTTAGTGACAGTACAACAGCATTAAGGAATTTGTGAAACAGTATCTAGTCAATAGACAAAAAAACATTCTTCTCTTTCTCCCAGGAGTGTTCATGCTATCTATTTGCTTCACAGCAATTCCCCTCCTGCTACAGACACCGAGGGAAATTAGCAGAGGCAGCTCCCTGGAGCACCGGCCAACCTCATCCCGCAGAAGTGTTTCACGCTGTACTTTCCCAGGATACAGCTTTTGCACAACACTGGGCTCTAGCACAAAGAACATGGGTTCCCTCAACCCCCGCAGATGTCCTTTAAACTCAGCTCCTCTGCTCAGCAGGGTCTGGTCCTGCTGGGAGTGTTTGGAGACCAGCCCCCAACACTCTCCCAGAGGAAGCATCAGTCTCACCCACTCCCTGGGCTCTGAGTGCTACTTCTGCCTATTAACTCCCACGCTAAACCGCGTAGTTCCCTGTGAATGAAGACGCATTTGCCTGTCAGAAAGCTTAATTAGCACAAATGGAAACCGTCCTCCCCATCATCTTCCTCAGTCTGACATCCAGCTAAGAAGCAAGGGTGTAGTGCAGTTTATTTTGATTTATGCTCTTGATTAGTGACAAGTGACATGCCTGACTACGCTACTCCTTTTGCTGTGGAAAAGGGCTGTGTTTCAGCTTTACAAGAATGACAGTCATGTTTTATATCCATAAAACAGAGTTGATATGTCACCTCCAGAATGTCCTTTCCCTGCATTGCCTTCGCTTCCCCTGCTGAAATCTAAATAACTTTTTCTCCTCAAAGGTCACAAGTCTACCAGCAAACCAACACAAGAACTTATGATTCTTTACAATAGGGAACACAACTACAACCAAATCACAACAAACAGCATAGTTGCACATGGGATTGCATTTTCCCAGGGTACTGGGCACTACACACAACTCACTGCTTTATGTCCATTCAGGTCAATTGTAGCTTTCAGATCTACATTTTTCCAAGATCAAATCCTGTATCTGAATGCCACACAAATCACAAGTGCTCAGAGAGGACTCTTTTTTTATGGTTCTCAGTACTGAATGCCCAGAAATTTGATGCTATTCACTCTGTAATTTTCCATTTTTTACTGAGACTTTCTTCTTTTCTAACCTTCATGTCTTCCGTTGCAACCTCGCTTCCAGCTGAGCAGCTTACTGAGCTCACTAGTGAGAGACAGATTTGGTTTCCCAGTGCACCAGCTAACTCTTAGGTCTTTGATCATTGGCAGTTGGGCTGCTCCTGCTTTCATCAAAAGTAAGCTTTTCTTGATCATGCTACATGAATTAAAAAGCCTGAGACTTCAGTCCTGCCTTCAAGCGACACTTGGACTGAGGCACTGATTTATCTGATATATTGAACAAAGGTTTTAAAATATAATTGAGTGTAATTGTCAGACATCTTTTAAACAAGGCCATTTTCCCCTGCACAAGCCGCCTTCCCATTTTGCTCGTTCCTGCAGTGCTGGTTCTGCACTGTTTGCAGTCAGGCTGCAGCACTTACGCTGCCAAGAGAAGCAGAGTATCGCAGGAAGGATTCCACCTACCCTGCAGGAAAAACAAAGATCTTTCCAAAAATATACATTATCCGGTGACTAAGAAATAAGAACAAATGAACCAAGTCCTGCAGGCTTCTACTAAATACTTATTAAGAGAACTGTCCAATTAGCAGTGCCTGCACTCAGCAGTATGGGGAGATCCATGGCCAGCCTAGGGTCTAGATTCACCTTCCCTACTCAGGAAACCTTGCAAGTGTGCCAGAGCACACTCCCCAAAGCACATGGGGACTCGGGTTCATCTGGCAAGGCCAGCATGGGATCTTCAGACCCTTGTAGCAAAAATACTGCTGAGGTGGAGAATAACATGGCTATAGGGCCTCTGGAAAACTCATCCAGAGCAGAGCAAACTAGGTGTTGACTTCATCAGAGAGCCCACTGCAAGTGAGCAACCAAATCCCACTAGCCTTTGCTTCTATTAATGTTTCCATGTGACAAGATCAAAAACTACAAGATTTGGTCAAAAGGTTTAAGGGCTTGACATCAATACAGTGATTTTTTCCCCTCAAACAGTGCATGCTACCACTCCGCATGGCGTATCCTCCCAAGATTAGTTTGACCCCATTTGGAAGGCACAATCCCCGTTTGTCAGACAAAGAAGCTGATGTAGAGGCTGATTGACAGGTAAGTCTGTGGAAGGCAGGAACTGGGACCTTGGGATCTGCTCTCATAGACACTGCCTAGACTACACAATTACCACCAAGAACAAGAGCAGCCACTGAAGTTGATGGAAATCATAATGACCTTGCACACTGCACCTTGCAAAACAAAACACCTGTGGATGTACTGATGTTAAATGAGATCTCCCTGCTCTGAAAATTGTCAAGTGAAGCAGAAATGTTTGATGCCCTTAGATTAATTTACACTCCACTAGGACTGTGGCACAAAAAACCATGTTGCTGCATGTGTTGTTTCTGCTGTTTGAGAGCCTGTGTTGACTTGTCCACACCAGGATGGTGCTTGAAAGACTGAAGTGAAAGAGCAGGTGCTGTGGGCACAAAGGAGGAGGCTGGAGAAGCAAGTCTTCTCCTATACAGGTTGGTGAAACTATTTCACTACCTCCTCATTGGGGACAACAAATATTAAAAAAAATGGTTCACATTCCTCCTGGCTACCACCTGCTGATGCCAATGTCACTGGCATTAACTGGTTTAAATCTTTTACCACTTTCATCTCTAATGCTACTAAATGTAGTAGGTATCTTACTGACCATGAACTTTCAGTATGTGGCTGTAGCTAGGAACAAAATGTGTCATTATAAACTGTGTCATGTAAAAAAAATCAAAACATAAGCAAGAGAAAATGGTCATACATCTTTGTATACATTACGTGGCAATAGCTCTTCTGAATTACTACATCCAGTTCTGGTATTTCTGGGCTGTGCTCGCAGCCCAGAAAGCCCACTGGATCCTGGGCTGCATCAAGAGAAGCGTGGCCAGCAGGTCGAGGGAGGGGATTCTCCCCCTCTACTCCACTCTGGTGAGTCCCCACCTGCAGTGCTGCGTCCAGCTCTGGGGCCCCCAACATAAGAAGGACGTGGACGTGTTGGAGCGGGTCCAGAGGAGGGTCACGAAGATGATCGGGGGCTGGAGCACCTCTGCTATGAGGACAGGCTGAGAGAGCTGGGGTTGTTCGGCCTGGAGAAGAGAAGGCTCCGGGGAGACCTTATAGTGGCCTTTCAATACTTAAAGGGGAACTATGGGAAAGCTGATGGGGACAGACTTTTTACAAGGGCATGTAGCGATAGGACAAGGGGCAATGGCTTTAAACTAAAAGAGGGTAGATTTAGATTAGATATAAGGAAGAAATTCTTCACTGTGAGGGTGGTGAGGCACTGGAACAGGTTGCCCAGAGAGGCTGCGGATACCCCATCCCTGGAAGTGTTCAAGGCCAGGTTGGATGGGGCTTTGAGCAACCTGGTCTAGCGGAAGGTGTCCCTGCCCACGGCAGGGGGTTGGAACTACACGATCTTTAAGGTCGCTTCCAACCCAATACATTCTATGATTCTATTTCAACTCTGAGGGTCTGAGACACTGGGAAGAGTTACGAAAGGACCTGAAGAAATTATTTGGGTTCCAAAAAGTATGAGAGGCACATGAAGCTTAATCCAAACATATGGTTACTGAGTAGGGAGATACTACAAGAAGATGCAATTCATAGTAGCAGGAAGCTTTTCAGTACAGCATAGCAAGGAAGGAAAAATAGTATCTGATGCCTGGAAGCTGAAGATAGAAATGGCATCTTTAGTTCAAGGCTGGTTTTCTTTCTAGAAGAACCAGAGTAATCAAACAAAAGTCAGGAGCTGGAATTCTTGTACAGGGGCTCATGCTTCCCAGAAGATTCACATAGTTGAGGTTAAAAGCTATTAACTCATGAACCTCCTGATCTTCCACCTAGGTTATTCTGAAATGTTTGGCTAGATTTGTCTCCTTACAGTGTCACAAGTCTGTCTGTTTTTTGGTAACAGATGGCCTCAGAAAAGTCCATCCACCAAGACAAGGGCAGTTTCCCCAGTTACCCTGTCTATCTTCCAAAGTAAAGATTTTTACTTTAAAAAAAACAAAAGTGCTTCCACGAACCAGCCCTAAATCCATAAGTTTGATCTTCCACAGAAAAGGAGTGGGTTTTATATTTCTGTCCTTTAAAAGCAGTTCATTGATAGCTCTATGTACCTCCCAAGTAACATTAGAAAAGTGCATGCATGCGTCATATCTCAGAGATGCCCCTTTTCTGGATTCTTTATTTGATCTGGTCCTGTGACTTCACAGACAGTTTACACATCTGTACAGTCAAGATGATAGCTGTGATACCCTGAGGATATGTTTTTTGTCAAGACTATGAAAGCTTCTGGCAAACTGGCACTGGCTGCTCACTGCCATTCTGATTTTGATCTCCTGTCTTCATGTCTCAGCACACAGATCATTTGGGATTGCCTGGCTCTGCTGCCCAGCACCACATTAGCAGTGTGAATTGACCGAACATCCACTCCTGTCAATGCCATGTTGTTCCCTTCTCATCTGTCCACACTTTGGGACCCAAGTCTCTCCAAAATTTCAGTCTAATATACTACTCAATACAGCTCTACAGCAACAGCTGTGGGTGTAACAGGAAATAAAGCAGAGACAGCCCTACAATGTGTCACCCCCAGAATGATTTATTGGAGAGTATATTGAATTGTAGTTTTGGGAAGACCTTGGTGTTTCTTTTCTTTCACAGTCACTGTATCAAAACAGCATCGGCTCCTGAGAAGCAGCAGTGGGGTATGCTGCAGGGAGTCCTATTTTACCAATGCCGAGTTCTCAGAACTCTTCCAAGTTTTAATAAACTGCTGTTTGGCTGTTTTAATCAAGCCCATTCCCATCACTCTAACTGAAAGAAGCTGCTGATGTTGTTATCCATATGACCACCTGGGAGGCATAACAAACTACATGACAACACTTATACATCAATAACATCTCAAAAAACACATTTTAGTTTATCGTTGAAAGCAATGGCTTTTTTTTTCTTGTGGTTCTTAAGATTTTAGTATCTTTGTATGAGGAGTTCAGCACTATGACTTAAGGAACATCCTCAGCTACTGTCCTGGCCCAAGAGTTCTGATGGCTCAAGCCCTTACATTCATTCCTGTAAAAAATATATTCAATGAATCCAATTGATTACACTTTCTATTTTGTAGCCACTGGGGACAAAGCTCCAGATTTGTCATACTGGAGAGCTCAGTGTACAAATCAACAGGCCCAAAAGTATAAAACTCACGTCTCCTCTCACCCGTCAAAGGCTTCTGTGGTCTCATCACCTAAGTCCTACATTGAACTTTATCTTCAGCTCAGACAGACTGAAGGTGGCAGAGAACACCATAACCCTACCAATATGGCAGATAGATCATCATATTATTAAGGCAGCTTCTTGGCAACAAAAAATGCTTTAAGCATCAAGACTCACAATCCCAGTAAGTTGCAAAACATATTAAAAGGAGAACAGAGGAATCAGGGCTCTAGGAAATAGTTGCATATATTACTTCTCATAACCAGCATCAGATAGAACCCTTTACCTGACTCCCCACAAGGATGCTCTAAGATTTGTAATACTTGGCACAAGATAAAAAGCAAGAGGTAGAAATCGGAGCAATGGCTGATACGTAAGAACCGAAAATAAGCCAGTTTTCAATTGGCTGACATTGCATCCAAGTGGGTGTTTCAAAGAGCCTGCACCCCATCTAGTCCTCCTTTGTTCAAAAGCATACATCTCTATAGCTCTGGGGAGGTGCTGAGCGTTTCACTTTTGCTCCCTGCAAGTATTCACATCTTCTTTGCTACCTAGAATCCTGCAGCAACGCAATATGCATCAAAATGAAGTCAGGCATCTACCCACAGCAATATTAGATGCCACAAACATGATCCACACTCTCAGTTACACCCCATACTGAGCCAACCTCATGGTACTAGCTTTTATCTCCATGGACTGGTTCTAAGGAATCTGAAGAACTGTCTTACGCACTGGGATGAAAAGCCTTGGTTAGCTTGGTTACTCCAGCACAGCAGAGCAGTCTGCAATCAGAGTAGGGCTCATTTTCCCAAACTATGTCATGAACTCCCTTGGACAGTAAAAAACATCCCAATTGCAAGCCACACTTTAACTTTGTACATTAGTTAGGGTCTGAATCAGTTTCTACTGAAATCAGATAACACGACATTCTTCGTTTCTGTCCTACTTGATCATTTTCATGCAATGTTTAATCTTCACCGTTTATTTTGATATGGCCACTACTCTCATGAAGTCTGGCTGTCTTGCAGTTCTAATGCACTTATTCTCTCAGTGTGCCTTTGCTTTGGAAGTCCTTAATTTTCATCTAACAAATCACTCCTACAGAATGAGTTGTCAATGTCTCTACACCATGTATTAAGTTACATAATTAAAAGATAAAGAGTAGTTATAGAATATACATAGGTTGATACCACATATGTAGAATAAACGTGTCTATATAGATATAAATATATACATGATATAAGCTAATGAAAAGTATATTAATATCTATTTCAGTTAATAACTTTAAACACCAAACCTTTTACAAGGAGGTGATAACACGCAATAAACTGCAGAGCCATGCAATGAAAGGTATTTACTTTCATTGCATGCGTATGCTGATATATAATTAGTTTTGTGCACTTCAGATATCTCTCTGGAGACCTGTAAATATATGCAAGTAAAATCAGGTTGGTAAAATGTAGTCTGCAAGTTTTCCATTCGTTGGAAAGAATTATTCATTAGAGGAAGGCTTGTTTTCAATTTATATCAGCAGCCTGAAGTTGGGTGTCAGATTAAGGCTCTCAGGAGATGTTTAGTGATAACACAGTAAGAAAGGTGATCAAAGGTAAATAGTAAACAATTTATGACATAGCTCTGCAGTTACTCACCACACAGTCTCACCTCCAGTCTCACCTCCACATTTATACAGTTCTTTTTTATTCTGCTATATTTTCAGCTTTCAGACAGTAGACAAATAGATAAATAATACCTATAACACACTTATGTGCAATATATGTTGCAGCTAGACTTACCCCTAACTCAAAATGCCCATCTTCCAGTTCCACAGTCATTAACATGACACAGACTTTGAAATTTGCATGTTTTATTGATATTATGACCTTTGAAATTTATACCTAATTTGTGCAGTTTGAGCCTGTTTGAATAAAAAACCACTTGCATCCTGAACCTCTTTGTCTTTGAAGAGGCTAAACGGATTGAGAATAGTACTGTCATTCAGTGCCTCGCAACTAGTATGTGTTTTGCAGTCAAGGGTTTTGGTCCCCGTCCTGCAATCAATGATGGTTCAATTGTCTCTGTCAAAGGGTGCCTAGCGGGGGAAATCTGTATTTATTAATTTTCTCATGTCTTCAAGAACATATCTGTCTTTGTGCCACATTCAGTCCTTTTATATGCCAAGTGCCTAAACTGAAGACTCTGCATATACAGACTATAGATGCATACACAAAAAAGGCAACAAAAGTAGATATAGATAGACAGACAGACAGACAGACAGACAGATACATACGTACAGTGAACCATTTTTCCCTTGGTCTGAGTGAAAACCTGCCGCTTAAGTTGGTTCTTTTTATAAAGAACCTTAACTAGTTAAACCAGCCCAGTGGCGGGTAGCACTCATTCAGGATCCCATTACAGCGAAGAGCCTTAACAGGAATTGTAGCGTTGCTGCGGTTCAGCAAGACTGGATGATTTTTGGCAGGTCAGAGTCCATGCTTCTGCTTGCCTTTGAAATGCCGTCAGCTCCACAGCTGTAGTGGTGTACGGTTACCAAAATTATGATATTTTAAATAAAATACATAATTTATCCAGAAAGAGTTTTATTTATACGTAGGTATTAAACGCAAGCTTCTTTTAATTCATTTTATTTTTTCTTTAACTTACAGTCTTTCTAAGATTTCCCTGCTACTTATTGAACTTGATACTACACGTGACTCAGGATTTTTAACCTCCACAAATGAGGTTCCAGGAAGAGACCCCAAATAATCGCCCTATGCCTGTACCTGGATTTACGGAGATGGCTTGTGATAGCTATGGAGCTCTTCAGTCACAACTGCAGCCTGACTATGCACATGGCTCTTCATGACTCTTAAGATATGTGTCCATCAAAAGGATCCTACTACAAATTAATAAGTATAAGAAGTGCAACTGCACATCAGTGCTTCTCATATTTTCAAAATAGTGTAAATAAAGGAAATGCTTCAGTCTTGATAGAACACTTTTCCTCTACTGGGCTCTGCAAAGATTTCAAGTTAAATTATGATTTCTTAGAATACATGTTCTATTATAATGAAAGCCTTGGGCCAGATTCTCCAGTGTGCTCTGTGTGCATTAATGCTGTCACGCTGGGCCATTCTCCACCCAAGTCCCACTCTCCCCCACTGCCACATATTGACACATAGCATTGGTGGGGGAATGGAAATAGGAGAGGCCAGGACACAGAAGTCACCCTCCTGCATACTGCATGGATGCTTATGGCATATTCCAAAATGGCCCCAAGGCCTTGGAGGGGGAAAACAGCACAGCACTTGGGCATCCCTGGCATCTTCTGTGCCATGATGAGCAATACCGAGCAGCCAAAAAGTACACTGCAAATTTCACTTTTCATACAGCCTGTGCTCACATTTGTGTTTCATAAAAAGAGAGAGAGATCTCTGTAATCGTTCCCTCGGGTGTTGGTACCTGGTGCCTGTGTCACTGCCACTCTTCACTGCTCCGTCATCCGTGAAATTAAAGGTGCCGGTCCAATTTGCCAATTCCTCTCCATTCTGCCAGCTAAACTGCAGCCCTCTAGCAAGAAAACGAGGCAGTTGATATTTGATATCATTCATTAGGTTAAGTCTATCAGCATGAGTTCTCATGTCCTTTTTCTTAACACAGAAATGTGACTATGACACATTCATCAAAAACAATAAAAAGATACCAAGAGCCACAAGACATCATCTTACTAGTGGAAACAATTGATTTTCAGTTCCCATAGACTCTACAACTTCTTGGTGGAAAACAACACCAGATTCCCCAACCAAACTGGAAGGCCAGTAACCATCTGTGCTCATAAACAACATACACATGTGTGGAGGAAGGTGGAAAGTTCATTCCTAGAGATGCAAGTGCAAAAAGCTGAAGACTTATGAGGAAAACTGCAGGGCCAAAGACGGAAACCCTCCAAACATTAATTTTACATCTACAGTAGTTGTTAAAAGTGGTGGGCACTGGGTCTTTCTTCTGATTTGTTGGTCATGCTAGCAAACAATTTGTCATTTGATGACTTCTCCAAGTCACACTATATTGTTTCTTTTCCCTGTTTGAGAAGATGGTATTTTTTAAGCCAATGCATATCACAATCATCATAACTCCCTGTTTTCTAAACTTTCACAAATTCATTCCAAGATCCATGATGCCTGCAGTCTTCTGGAAACTACACCAATAGTTGAGTAGAAATCCCACATGTATTTAAAAAAGCTGGCTCTGAAGAAACATTTGACAACACAAGTCAAATCCTTCCCTTAGCTCAGAAGTCAACAAAAAAGAATCTTACAGATTGTTATTTTTACTCTTCTCCATTTTAACCCAATTGCATGATTTCAGAAGCCTGGCAGCTGAGTTGTGAACATTTGGTGCTGCCAATACTGAAAGTTAACTTCCCAGCTGGGCTGTGCAGGGACAGCCAGGAAGCAATCTGCCAGCCTGCTTTGCCCAAGAAAAAGGGCATCCAGGACCCCGCTAGTTTTCTTGGTCAATAGGCTTATTACAAGGACTGGAGAATCTCTCAGACTACATCCATCCTCTAGTCTAATTGGCAGCAGTTATAAGCATAGGAAATTAAGAAGAAATAACATGGGGCATTAAAATAAGGCCTCTTTGCTTCCTGCAGCAGAAAAGGGGAGCAGTTCTAAACAGCTCCAAAAGCATATAGTAGGAGTTTATTTTTTCTGTATTATGGAAATGTGTGCACATAACTTCTTGTTGTCATAGTTGTTTTAAGACAACCTTCCGGTATCTGCAGTGCAGGCATTTCCACATGAGCTAATTGTCTTCGTTCTTAAAAATCAGTAGAGATTGGCTCAATACACTTAGTTTAGGGAAAGAGTCACCCGATCAAAGGCTGGCCTTTACCCTAGGGTGAACTGATCCATCCCCCAAACTCTTGTCCATCAGCAGTACAGGGGGCATGGGGTTGCTTGTAGGGTGGGCATGCACAATAGAAGAATCCCACCACCTAAGTGAAGTACAGTGCATGTCACACAAACGTTTTTGGACTAAACTCAAGATATTTTGCAAGAGATTAATAAGTTCAGTCTTGTATGTTTTGTGCCTTTAAATCTTTTTGTTCTGTTGTTTATTTTACTGAAAACAGACTTTTTTGGTAAAGGAATTTTGGGGGGAGAAGGAATTCTGAAGAAGGTAGGGAGCCATTTCAACACTGAACTGAGGAAAGAGCTAGCGTCCTAAACTGCCCCCTCCCCTCCCAAGCTGCCTCCCACCACAAAAGGTGGGAGAAAAAGCACTATGAAAATACTGAAAAAGCTTCTTCTGAATCTTTCAAATGCATTTTCATTTCTTGCATGTTCTCCAGTGGTCAAATTTTGCTTTTTCAAAGAAAAACATTTTAAGTATAAAAATGGGAATGTTTCAAATACAGAAGCCAAATTTTTGCTCATAGGAGACCCATTCTAATTACTTCTCAGTTAAATACATGGATGCAATTCTGTTTTCCAAAAAATCAAAACAAGTGGAAGAGACTATGCTGATCATCATAAGCAAAATGAGATGATATCGCATACTTACATCTTACATTCAGCTTGGAGAGACCTACTTTGGTAATCAATTTGGAGAATCACATCAAAGGGTGTGTAGGTCATGCTATAATCACTACAGGCTAATGGGGTGCTATGGCTTGTCAGGGAGTCCCACACCTTGTACGTTGCTCTGACAGTTTTTAATCAGCTGAGGCTGCCCAAGGTACCAATTCTGAGTAAAATATTGGTGTGAAGAAAACATGAGAAAATTCTCACTTTTACTAAAACGCCTTCACTTTTAGGCTTGTTGAAATAAACACTTGTGATTCTCTCCCATGTACTGCTAACACATTTTTTTGCCACACTGTAGCTGGTATGGAAACATGTTTCTTTTGAATGTGTATGTCTTTGTAAAAGGTACCTAAATATATGGCCTTAAAAATATGCTTTAATTGCAAAGGGCAGCACTGAATAATACTTGGGGGGAGAGAGAGTAGAAGTGTGGGAAAACCAAGCTGGAATTGTACTTTTTAATTGGATTTAAATTAGATATTTTGGGCTTAGATATTTACTTGCAAACTAAAATAGAGAGCATTAATCTAGTTAAATAGCAGGTGTTAGTGTGTCCTTCAGAGGTGAACTCTCCTAAAGCATAGCCAATATTCAGGCAGATGAAATAAAGAATTAAAACATTCAGTAAAGTCCTTTTCCTTTGTATGTCTTCACTCCACGTGTAACAGCTGGAAGGAAAGCTAAGCAAATTCTCAAAGGCGGAGGCGGGTGAATCTGTCCATAAAGCAAAAGAAATTATAAAACCACTCTTTAGTGCCCTTCTCTCATCAAGCCTTTTTTGGGAACAATGTGTACTATAGCTGAGGCATCAAGTTTAAAGGAGGACATGCACGTTTTGAGTAAGATCCAAGAGGAGATCAGGAAGACTAACACTGAGGAATGGTAGATATGTCTTATGATGAACAGCTTAAAATACTTAGCTCTGAAATGGCAGAATGAGGGATGTAATTGAGGTACAAAAATATCTAACAAGGGCAAGCAAGGGTCTGGGTATGACACTTCTACGTGGTAAGGACAAAGTTGTGAGCTGAGCTTAGGGTCAGGAGGAAGCTAAGTGTCTGACCCTAAACCAGAGAGGGAAAAGAGACCACACAGTGCTCTTCTTCCACCAGGTACTCCAGAGGTTAGCAACACATAGACTTAGATAAGCACAAAACACAATACCGAAGAAACAGTACACAGCTTATAGGACTGCATGTCTCACTTGTGCGTCTGCAAGACTGAGACCAAGCTGCTGCTCTGCATTTTCTGGAGTGGTGGTACAACAAACCTCCTAGCAAGAACAACTCCCATAAATAATGGTTTGTAGTATTAGGACTGAGCAGAAATCAAGGATGAGACATTTAAAAACACTGACCTGAATTAATTCTGTTCCTAACAAGATTACTGAGAGTTTTACCATTCATTCCAATCAGCCTTGAGTTGAGAGATTTCAATTTTTAAAATATAAAATTTTCTAATCCTCTTAGTTGTGAGTCGTTAAGTGTTCATAAAAGCTGTCTGACCAAACCTGCAAACAGCCTGAGAAAACAGAAAAGATACTTGAACTGCTCCATCAGTATATTACTTTGGCATATTACTGTAGTTAAATTCTACCATGTTCACTCTCAGCACTAACTACATTTAAATAGGTAAACGAGGTAAATTAAGCTTTTGTGAATCCGAATTGCAAGAGAAAAGCACTTGTAGGATGGAAACACAGAAAAGGAAGGGAAAAAGAAGCAGAACAAAAAAGAGAGTAAGGAAAGATTAAAAGAGAAGGAAAGCAAAGGAAATTACTTAGACATAGAGTTCTCCTATGTAATTTAGACTGTTTATGTCAGAGTTTAAAAAAAAAAAAAGCTAATTTTAAGCCTGGGATCATTACCAATGATTACAAGTGGTGGAACTTCACCATTTGCTCAATTTGCCCTAATGTTATTTCCTTCTAGAATCAGTACATTTCCCCAACGTGTGATGCTGATGATGACAAGGGAAGACTTCATAAAAGGTATAATAACCACAAACACTCTTAGTGTAGAGATGCTAAGTTGTGCCCATTCACTGTAAGCAAATTTCTCATCAAGGTTTATGGACATCATTAATCACAGGACCTACCTCTAACAGACAAGAGTATGAGCAATGTTGTGCCTTGCATTAGAGAAACTATATTAAGTTGGATGTCTTAGCAATAAAGACCTTGAGTTTCAGGTAAATGTCAAAGCAGTATTTTGATCCTAATTGGGAAATGTAAATGTTGAATCAGTATGTGGTCAAATAAACACTGTCGTAATGTAAGAATAGCGGGAGGGGGTGAAAAAACAGAAATTAACAAACCAGCAGTAATTCTGAAGGGCTTGTCAAGACCGGCTGTCAAGAAGCAGCAGGAAGCAAAGCAAAAAGCCTGTTGCCACAATCCAAACAAGAAACAATTCCTGCACAAGCGGAGGTTTTAATAGCAGAGGACGTCAAACAATTATGAGGTTTCTGAACCATAAGGTGAGAATGGGCAAGCGGATAGACTGCAGCAAGAAGCTTCGTATCCATGCTGCCACCACACTGAGATCCCACCTCAGGAGTGTCTCATTGCCTTTCTAAAGTGTGAAGGCAAGGCGAAAATTCAGCTCAGACAAGAAGGCTTTTAAAAGGGAGATATTCTACAGCTCATAACTGGAGAAGACCCAAAAGACTTTAAGCACAGCTGGAGGTCCTGTCTGGGCTCTAACCAGAGAGCAGGCCATGACCATGTATGCAGCAGAATTTATTCGGGAGAGACCCACATACTTTCAAGGCATAAGAGCAGTTTGGTGCCAGTGGCTGAGTAACACAGTGATCAGCACCTACGGGTAATGAGGACTGAATGGCAACAGGGGCATCACGCAGGTGGTGCGAGGAGAGGGCATGGAAGAGCACCTGCCACTCCAGTGCCAACCCATTCCCCCAAAACAACCAGCTCATCTCATTTAATCCCAGCCAGCAGGCTATTTCCACTCATCTTTCAAGGTGACAGCTACCACTACCCCCATCCTGCATGTACCAGAGGCAGACTAAACCCCAAAGCAAGCAAAACCAGACAAACCAATGTCATTTTATATCGGTGAAGCTAAGCCAAAATCTGACTCAGCTTGCTGGCCTACCACAGATGGTCAAGCAAGGGGAAGCAGAGGAGTCTATAGACTCCTTCTTTGAAGGGGGAAAAGGGAGATACAAATGTTCCCAAGAGTGAGGCAAATTACTTCATTTTCTTTCTGAGGTCCCTCTCTTGTCTTCACTTTTCCTGCTCTTTCTTTCTAGCAGTTCTCACATTCCTTCTCTATATGCATTCTCCCTAGCAAAGAGGCCATTAGGAAGTAACAGCAAGCCCAGCTTTTGTGACTCTGGCTCCTGTTGAAGTTATAAGCTAATAGTATATACATTAATTCTACATACATCATTAATAATTTTATAATCATATTTCTACAGGCCTGGTCATGGAGCTGCACCCCACTGTTACATACTACCCAAACACAGAAGCCATATACAGTCCCTGCCCTGACAAACAGACAGTCCAGGCCATGTATATGCTTCCTAAAGTCAGTGGAAAATCACTTACTTTCACTGTACCTCATTTTCCCTGTTTCATAATTCTTCTCCCCCTGAGAGGAGGAACTGGAGACTTCAGTGTTAAATGCTCATGCTACTTTCTTTGAAAACGTAAAGCGATGCCCCTAGTCTACTAACAGGGATGCCACAGAGGTATTGGAAAGTCAGATGGTTAATCTTGCTGAAGATCCAGTTCCTTCTTTCTGCAAAATAAGGAAACTATGACTCACTGTGTCCACGGGGCATATGGAAAATAAAACGAAAACAGTGGTATGCATGAATGACCTGCAGATAAGAGTGACTGAAAACACTCACTAAAATGGATCAGAGGGTAGGAGGAGGTTGGGTAAGAAAGGGGAATATCAGGAGTCTCCAATGTCACAGACTGCTGCACAAGTGAAGACAAGCATAGCAGCCAACAGCGATAACAATAAGAGGAGTTTTGGAGAAAAAAACAAGGATCCTTTTTTTTTTTTGCACAGGCCAGAAACAGCAAGTTTATTTACTCTGCACTTGACAAGACATCAGAGGGGCTCCAGAGGAGTAAAGCACCCACTATGTAACAACGAGACACTGAGATCAAACCCAACCCAGTAGAGTCAAGGCAGACTAGCCTCTGCGTCCAAAACCTCCCCTTTTCTGACAAAACGGCCACACTCAGTCCCTGAAGACAATGAAGTTAGATGACAAGAGAAAGACAAATGCTTACTTGAATAGTTTAATATCACTTCAAACACTTCAATCCATTTTGAAATAAATATTCAAGGCACAGCAATCTAGAAAGACAAGGCACAGATAAAAGAAAGAAACGTAAATCTGCCTGTAGCAGTCCAGGTCCAATTCACATGTGCTATAATGCCAGAAAAATGCCATGTGTGCGTTAGCCTCTTTCAGTACAGAATCCATGCGCATAACCCTACCAGGCACAGCACAAAGAAATACAACATTTCTGTGGCCAATTCATGTAGGATGAATAGGGAGCAGGATGCTCCCCTTCTTACGTGAGTCCATAATAAAACTCACATTTGCATTCAGTGGAAGCAGAGTTGAATCTGACCAGTCCAGTTTAGAAAAATACTTATTTCTCCAGTAAAATTTTCAAAATGCAAGATTTAGTCTGGATACTTACACATACATACTTCTGCTCACTGCATTAATAGAGACCAATCTTTGTCTCAGTGACCTACGGCTTTGCAAGTTGACTAACAGTGGGTAACTGCTGAGCTGATTGCTTGCTATCTTATTGGGAGAAGACCATTAGAAAAGGTTTTGAAAATGTATGAAAATATGTGAGAGAGCAGGAATGGTATATTCACAGCAAAAGGAAGAAATGAAATAATATGGGTCCCATGAAAAGCAAAATATGGATGAAGGATGTGGGAAAGGGACACGTCTGGTTATGCTACACACTTGGCCGTACAGTATTATACCAGGGACAAGCTTGGCTCTACGTGTTAGAGGGAAATGGTAGTAATAAAGCAGTGGAGGAGTATATTTTGACTAGCACAAAGAGCAAAATCAGAAACAGAGGTGGGAAGCTTCTGGATTATAACCACTATTACACAGAAAAAGGTTTTGTTTCATGTAGCATAGTTCACATTTGGGTTAAACCTTGCATCAGATATTCACATGCAACATCTGAAAAACCTGATGTAAAACCACTTCCTAAAAAAGACAAAATAGACTAAACACCAACATTCAACTAGTCTGCTTAAATATGATGAAGTATTGACTAGGACATCAAGGACATTGAAAGACACCTTTCAAAACAATACGATCTTTCCTTTTCTCATCTGTGGCTGGAAGATAAACATCCAAGGAGTAATAGATAATATGTCTCAATTCTATTTGTAATAATTATTCATAATTAAAATATTATTATTTGCAATAATTAGGGGCAACACAACACCCACAACAGAATGACATGACAGTGAGGCAGGTTGTTTTCTTTTCAAGAAAAAAGGCCAATCAAGCCCCAAGCACAGAGACTCACGGGAAATCCCAAATATTTTTAGCTACCAGCAAATTCCGACATTTAAGATAGTAGCTCACTGTAAAGATACCTGATGCAACATGGCTACCAGAAGCAATCTCACCATAGCATTAGAGATCTGACTGAGCTAATCGCTTTGCGTCTCATGTTTCCAAAACTTATATATTTAGCACCAGGTCCCTACACTGCACTATATTCTTCAGTGTAAACATACCCACAGAGCCCCATTTGCATTGAGGACTCATGCTGAAGACAATGAGCAAAATGTCATTTAGAGTCAATGTGTCTGTACCCAGTATCAGCCACAGGAGTAGGCAATACTCCATCTCTCCCTGCACAGAAGTGGACGGCACAATCTCCTCCTACCATTTGTGCAAGGCCTCCAAACTGCTGACTGCGCAAGATTTTCAGCTAGGACTGTGAAAAGCCTAGCTCTGGCTGTATTTGTTCTTATGGAAAGTGCCATGAAACTATCAGTGGCAGAGATTGCTTTTAACGTTTTCATCATGAGAACTAAAACATGAAACTAACTAAATAAAGAGGACGTGGAAGGACAGTGACTATCTGCAGGGCTGATGAAAAAGCAAAATGGATGCAAACAACAGAGGGCAAGGATGCCTCAAAGAAATGAGAGGTTAAGTCCACAATTTGCCTGAGGGAGGCATGGACTGCTGAGCAATGAATACACTTGAATTAAAAAATGAGAACTGAAATGACAAAGCAATCAAGGGTAAGAATGAGGCACAGCGAAAGTAAGAAAATACAAAGCTTTGCACAGCAATTATGTCTGAACCAAATCCAGCAAGTGTAAGAATGATCAGGAAACTCCAATCTCCAATCAGGTCAAAAATAAAAGACCGAATTACCAGGAGGTCTGCAACACCAGCCATGGAGGTCAGCGGTCAAGGATGTGATCGCTCACAGCTGGGGCTGTGGGGGATGCAGATGTTGCACAACTCAAAGCAGGAAGACTGGGTTCTGGGTTTGGCTTTCTATGAATGTAGGCAAGATTGAACTTTGTACCTCCCCATACACACACAGGGCAAGCAGCTCATGTTTTCAAAATGACATAAAATAAGTTCATGGCAGGTTATAACAGAGATGCTGTTGAAAGAAATGTCATAGGGTTTAAACCACTTTGGATGAAAGGGCTTTGATTCACAAGTGTTGAACACTGGGCATTGGCAAAACTCAACCATTACTTTGTCACACAGAGGCAACAGATCTGTGTAAAGTGCAGAAAGCAGAGTTAGCCTAGATATTCAGCCAAATAGTCAAAAAGAGCTGTTTGCGTGGACAGGAGTAGGCCTAGATCCCCACACAACGAAGTTAGACTGAAGCAAGCTGCTACTGGGTATTATGTGAATTAGAATTAGGATTTAATTGTCTCCAAATTAATCAGTGAGGATAATGGCCACCTTTCGGCTGGTAAACAGGACACCTACAGTTAGGGCAAGAAGCTTCTGCAGAGCTGCTACAGCCTAATGTGATTCAAACCCTAGGCAAACCAACCACTCCAGTGCAGGGTGGGCTTGTGGGAACTGATTTAGAGACTGCCAGGTGGCCACAGCCACAGCGAAAGGGGCCCGTGCCTGTAGGTCACTCCGTAGTGACTCACATCCCCCATGGTTTGAGCTCAGGGAGGATCATGGTATAACGCACCAGGGAATGACACACTCAGATAATGCAATTTCCACGTGTAAAATACTGAAATAACTGACTTTCATTACCTTAATTTACTGTCATCTAGGGAATGGAGGACTGGCAATTCACACACTAGATCAGCAAGTGGTTTTGCCACCTTAACAGCAGAGGTGCAGCACAACAATGCTAGAAATAAAGCAAGTCTAGAGCGAGCAGGGATTCAAACCCTGCCGGTTTTCTGCATCAGAGCCATAGAGAGCACTGCCAGGGAGCACAAGAGAGGAAATAACATACCGTCATGCTCTGGTACTAAAACTTCAGCCACTTGATGCTTTTCTTTAAAAGTAAATTAAAATTATGGGTCAGAAAAAAGTAGCAGAAGGTAAGATTTTGCCTTCGGGACACTTTTCACAATAAAAGTCTCTGTTGCAGCCTGTGGTAGAGCTGTGATTGTTTGCAAGTTCTTGCAGAGCTTTAATTCACATGTCATGTACTTCTGAGCTCTCTCCTTTTATTTGATGTGGGGAGACAGGAGCATTATGTAAAGCAACCAACAGCGGCAATGAGAAAGGGAATGGGATGACCAGCGGGGGATGACTTTGCAGGCAGCTGAGTTAATCTGTCAGCTCCCTGTTCATTCTGCCCCCTCCATCCCATCACCATCTCTCCCCTGAGCTCTTCCCCAGCACAAGCTCCAGTGCTCCTCTGACCTCTGGGGGAACTAATTCAGATCCTTGCCTTTGCAAGGTTAGCTAGGCACAATGGGGATGCCAGCACCCTGGTCCCCATCCCCTTGAAATGCTCTTGGGAATACCCTGTAGTAAGAACAGCACAGCTGGAGTCTCAGCTTCTCCTGCTATGCTAGACTAGATCTGGTGACTTTAATGGCATATGATGGCCATATCTCATACATACAGATATTGGTGTATATAGCTTCAAGACTTTGCTGTCTCCTGAAGTTTCCAGTGCTCTTCTCCTCTGAAGAAAACGGACCAAAACCCAAACCTGTTCTGTGAAGCCATCAGGGATTCAGGAGGGTGACTGACAGGTTACATGTTATTTCACTGGGCTAGTATTTCACTCTGGTTAGAAACCGAGGGGGCACGGAGAGACGACTCACTAGGTGACCTTCAGCTTACGTCTCTTGGGAAAAATATTCAAATGGGAAGAGACTTTAAAGAGTGGAATAGATGGTCTTAGGTTACGGCTAACATCTTCACAGGGTGTTATGAACAGGGCAGAGGAGCACATGCCAGGTATGGGGCAGGAGCTCTCAACTGCCATGAGCTGGCGTGGTTCCTCAAGACCCCAGCTTAGGACAAAATACAACTCAGGCCACATGCAGCCTCCATGTCCACATCGCAACTACTGCTGTCACTGGTATAAGTAAGATCAGATCTTGTCTTATAGCACAGTACAGACTAAATGATCTCTCAAAGTGTAGTCCATGTTTATTTTCTGGAGGTTTATTCCTTATTTGCTCATACTGTGCAAAAAATGATCATAAGCTATCTTTCTTATGCAGGTAAGGAAAGGGGTAAATATGTCTGGGGATTGATTTGCATCTGTTGAATGAAAGCTGCTTCAGAAATACCAAAATGGTGGTATAACCTCAAGTTATAAGAGTCTGATATTAATTATAGGGTACATACACATAAAAGTGATACTTTATTCTCATTTAAGAGATGTAAAGTTTTCAAATAATGCAGGCTGCCTGCATGGGAAGGTTTGCTGTTTCTTGCTGTGTGACTGAGTTATTGGACGTGCCCCCTCTGACACACCCCGGGGTAATCTTTGTTTAAAGTCTTTAATAGCTTTAAAAATGTGTTCTCCTCACTTGGCTGAAAAAAAAAAAGTTTTAAAGGGCCAGATTCCCTTCAGCTGAATCTCACCCTGTGCAGAGGTCAGGTCATTAAAAAAACAGTATTTAATGAATTCCCTGCCAAAAGAATATTGGTATATAGCAAAGTATTGGTATGACATTTTTCCCTTGCCAAAGCAGGCAAGGACTATCCTATCGATCTCTCCCTTGCTGCAGGTTGGGAGACGAAGACAGGGACCATTTCAACATTTTTTACTGTAGTGCCAGTTTCCTGATGTAATCCAGGATTATTCCCTGCTGGCCAAACAAGAGCTCACAAAAAAAGGCCAGCCTTCAGCTGAGCATCTGATTCAAAAGAAAATTCAGCTGAAAGCTGAGCATTGGAAAGATGAGTCAATACAAAAGCAAGCGGCAGCTCTGGATTTAAGCAGAAGTCCACAGCATTTAACCTACTTTAGCAGATCAATGCAGAGGATTTTTAATCGTCACATTAATCCTAAAATAAAAATAATTACCCTAGAAATCTGTATTAAAGTCCCTTAATTATATCTCATTTCATCATCCTTTTTACTCAGGATCAGGAGTTACAGAGACTAAAGCTTCCCGATGTCATTCTCCAGCTTGCAGTTTAACTCTCTCATTAGGACTTTAGCTGCTACTATGGGGATGAGGCTTTAGCTTTGCTGAGAGCACCCACATCCATCCCACTTGGGGGAAAACTGAAAAAGGGCAAAAAAAGGTGAGCAGGATTCTGTTTTCCAATGACATGGTACAAAAGAGCAGGGGAAGGAGCAGAGAACATTATATGGTAGGTGAAGAATGTGTGAATACCTAGAAATTCAATCTCTGCATTCTCCCCTTCTTCCAGCAATGCCAGGAGCTCATTAATATCTCATTAAGGGTAAAGAGAGGACTTGACCAGAGGCTGGACCCCTTATCAAATTTCACTGGGCAGTTTCTTTCCTGGAGCATCTTCTCCTGCCTGCACTCCTGCCATCCCCACAGCCAGCCTTTGGGAGCATTGCTGTGGACAAACGCAGGACCACAAGCCTCCATGGAGAGCTTCAGGTGGGTTTTTATGGCAATAAAACCAACCCATTCCCTGGTTGTAAGGGCAAGTGGCATGGCACAGCTTACAGCCATACAGCTAACTTTTCCATCTTTCTCCCAGAAAAGGGTACCTTTGTCCACACCACTTATTGGGACCAGTCCCTAGTCTATGCTGTCCTTTGCATTGTGCCCAAGCCGCTTGTTTTCAGTCAGACTCCCCCTGCCTTGCCAGCCTTTACCCATTTCCACCATCTTCTTGCAAAGAAACAAGCTAGCCCTGTGTTATATTTAGGCTTAAAAGCATTGTACATTTACTGGAGTGGTACTTCAGGGCAATTTTCAGGTTTCTCTAAATGCACTAGGGAATTTCTTCCCGCTGCCTTGGGAAGAGGCCCAGATGCCTGTTATTGTTGCAGATATTGGGAGGCAAGCAAAGGCTATCATAAAACAAGCAGTGTGTTGAATCCGAGTGAGTAAGTGGCTTTAGGTTTAGGCAGAGTCCCCAAGCTCCAGCTTGGCAAGCTGCACCAAAGCTATAAATATCCCACTTCCCCCCTGCAAGGATGCTCTCCAAAACCACCCGCTCCACCATGGTCCCGGGAGGTGCAAGCTATAATGTGTCCAAGGAACCTCACAGCCAGCATCACCTTCTAATAGGGAAATAACACCGGAGGTTTGTGAAAGAAAAGAGTAATTAAAGGTTACAGCTACCACTGCACGGAGTGGACTGGCAATCAAACTCCTCGGGAATGGTCACCATAATGTGCCGCAGGGCATGAGAGTGAGAGAAAAAGTGAAAAAGTAGCTTCATGATAATATTATGGTAACAATGTAGGCTGCTATTTACATCACCTTTCTATCATTAATAACTGACAGCCTGAGACTGCCACATCCTGCATTTTTATTTCCATGAAAGATGAGAACTACCACTCCTCAGCAGAAAGGAGCCAAAGTGCTTTTTCCCTGCACCAAGTCGGGGGAAAGACCCTCTTTGAGCCTCTTTCATGTGATAAAAAAAAAGGAAAATAAACAAGTCATTACAACCTGGAGTAAAAAGATTAAATAAACAGTGTTTTCCAGTCAAAGTGACAAATCGTATGTACATCTCCTTGCTTGAGCCCCTTTGATGGCAGCGTGCTCAGAACCAGACTTTGTCCTACCAAGCCTGGGAACTGGACATCACCCTTTTTTCATTCCCTGAAGCCCACTGATGACAGGAGAGGCTCCCAGGGCACGAGGCAGGGCAGAGACTGGCCACAGAGATCACTCAAAGAGTTTTATTTGCATCTTCTCATCATTTATCTTTACTTTGCCATTTTACGTTTCAATTTATACTTGGGATTTATTTTTCATTGCTTTAATCCTGTTGCAGTCATTTTGACTTGGAAAAGCAAGTATTGGTAGGGCTGCAAGACCTCCAGGACAAATGGGAAAAACTGAGAAAATAAGGCAAGATAAGACCTCAGCTGGTCATAAAGTCATCCTCTCAACACCAAGGCAGCTTGCTACTACCCTTGTCTACCTAACAGGTTCCTGAAGCCACCAAAGATGAAGATTTTATACCTCCTCAGGTAGCCTTTTTCTTTAAAAGTTTCCCTTCATGGTTAAATCCAAATCTTTCCTGCTGCAATTTAAGTCCATGACTTCTTGTCCTGTCATGAGTCTTCACAGACATGTTTATTACCTTCCTCCTGGCAGAAATAGTTTGGGTATTTCAAGACAGTTATCATATCTCCCTTCAATTTTCTCAAGCCAAACACATTTTCTACACCTCTGCTCATTCTTGCCAAGCGGCTAAAAGCTCCTTTGGCTCCTTCCAACTGAGTCACATCTTTCTGGAAGTGAGGTGCCCAAAAGCAGAGAAGAGTCCCCCAGTCAAGGCCTCATTGCTAAGCAAGGCACACAAATTGCTCTGTGGATAAACTACAACACTCCTGTCTATACATATTAATATCATGCTTGCTGTTCCCCCCCACAGCAAGAAACATTTGCTGATTTGTCAGCATTTTGCTTGCTCTTGGCACAAGGCAAACAACTACATGAGTTGCAAGCCACGCAAGAACCAAACCATTGATCTCTTCTGGCAAAATGCAGCTAAATTCCAGTAAAAAATTCCACAGCAGCTGGCTATACTACTGAAACCCACTTACCTCAAAGCCTGTAAGAGAAACATTCCCCTTTATAAAATCATACAAGCCGTAACACCTCAAACTAGATTTAAGTAAAGTAAACTCTGCATGGGTCAAGGTTGAACACTTATTCCCACTGGTGTTTGCTGGGAAAAGAGCGGTGCCATTTTCAGATCACAGACTGACGTGCTCTACAACAAAGCAGTCTCAGCAAGTAATTCATGAGAATACAGCAGTGAAAAAATAAAGTGCTCTCTCTGTTATTTGGAACAGTAATGTTGCCACTTTGACTTTAGGAATTGCATCCGCATGTTTGTTTCTAAAGACACTAAAGTTTAGGCAATGAGCATGCTACCTTAATTCAACCTCTCAGGCTATTTTAGCTTGAACTTACATAAGGTGAAAAACCTATATGGCAGGGTCTGATCAGGGGCAAATACTCAGGTGTTAGAAGTCAGTCCAGCTTAAGTTAAGTAAGACCTAGATTTTTACAACAGCTGAGGACTAAAACACAATCTAAGAAACACACAGATCTTTATACTCTGCCTAACAGCCTCCTTTATTAACACTCTAACAGACACTACAGATGCTGGATGCACCTTCCCGGACTGACAAGATATTAATATTGTCAGCACACCACCAAGAAGTGGTTTCAACTGTTATAATGGTATGGCTGGATCTCTGTCTCCATTCAGTCCGATCAGACAACTTTTCCTATTCCCTCAAATCCCCCCTTACCTTTTGAGATAGTTTCTCCCATAGAGGATCTGCTGCAGCAAGGTGACCACGGCAAAGGCGCAGATGAATATGAAGAACAAAGTTCTGTTTCCCAGCAAATCCCTGCTTGACGAAGGGTCAGTGTATCCCATCCTTCTTAAAAGCTACTGAAGCTCCGCTGGGTAAAATTCAGTTCATTGTCACCCTCATGCCCTTTTTGCTGGGAAGCGGAGGGGAACGCTTGCTGGCTTTTCTGTGAGCAATCCAAGGACAAGGTATCCCATTTTTTGGCCCTGCTGCCCCTTCCTTGCCCCTTTTGGATGTTAGCTCCAGGACTGTGCACAATTGCTTGCTTCCATGGTAAAGTTTCCAGGAGATTCAGACGTGGGGAACATCTAAAATCATCTCTCACAGCTCTTTCAGCACAGGCAGCCTGTGCTGTGCAAGAGGGATTCTGTTCCCTCTAAGCCTCTCTTGAAAACCCGCTGCTAGCAATTATCTACTTCAATCCCATTTTCATATTCCAGATGGGGGAAGCTGCAAATAAACCAGAAAACTGCAGCCAATGGCAAACACAGGGCTCCGGCAACCCGTGTTGGAAACACATAGTCGTCAGCTCTTCTTTGCTTCTGCTCAGTGATTCCAACGAAATGTGCTTGCAAGGAGACGTGACTGGGTGTGCTATTATTGAACAAGCATGTAACGATCATGAGGATTGTTCATTCAGTCCCCTGCAAAAAAACAACAGCAGCAATCTGGTCAGGCTAGCAGGAAAGCTGCATTTTGTGTAGCAGCATGCCGTCCGTAGCGTGCCTTTGGTACTGTAGCATTTGCATGCAGAATCCAATGCCTTTAGTCATACTCCACTCACTATTTGGGCTCCTATATTTCCCCTGGTTATTCCTCCAGAGTAAGCATAAGCAAGGTCACTGTGCATCTCTTCAAGGACAGAGCTCTCAGTTCCTGCATGCTGATTTATTGGAGGCTCTGAGTAGCCTCACAGCCGCAGAGAGGAAGACTGCCTCTCAGTGCAGGCTCTAAGAACCATTCATTTAAAGAGACAAATATTCTGATTGTTCCTCAACCAGAAACAGTGCTCTTTTGAAAGGTCAAAGCCACAAGACCTTGTCCACGGCCATCGTAACTCCTCTAAAAATCTCTCCATTGTCAGCAGAGGCTCAATTCAGCTCACAGGGAAATGAATGGGAGTTTTGTTGCTGATTTCACTGGGAGCAAAATCTGCCCCACAACCCTTAGATTCTTAAAACAAGTTCCAATAAAAGCTTTATCCATGAATGAAAAACCCTTACTAAGAGGTTGTTTTGCCCCAATAACAGATGGAAAAAGGATTTTGACAATAAAAAATCCTTTCTATAAGAGAATGGGAAGATTCTTGTGTGAATAAATTTTCCAACAGTTAAATCAGCATATGCAAAATGTTCTAGTGTGCCAGCAGCCCAGCTGTGCAAAGCAGCAAACCAGGACTGTTTCTGGACTTTGTCTCAGCTGTAATTGGTGCTGTATGGGAAGAAGGGCCAAAGGTAACTTTGTGCAACCCTTTCAACCCTGAAGCCAGGGCTAGTTCTCAGCATGGCCTATGGCAATTTAGGCAAGACAATGCAGGGCTAAAGCAGGCTTTGCCGTATCTAATTTTAAGCAACAAAAATAACAACAGTGTTAAAGATAGGAACTTGATCTCCCTGAACTCCTGCAGGCAGGAACCCCCAGAGGATACCAGCCCTTTAGACACCCTTGACTTTGCAGAGAAGCTGTGGGGATCTAGCCTCTGATATGTCCTTCTTCAGTCCCTTTCAAAGCTCCCACACATGCATTTCTGAACCCTGCGAAATGCCTCAGTTATCACCTGCGCATATAAAGAGCGGTGATCCCAGGTCAGATCAAAGACTATCCAGCTCAGTGCCTTGACCCTGACAGCAGCAAGTGATGGATACACAGGGAAACATGGAAGAAGAGGGCAAGGACATAAAGATACTTCCTTGGAAACACTCTCCTACCATTCTGTGGTTCAGGGTCTTCCTGAACCACGGGAAGAAAAACTGGTATATTTTGGTTAGAAAAATAACTGAGTTGGATGCACTCATTTGTACTGTACTGGGAATAATACACATACCAGGGGACTGCAAATTAAATAGCAAAAGCAGTTTGATTCCCTCTTGTCAAAGTCATCAGCTCTAGGGCCAAATACGTCTCTCTTAACAATCAGTTCATGTAAGCCCATATAATACAAGAATGTTTCTATATAGGAACTGTACCATTTAGATGGATCTAACCGCATACCCTTCTCAGTAACAGGAAAAGCAGTATGGCCATCAGAAATCCCAGGCTGGGACCCCACAAGATACTACACAGGCAGATTTCTATGGAGAAGCTGAGAGGTAAGGTTAGTAAGGGCAGATGTGAAGGGAAAGGTACTTACGCTTTGATTTGTTGGATTTTTACGGACAACTTTAAAAATCGTGTCCGAGAAATCTGTCTTACTTGCTCCAGGAGTTATTTTACAGTAACAGCAAAGTATCAGAGAGTACAATTTGGCTCCTTATGACCTTCTATGGGTGTAATGCCAGTTTTGCAGATTTTAATATCACCCAGGTTTTGGTGAAAACACTTTCAGCCTTTCTTCCTTTATTCCCCTCCATCCAGTGTGATTTTTTTTCTTGAGATATCTGTTCTGTAAAGCACCAAACTCATGAGCCTAGCAGCTATTCTTTCTCCTGGACTGATGGTCAGCCTGAGCTGCAGTAAACAGCTTGGAAGCACAATGTACTCTCAGTCAGTCTTTTATTTTCTGTGTCCTCTCATCCTGCTCTGCTATATCAGAGCTGGCCAGAAGATACAGCACCTGAGAGGCCTATGTGCAGGACAGCTGCAAGCCTAAAGCAAAAAGCAAAGTACAAAGATATATATGATAAGTGGAGAGGGTTTTCTGTGCCAGATCTTGCATAGACACCCTTCCTGATGTCACATGTAAAAGAAATCTGTTTGCTCCCTTCAGCCCAGTACTACAATAACACTGCAGAACTGGAAGCCGAACAGCTCTGTACAAGCATAAAGAAATGGGATGCCTATCGACAAATTTTGAAAGGGTGCTCAAGGTTGCCTGCAATATTTGTTGTGAGTGAAAACAGTCATATAGTGCATGCAGAAGGGCTGAATGAGCAATGCTAGCACTCACTCCCAGGGCTCCTTTGAGAGTTTGACGTGTCAACTACAGGCTTCCTTGAAAGCATCAGGCCTCTGCAGAGAATAAATTAATTTTTTTAATGATTTTACACCCAGCACTTAAGCAAGCAACAGGCAACAAGAGTCCCTCCAGAGTCTGAGAAGGGCTTGCAGAAAAAGACATTACAGTAAGTTGTGTTGCAAGCACAGATTTGCTGGGCATGATTGGGCCTCAGGTGCTGTGTACAGTACTGACTGCTAGTCACGCAGGCATTGACCCTGCAACAGGCAATGTAGCTACAATGGCACTGGTAGCATACAGGGTGTTTAGGCCACATCACATTATACTCCTGTCAGCATCATGCCAGGGCACAGGAACCCAGTAAGTAAGATCTCTTCCATCACCCGAGGATCAAGTATCACTTATCTAGTATCAGCTACTCAAAATACCACTTATGAAATGGTGAGAGAGAGATGGCTAAGCTGCATGATATGCACAAGCTTAGAAAGGGTATTCCTACATCGTTTCTTGGAGGACAGACTTCAGAGGCCAAAGCAAAAGTGGCAAAATGGAACTGCTCATAGCCTATCATAATCTGAAGCTGCCAGAAGCAGTCAGTCTTACACATTGCTGGCCTTTATTTGTGGTATGTGAGCTGCTTGCTAAATATCATCAGAGAGAATCTATGACAAAAAACTTCTCCAGCCTGAGCAGTGAGACTCTGAGCCCTGTAACACAAACATGAACATGCTCCAGACAGTGATACCCTCCAATGGGAGTTCATCGTTTGCTCTGAAGTCCAAATGAAGCAGAACTGAATTTAAAAAAAAAAAAAAAAGTTAACATTGAATCTCAAAGACAAAGAAATCTTGGCTAACCACCAAGACCATGTTTCTGAAGCTCCACACAAGGAAAGCTGAATTAGCGAAAGGACAAAACCTGGTAGGAGTCAGGCTCTACTTCTCTTTGTGCAGGGAACAAGCACATCTCTCTCTCTGCTAAAAGGACAATATGCAGCCCTTATTTCTAAGCTGCAGTTTATATTTTAATGCAAATGAAACAGAAAAATTCACTTCTGATGGGTAGGTCTGATTGGGAATTTCCCTAAGTACCTTTCACTGAACCTGTCATTTGAATCAGTGTTTGACTGATTATGCATTCTGATTTCAACTGAAAGCAAGGGCATTCAGTGTCTTGGATAGCAGGATCTGTCTGTTGGTTGTCTAAATTACGGTATACATAACTGAACGTGTTAAACTCACAGTATTGTACAGGATCAGAGCAAAACATGCTTCATGGTCCCCTCCAGGATTTTTTCTCTCCCTGCCTGCTCAGTCATTCTCCACTCCTTTTCGTGACTGTTACGCAGATTAAAGAACTTCACACACAGCATAGCAGAATACTATGGGCTGTAAAAGGTTTTAGCAGAACACTTTTTACAACTCATTTTTCCCCTAAATTAAAATTAAATCAAGTCTATTTACAGTTTCTATAATGCTTGTGTCAACTGCTAGATCCCTGATTTTGCAAAGCACTGGCACATAGGTATATGCCTGGAAGGTTCTGCTGGATACGAAACTCATAAACATACACTTATCAATATTAATTCTTTTGCAGATATAAAACATGAATTTGTTAGCATAATCTAGTGCTTAACACAATGTCTAGTCCCTCATCACTGCCACAAATCCGTATGTCTTAAACTGGGATATTGAAGGAAGCTCAAAGGACTCAGCTAAGATGTAAACATTTATTTCCTTCTGAGTTGGGCTAAGCCATGAGGAGATGACAATAGCTACTTGGCACCAGGCCTCCTACCTATGGAGCTGCCTGAATTGGAGGAAGTGTCCTGAAGACAACATATGGTCTCTGCACTGAATATACACTACATCATCTATTGAACCATGACCAGTTTCCATCCAATTACGGGTCACACAGGTACTGGGGGAGAAATGACCCAGTGCATAAAATATCCCTTTTTTACACTGCTGACACCATCTCTGTTGGAAAAGGAATGAGGTCTTCCTCTCACTGACAGGAAGCTCTAATGCAGAAGCTGCCATGGCTATAGGGCTGTACATTTACTATTAACAGTTCCTTATAGCAGGGCTTGCTAAAACATATGGCTAAAACTAAGATGGGCTCAATGCTAGGGACAGCCTTGCTTTCCCAGTGCCACTTCCAGATTGCTAGAAAATATAGGAAGTACAGTGTGATTGTTATGATACTGTTAGAGGCTCACAACCACCCTGCAAATAACTGAGAGAGATGGAAGCTCAGTTTCTCTGCAGGGAAAAAGAAACAGGACCACATTGCTTTTATGGGAATTATCTGTTAAAAGCATTAGTTTGATCTTGGAGCACCACATGGGAGACCTGGATTTAGCACCAAATCAACAGGACTGAGATGTTAGCAGAACCATGGAGGGGTCAAAGGCTTTCCATGGCCAACACTTGCTCTCAGAAAAGGAACATGATCCTACCTCTATCCCAAGCAAGTCGTAATTCCCACCTAGTTCATCAAAACCACACTTAAAAACTTGTAGTGAAAGCTTGGAAAGTGCTGGAGTCAGTGGCATTGACTTTACAAGTTTAATGACAGTTGAAATTTTTGATACTTCTTTTCGCTGAAAATATTCTAGCATTAACACTACAATGAACAAATATTTCCCATGGTCAGAATAAGGATCACACATTATCTAATGCTGAAAAACGCAATTAGTAATTATTTCACTATTTTAATAATACATTTTTACAGCAAAAAGAAAAATGTTAATCTGAGATATTTTTTAAAACTATAATATGGCATATAAATTTAGATTTCATTCATAGAGACAATGAATCTGATCTTGGAATAGGTTTTGCTGTGCCAGTGAGTAGTACTAATCAGAATGGGGGTAAATATGAAAAAGAAAATATTCCTCTCAATAATCAGCTAATTAACACTTCAAAAATTTTACACTATGCTTATAATGAAGATGTAGAAGAGACCTATTATAGAAAATTATTTAGGAAAAGTTACTTTTGCCTTTTTACCACAGTTCTGCATTGATTTTGCATTTAAAGGAATGAAGTATATTCCTCTTGAATTAACCATCAGCTTCAATTCACATGAACTTTCAAGCAGTCCAGGCATTCAGCTTTCAAACCAGTCTTCATGATGTCCTCCTACAGCACTGATTACGTTACTAACTACACACTGTAGGCAACAAGTGTTGTCTTGGGTAGTCCACCTGTTTATCTGAGTTACTCTTCTAGGCAAAGCCAGTATGTTTTCAGACACATCATGATTTTTTAAATAGTCCATGCTTAGTTTGGTCCATGACAAAAATTATAAATAAAAAAAAAAACCACCTGGCTTCTGCAGTCTTCAAAAATCCCCACTCTTCCTGAAATACATTTTATTTTGCTCTTCTGGCACTGTGGAAGTGCTAACTAGAAAACTGGACAACCAAACCTAAAGAAAGAAATCTCTATCCCTACAGTACTGTGACTAGGCACATCTTTCTGCCCCTCCTGTGATAGCGTGGATTCAGCTTTTAAGCTCTGCACAGCGTCCGGTCTGACGTGCATGCGGTTACAGAGATGGCTATTAATAAAACTGGCGACCCTTTCAAATTCCTTCCTTTGGTTCTGTGATCTGCCATGAATTCCTGGGTCATGCTTGTCTGTATTAGGGTAGCAAACAGAGACCACTCCGGGAACAGGACTGTGTTAGACACTGTGGCTGGGAACTGGCAGAGCCAGTTCTTGCCATGAGAATTTATAATTTAAGCAGGCAGGAAAGAAAGGTGAGAAAAGGATTTGTTAGCCCCTTTGACAGAGAGCAGAAATTGTGATTTAGAGGTGATGTTCGACAGCATGCAGCTTGCTCAGCTTGCAAACATGTACTAGGATGCCAGCCCAAGGTGACGATGGTCAATTTTGCTGACAAACAAGTCTGGGAGTCCCGAGAGGACAGCCAGCCACCCAGACCGAGAAACTCATCCATGGACAGGGCCTGGATCACCCCAAACCTCTACCAGTAGTTTGAGCTTTGCTGGCTCTGTGAACATAAATGTCACAGCACTATCACAGGCAGTGTGGACATGGGCACAGAGATCGAGGGCTACAGCCAAAAAGGTATTTAAGCATCTTCCTCCCCTTGAAATTTTGGGATTTAAATGAAAATCCTTGTTTGGCTCTTGGCTGCAGTGAATTGTCCAGGGCTACGATTCAGATAAAGACTTACAGTGAGATCTTAAACTCAACTGAAGCTTGGGGATGGCTTATGAGTTGTCCTGACCTGAACACGCCATAGCCCTTGGGGAAGTTGCAGGTACCCATGACCCATGAGCCCCATTATACTGGCATGAGTCTAAAAACACTCCCCAGGCTGAAGGTAGTGACCCATGTTTTCCCTGCTCGCACATCCAAACATGCCATGAGCACAGCTGAGGTACTTTTAAAAAGTTTCACTAGTTATCACTAATGAATGTCTGACCAGACTTCTATCCTCCACAACGTACTGCCAAGAAGAAACCCCATAAGTGACCCCATTGACATTTGCTATATTCCACCTACTTCCAGCGCTTACTTCTCTCTACCATGGGATCGCCAGTACAGCCTCCTTTCCATCAGCCAGAAAGTTTTGCACATTTATCATCAGTCTTTGATGGTGATGTTGACCTTTTGCTAGAGAGCCTGCAACAGGTTATTTATTTAAATAGCAGACCACTCGGTTATGTTTTTTTTCTTTAAAAACCTAAAATGGGGAAGACAGAGTGGTAGTTTATCCACAGCCTATTATTAACCTCCAATGCAAGGAGCTGTGACAGCATCTGGCCTACAGGATCCAGTGCTCTACAAGCAGACATTAAGGAAATGCCTTTGACAGGGAGAGACATGCCCAGGAGAGCTCTCTTCTGAGGAGAGGGAAGCACAGCATGGCATTTAGCCAGAGTACGTTTTTTTGCAGAACATTCCCATCATCATCACCTTTATTTAAACTTCACTTTCAATCAGCTTTTTTATTTTCTTCCAGGTGTATCCAGCAGCTCCTCTGGAGCTAAGAAGTTTGTGCGTGGGGGTTTTTTCATGCAGTGTGGGTAGGAAGGTATGTGGGAACTGTAATTCAGTCACTTTAAATCACATGAAGCTGAAGCCTGAAAGGAAAAATAATAATAAATCGTTCAGATTGTCAGGCTCAGTGCAATTCTCAATCAATTAAAGCTTATTTTAGCATCAGGGCAGTTTATTTTAAAAAAGTTCTGCTGGCACTTTGATGCTTTCATGTTGCCGTGTAGCTAGAAAGGTCTTGCTGGGAAGAAATTACTCTTGGTAAAGCATTTTCTGAACTGCATTTTTAGTTTCTGTCAAATGACAATAAATAAGATTCACATGAGCGAACAGCAGCAACAAAACAGCTAGTGACAGTGAGAGAGTAAGGCTTTGGATCTGGGTAGAGGAGGAAGAAATCTGGGGCTCAAGCACAGTAAAAACATGGTTGGTTGAGCTCAGAGTCTAAAAACATATTCTTCAAAGCATCTAACTTTCAGTTGTGATTCAGTATGTTGGGACATGAAACAGTGAAATGTCACCAATGAAGATATTCTACATCAGAGAGTTACTTTTTTCGCAATCAGTTTAAAATTAAATATTGTATCTGCATTTTGGATCTTCATTTTGTGACGTTATCTTGGTTCCTGTTTCACAGATGTGAATGACACAGGAACAGCCAAATCAGTATTCCTCTTTTGCAATCCATGCACACTTAAGAAAATGAACCATGGTGCCAGATTCACACTAAAAGTTTCACAGGTCCAAAAATTGGCTAATTGATGAGGAAAGCTCTTCCCTGATGTGATAATAAAAATCGTAACTAGTACTGTTTGTGAGCCCTTGCAGTCTATGAGAGTAGCTGGCAAACAAGAACAATGCTGAGTTCACCTCCATTGGAATCACAGACAAAATATTTGCTTAATAAAAGGGGCAATAATCACACTAAATTCTCCATTTTTTTTTACCATGACAAAGAGAGATTATGGAGGATATATGCTATATTGTTGCATACTGTCATTATAAACTGATTAAACTTTTGCTCTAAAGTTTAATAGACAAGGAAATTAAAAGAAAGGTGGAAAGGGTGTATGAAGACTGTACCTCACCCGCTTTTAATTTACAACTTTCTAGCCTCCCACTGCCTGTGTGTTGCTGCTTTCTCTTGCTTTTCCTTCTTCAGGCCTAGAGCCATCCCTCACATACACCGCTTTGGGTAGCGTTTTTCCATTCACTTTTCCCAACTGGGAAATGCACCATACCAAAATACAAAGCAACAGCGAACCTAAGGCCTTTCAGCACAGCAGGGAACTATGGCACAGTCATCATTTTCCCTCTGACAGCTCATGTTCAGGTGCTATCCCCTTGCCTTGGATACCACAACAGGTTTGGCTTGGAAATCCAAGGAAGCTGTAGTTCAGATCTATACATATAGCATCCATCTGCTTTGGGCAAAGGAAGGACGTGCCTTTTTCCTCAGCATTGCTCCTTCCAGTTGATGAAGGAGGGGAACTGGCTGGCATTGCAAAAAACAGTGCTTTCACGATAAACGTTGTGCCATGGCACGTGATCTTAGCTTAGATGGTCACAAACTTCACAGGGATATGTATCTTGCTCTGGGCCACACACCTGGTAAATCCCTGCGAGCTCTCACCAGCCCTACACAGAGCAGAGCTTGACTTTGACTGTTAAATACTTACTTGAATTCACTAGCTGCTACATGGAACCAGCACATCATGCTTACGTAAAATACACAGGAAAGCCATTAACCCTGCATTTCGTCTATGTTGCCCTTCCTTGCCATCCCCACTCTCCCATTAAAGCATTTCTGTGCTCCAGAACCCACATGTTCCTGTTAAAAGTATTATCTTCCCAGCAGCTAGTAAAAAGTTACAGAGCTACAAAAAAGTTACAGTTCAACAATACCCATCCAAGCTGACTTCAAAATCAGCGTTTCATACTCCATCCATTTTAATAGGTTATTAATATTAAAAGTAAGAGATGCAATTAAAAATCATTAACTATTCCCTAGTTTGCTATTTTTGCAAAACTATCCAGTCCTTTTTTAACATAAATCCCTCAACTTCCTCCCGGCAGGCCAACAGCCAAGTTCATCCTTATCCTCATCCCAGGTGGGGGACAACAGCCCTAACTATCATTTGCTAATTAGGAGGAGGTTTGGGCTCAGCTCCATATGTCACCAGGCTTCCTTCATGACTTCAAGCAGAGCTACGCCGTAGTGCTGAGATCTCCAAGCTGGCTTGGGAAGGCAAAACAGCACTTCTGCAAAAGCATGGCTGCTTCTAGCACTTGAACTGTGATTTCTGCATAGTGCAGTGGAGTCATCTACCACTTTAGGCATCTCACCTTACACTCCATATGCTGTGCAGATGAACATCTTTACCCTCCTCAGCATCTCTTCCCTCATTTCTGAACTAGCAATCATAGCATTTCTTGGCCTTGCAGGTGTATCGCAGGAGTAACAAGGACAACTGTATGAAACTTTCCACTTACCTGTAAGGCAAAAGAACACTTCTGCCTTTTAACGTATGACTTTGTCAGTCTGAGGATTGCAAGAGCAGGATCCACCTAACTGGGCACAGGATTCAGTTCCCTAAGCGCTGCCATCCTGAACTACTTGACACGCCCCAAGACCATCTGGTTAAGACAGACGAGTATCATACACAGCTCACGGGAACCAGGAAATCTAGGTACTAATAGCACTAAACATAGATGTACCTGAATCCCACCATAAATGTATGTGCCTATAGCCTACCAAAACCCTCCACGCAGTTAGCAGAGATTTAGTCAGTACAATCCCTGGAGACTAGCAGTTCTTTTCATCCTAAAGTAAATTTCATAGAACCATAGAATAGCTTGGGCTGGAAGGGACCATCAAAGGTCATCAAGTCCAACCCCTCTGCAGTGAGCAGGGACACCTTCAACTAGATCAGGTTGCTCAGAGCCTCGTCCAGCCTGGCCTTGAATGTTCCCAGG
>JAVKLA010000074.1:79425762-79462647 GCA_034782735.1 Sagittarius serpentarius
TGAATGGATACCGGGGGTTGCCCTGACCCAGGTGCAGGACCTTGCACTTGGCCTTGTTGAACCTCAAGAGGTTCACACGGACCCACTTCTCGAGCTTGTGCGGGTCTCTCAGGACGGCATCCCCTCCCTCAGGCGGGTCAACCGCACCGCTCAGCTCGGTGTCGTCTGCAAACTTCCTGAGGGTGGACTCAATTCCACCATCTATGTCACTGATGAAGATATTAAACAGCACTGGTCCCAGTATGGACCCCTGAGGGACACCATTCATCACTGGTCTCCATCTGGACATTGAGCCGTTGACCACTACCCTCTGGATGTGACCATCCAGCCAACTCCTCATTCACGGAACAGTCCACCCATCAAATCCATATCCAAATCTAAATTAGATTTAGAGAGAAGGATGTTGTGGGGGAGCATGTCAAAGGTGTTACAGAAGTCCAGATAGATGACATCCGTAGTTCGTCCCTTGTCCACTGATGTAGTCACTCCATCATAGAAGGCCACTAGATTGGTCAGGCAGGACTTGCCCTCGGTGAAGCCATGCTGGCTGTCTGGAATCACCTCCCTGTCCTCCATGCGCCTTAGCATAGCTTCCAGGAGGCTCTGTTCCATGATCTTCCCAGGCACAAAGGTGAGGCTGACAGGTCGGTAGTTCCCAGGATCCTCCTTTCTACCCTTTCTGAAATGGGTGCAATGTTTCCCTTTTTCCCATCACCAGGGACTTCACCTGACTGCCATGACTTTTCACATATCATGGAGGGTGGCTTGGCAGCTACATCAGCCAATTCCCTCAGGACTCTGCGATGCAGCTCATCAGGTCCCATAGACTTACGTATGTTCAGGTTCCTCAGGTGGTCACTAACTTGATCTTCTCTTACAGTGGGAGGGACTTTGCTCCCCCAGTCCCCATCTTGCAGTCCATCCACTCGAGAGGTGTGGGAAGACAGACTGCCAGTGAAGACTGAGGCAAAAAAGTTTTTGAGTACCTCAGCCTTCTCCTTGTCCGTTGTTACCAGTTTGCCAGTCATGTTCATTAAGGGGGTGTCGTGCTTTAACCCCAGCCAGCAACTAAGCACCATGCAACTGCTCGCTCACTTCCCCCGCACCCAGTGGGATGGGGGAGAGAATCAGAAAAAAAGGTAAAACTTATAGGTTGAGATAAGAACAGTTTAATAGAACAGAAAGGAAGAAACTAACAATGACACTAATAACAACAATAAAGGGACAATAATAATAAAAGGATTGGAACACACAAACCAAGTGATGCACAATGCAATTGCTCACCACTCACCAACTGATGCCCAGTTAGTTCCTGAGCAGCAATCCGCCCCTCCCCAGGCCAACTTCCCCAGTTTATATCGTGGGTATGATGTCATATGGTACGGAATTGGCCATTTTGGGTCAGCTGTCCTGGCTGTGTCCACTCCCAACTTCTTGTGCCCCTCCAGCCTTCTTGCTGGCTGGGCATGAGATGCTGAAAAGTCCTGGACTTAGTCTAAACACGACTTAGCAACAACTGAAAACATCAGGGTGTTATCAACATTCTTCTCATACTAACCCAAAACACAGCGCTGTACCAGCTACTAGAAAGAAAATTAACTTTATCCCAGCCAAAACCAAGACGGACCTTCCTTTTCTGGCTGACATACCTGTAGAAGCCCTTCTTATTATTCTTTGCATCCCTTGCCAACTTCAGCTCCAGCTGTGCCTTGGCCTTTCCTAACCGCATCCCAACACAACTGGGCAGCGCCCCTATACTCTTCCCAGGATACCTGTCCTTGCTTCCACTGCCTGTGCATTTCCTTCTTGCCCTTTAGTTTGACCAGTAGGTCTCGACACATCCATGCCAGTGTCTTGCCTTCCTTTCCTGATTTCTTACACCTGGGGATGGAGAGTTCTTGCACTCTATCAAAAGTGTCCTTAAAGATCTGCCAACTCTGTTCTGCTCCCTTGTCCCTGAGGGCAGTTTCCCAGGGCGCCCTATTGACTAACTGCTTGAACAGCTGCAAGTTTGCTTTCCTAAAATTCAGGGTCCTGACTTTACTCTTCACCTGACCCATACCCCTCAGGACTGCAAACTCCACCAGCGCGTGATCACTGCAGCCCAGGCTGCCTCCAGTCTTGATGTCACCGATTAGTTCACTTGTGTTGGTGACCAACAAGTCCAGTATTGCATCCCCTCTGGTGGGGCTGTCTATCACCTGGCTGAGGAAGTTATCAACCATGCACTCCAGGAGTCTCCCGGATTGCCTACAGCTCGCTGTGCTGCTTTTCCAGCAGATGTCGGGGTGGTTGAAGTCCCCCAACAGGATGAGCGCCTGCGAGCGCGACACCTCCTGTAGCTGGAGCATAAGAAGCTTTTGTCAATAGGCTCCCCTTGGTCAGGCAGCCTATAGCAGACACCAGCCACGAGGTTCTCTTTGTTGCCTTGGTCTCTGATTCTCACCCATAAGCTTTCAACCTGCTTGTGGCTATTCTTCAGAGACAGCTCTTCACACTCTATCCGCTTCTTGATGTAGAGGGGAACCCCTCCACCCCTCCTTCCTTGCCTGTGCCTTCTGAACAGCCTGCAGCCATTAATAGCCACACTCCAGTCATGGGGTTCATCCCACCAAGTTTCAGTAATGGCAACAAGCTATAGCTCTTCAGCAGCACGGTGGCTTCCAGCTCCTCCTGTTTGTTGCCCATGCTGCGTGCATTGGTGAGGAGGCACTTCAGCTAGGCTGTCGGACGTGTTACCTTCTTAGAGGAACACCCCTTAATTCCTTTGAGGTAGTTCACTGGTGTTTCCCTGTTGGCTCCTACTACCTCAGGAACCCCTGGCTCATCTCTGTGAGACTTCAAGTGTGCTGCAGTGTAGCCAGCATGTCTCAGGCCAACAGGCTGAGGGCCCTCCCTAGCACCCCGTCCCTCTAACCCTGATGTTTCATCCCACAGCTTGTCATGGGCAAGCCTGATATTATCGCCCTCCCCCTTCAAGTCTAGATGATGCAGAAACTCCTATTAACATTCTTGAGCTCTGGTTCTTTACATTATTGAGAGGTGAATAAGGCCTCATTCACTTTTTTGACACCTCTGTAGTAACTTTGACTCCTGCTCAGTATCAAAATGAGGCATTACAATTTTACAAAACAATGCAGAAGAGCATACACACACATATATATATATCCGTAGGAAACACACTGCAGCCTTCTAAACCACTATGTGCCAGGCTTCACCTCAGCTTTCCTCCACCTTTGTAGCCTGGTGGCTGGGCTGAGCTCACATGCCCCTGACCTCCAAGCTGGCTTGATGCCCACAGCACGTATTTGTCTGTAGAAAGCTTTGTCCCCAAGCCATGGGCAGGTTAAGGCATCCAGAGACAGAGTGACTTGCTCAAGACCCCATAATGTGGAAGTGGCAGAGCCAAGACTACCACACCTAACATGGATTAAACCCAATGTATAGATGACATTGTCACCCAACCAAACCATCTTCCTTCCTTCTTATATCTTTTAATTTCCTTCCTCTTTAAAAAGCATTCTAGTTGATACTGGTAGGGAGAGAAACGAAGAAAACAGGATGTTTTCATCTAAATGTCATCGTTTAATTTAAACGTCATCATTCAAAATTTCATCATCATCCAAAAATTCCTGGAAGAAAGGAGAGGCATCAAGCTGGAGAAGCTTCACAGAATGAATGGTGAACACAGAAGGACAGACTGGGAGCATCAGTACTGGCCAAATACTCTCTGAATATGTGATGGGAACTAAGATCAGGGTGACACATCTACTCAGCTCCAACTATGAGATTCGATGGCTAAACTGGGATTCAGCTCTCACATTCATGGAGCCAAAACCTCATACAATCACAGATTAATTTAAGAAGGCAGGAACTTCTGGAAGGTCAGCTAGTCCAACATGCTACTCAGAGCAAGGCCTGCTCTGAAACCGTGACAGGTTGCTCAGGACCTTCTCCAGTGAAGTTTTGAGTATCTCCAAGGATAGAGATTCCACAGTCTCCCTTAGTAGCCTCCTGTAATGTTTGAATGAATGCTCCCAGGAGTCCACTTAATAAATTTGCTTTGAAATTCTACAAAACTTTAGTGATTTGTCTCAGGACAGATTTTCTTTCCCGTCTATCTATGTATGTAGCGCTGCCAAAAATTAACCCACAGTTAAAAAAATCATATAAGAAATAATTTGCTAAGTGACCCAGAAAATCTAATACATTTTGAAGTCTAGGACCACAAGCAGTTTGCTTTCATCCCTAACAGAAACCATTTCTTTTTTTTTTTGTCACATAATGAAAAGCACTGCAGATAGGATTCATTTACCTAACTAATAATACCTCTCATTCTGTTCAAAACCTTAAGAGATGTCAAAAGCTTAGATGAAAATCAGTAGAAGCCATGCCACCTTTCCTGAGCTCAAAATGTTTTGCAAGAAACAATATTCCTGGTTTTCATGTGATTTTAATTCCAGAGCATAGGAAACTAAAAGCTGTGGATTACTGCAACATATAACATAGCAATATTCGTGGGGTTCATCATAAAGAATACAAACTTCTTGCAAAATAGTTCTGCTGAGGTGTGAACGGGATAGGTATCTACAGTACTTTCAGTCTGCTCTTTGAAACAGATATATTTATTATTAGCAGTCTAACTGGAAAGTACATCAGTTTCAGCTGCAGGTCTAGGAAGCTGCCCATGCTAAGAAAATTCCACTGGTTGTAGTCTTATTTCCAAAAATGAGATATCCATTGAACTAGAGGTTCTTAACGTATATATGGTTATCTTTACACCAATAAGTACAAACATAGACATCCACTAAACCTGAATGATACTTGCTTTTCTTTTCAGAACAGAATGTTGCCCTCTAGAAATGTCATAAACTACACGACTTAAGCAAGGAAAGAATACTGATAGATAAAAGCCCCTTATTAGGACACTGAAAAACATATCAGAACTGAAATATTAAAAGTAATAGACTTCTAAAATTAACTGTAAAATAAAAACGATTGAAAAATAAGATTTTGCTGTAAAAGAGGAGATAGCAGTTAATAGTTCAGGAACTACAAAACACTGAATGCTTGCCAGGACCACATGGAACATACAGTCCCTCCAACAAAGATGATCACGCACAATTTTTACACGTAAAATCACTTATGGGATATTGGCAGAAGCAGCAGCAAACAGAACTGGTAGCTGAGCACATAGTTCTCATGTTGCCAGTAAAAACAGGCTAACAGCTATTTCTTTTGCAGAGCTCAAGTCAGGATATCTATAATTGAGTTGACAAATTGGGACTGCTGATTTTCCCAGCGTTATAGGTCCAAAAAGAGGGATTTTGCTAAAACCACACGAGTAGCTAAGAATGCAGAAATACTGTCAGCGTTTAAAATTGTCACACAGAAAGATGCTCTTCTAACTTAGCATTAAAGAGCAAAGACGGTAGGTTGAGATTTCACTTCAGAGGTTGTACTTCTCTTTCTATTCTTGAAAAAGAGAACAAAAAGCTCCTCGGTGGGTCTACATCCTCACTGGTAAGACCCAGAGAGACCCGGTGAGATTTTTAATAAGCTAGTTTTCTTGTACTAATTAAAGCTAATTTTCCTAACAGCAATAAATCTAAATATTTTACAAGAATCCTTTTCACATCTTAATACCCAAACAGTAAGAATCACACTCTTGAGAGTTCTGTAAGGCAAATGCATCCTAATTCTTTGGGGGATCATTGGAAAGTTGATAAATGAACACTAAGGGTTATAACTGATGATGATGAGCAAATGCAACAAAAAGTAATTTTCTTGCTCTGTGACTCTGAGTCCCATTAGAGCAATCCACCTGACCTGCGACACCTCCTCTGGTACCCTCCTTCCCAATGATGAACTATTGATTACATCTCTATTCTGTCACTTTTGGTGACCTAATAAGCCTCCCACATCCCAAATTAAAAAATACTTTGTAATGAAAAGCTGGCCTGAAAAGGAGCTAGAGGTAAAATTAGCAAGCTGACATTTCCAGAACTCAATAAAAAGGGGTTATTCTAATTAAATCCTATACCAATAGTCTATAGTACCAAAGCTGTACTGATCCAATTGTCAAAGCTCTAGACAGCTAGACTTGAGCTCTGAAAGCTATTTGGCAACTTTACAACAACTTAAGGTCATCCCTTCCTTCATGCATGGCTCCCCAGGTGTCATCCAGAGTATATCATGTCTATGGGTCAAAGAATGAACAGCTGAACTATTTAATGAGATAGACTGTCTTCAATTTTTCCAAGTTTCCTTTCCCATGTAAATCCTGGAGGTCAGAGTTTCCTGGCTGCATCTCCTTCATCACATTCAGTGTAGCCAGTGAGAGATCTGCAAATATCACACAGCCTTTTACTGAAAATTCCCTGCATCTTGGGCAACTTAGTATTTTCAAAGTGTTTCTATACCCTTTGAGAGAAGATGCTATATAAATGCAAATACTGACTACTCCCATTTTCTCACTTTCCCTGACAGGAAAACACTGCTGTTTTTCAGTACTTTAGAAATACACACTTGTGCCTGAAATATGAAATGGACTTCTAAAAATAAGTTAATATTACAGTAAATAGGATAACAGCCAAGAATAAAATCACTCTACAAAAGCAGATGTTTTCTTTGCACAACCTGTAAGAATTTAGGTCTGGAGGAAACCAACACTGGTGGTCAAAAATACCTGTAGTCTTTAAATACCTTAGTTAAAAATACTTGCAGTCTTTCAAAACCACGATGTGTTCACATACTCACATGCTTTAGAAATCTTAGAATTATTATAGAAACAGGTTTAGGTGCTTCTATACATTGATCCTAAACCAAGCTTATTTTGGCCCTGTCCATTCCAAAATTTGGATCATTTTTGAGTGAAAATCAAGTTGTTTGGTTACTGTTAATTTAAAATACTACACCTAATTACTCCATCAAATACCTCATTCTGATGTATCTGTGAAAAAGTCTTTCGAGAAGGTAGTTATGTACATAAGCACTCTGGCCTTCTGCCCAGAGACAGGGTACAAAACAGTGCTGAGCACAGGGCTGAATGGGTGGCTGGAGAGTCATTTAGTTCTTCAAAGCAAAGCTGTAGTAGGACGTGGGTGATGCATCATCCCTCTGTAGTGTAGTGCGATTAATGGCAACTACTGCAGCCTGTGTTTGTGGTTTCTGCATTCCTTCAGGAATACCTAAGCATTCTTTTTAGCCCATGAAACAAGCGGAAAATGAAACAAGCTGCATTTTCTCTATTGGAGTTTATCTGGGAAGTCCTGGTTTGTCATTTTTTGAAATCTTGGCTTTTATTTTTTTCTCTTTTCTGTGGTGTTTCAGCACTCTTAAAAACCTTGCATGTAATTAGAGCGTGTAATGTCAGAGAGGTGCAGTGCTGCTAGCAGCCTCCCCTGGATGTGATGGAAAGATTCATTATTGCAATCTCTCAACACATTGGTGGATAATGGATACTAGATTCTAGGTAAGAGATTTACTTGGAAACAGGAAATAAGATCTTAAATCTCTTTCTTCACGGGTGGAGCCAATGTCACATTTGCAGGGTCAGATGCTAAGATACAGGTTCCTTTCTTCTCCCATTCCCATCCACACACTGGACGATCTGCACTGCTATTTAGACTAACAGGGTCCCGTATGACCTGCAGCCTCAGCAAATGCCCTGATCACTCATGCCTAAAACTCATGCTCACGCTCAAATGCCTGTTTGATTAACTTGGCAGCATCTGCACAATGCTCAAATACTACCGAGGTAGCACAGGAAAAACACCCTGCAACCCCAGAGAAGTCAAGTTGAGGCAAATCCTGTCTGAGTCAGATTTAATAGGACTTAATTTGACTTCTGATTTGTTTACACTTCATCACACAGTCAGTTTCCATTATGATGCCTCTTTATTTCCTACTTCTATAATTCCACACCATTCTCTTAACATATGAAACTATTATTAGAGTTAGTTAAATACTCCAAGATTTTTTGGCAGCTATGTTCAGTGCAGGTGTTAACAGCTTGCTAACACATTTAAAGGAAGCAATCTACAGCACACATGAAGTTCAGCAGCTAATTGCAAGTGATCTTTAGCTTGCAATCCCCCCTCCCATAACTCACATGCATCTTACAGCTGTGCCATGCCTGTCTCGGAACTCTCATTTTCTTCCATACAAATGTATTTTACTTTAAAAAAAAAAATCACCATTTGAAAACTAATTCTTTTGTGTTTGGAGTTGATTCGCAATTTTTAACAAAGCTTTTAGATGAATGCAGATCACTATGGAGCTAGATTTCCTGCAGACGGCTGCATGAATGTATCGGAAATGTGCTAAAGAGAGAACAACACATACCATCTGCAAGAAAACCAGCCAGACCAGGAGAGCAGCAGCAACCAGACATTTTCCAATCAAATCGCCCCTTATTTTACTGTGATTACTTATTTACCTTCTACACGTGCTGTGGCTGCCCTCCTATTATGCCAGATTGCCCCTTTCTCTCTGTATCTCCTCCACTGCACTCATGGACTCCTGCTTCTTTTGCTCTTTGAATCGCAGGCTGTCCCCTGCTTTCACCTCCCCTAAGCGTCAGGCCAGATCCAGCCTTCACCTCTGCATCACAGACAGCTTCCACCAATGCTGGGTTTCAGTTTCCCCCGATGTCAACTGTCAGCCCAGCCCACGAAACCCACCCCCTGCCTTGGCTCTTGCATCGTGAGCTGGAAAGCCCTCCTATGCTGGAGACTGTAAGGGATGTTTGCAGGGAAGCAGCAGCTTTATTCACTCCGTAGTTTAGGTCCTATTTCTTTTGTAGCTTTTCTCTCATATGTGACAAGAAACAGCTGTTTGTGCTGAGGGAAGCCTCTTTCTTGAGCTAAATCCTTACCTTTGCTGGAAACAGCTCTTTCAGTTGCTCCAGTGGCACTGAAATCCCCTGGAGTTAATAAAACTTCTCTAAGGAGCATTTCTACTATCAAGCTTTATTTTTTTATCTAAAAGAAGCATTTAGACTGTCTTCGAAGAGATTTATTTCTCCTACAATGTGAACAAGATTATAAATCTAAAATTCTAAATCAATGCAACTTTTTGTAGGCATGACTGCTGAAAAGCAAAAAAAAGCAGCAGGAGACTTATTTCCTGCATAATTTCGAGTTAAATCCTGAATCTACAGGTTAATCCTGCAAACCGTCTCATGAGTAACTTGACTCAAACACTGACCTGTTTGGGGCCACTCACATGAGTACAGTGGTAACACAAAATGGGTTAAAATTTGCAGAATCTGGGCTATTAGATTAATAGCTAATTGAGGCCAGGACTGCCTGCTACTGTTTGTTTAAAACACAGCACAAAGCAGCTTTGTGCTCCTGCTAAAAGCCTCCAGGTAGATTTCCAGTACGACTGAACAATAACAACAGATTGCTGATGACATCTGGAGCAATGTCCCTGCCTTATCAACTCACCATCACATTTTACACCTCAAACGAGGTTTGAAGTTTTAAAGCTGAGTAAATGTGGGAGCTTGGTTAGATACACTCACATAGGTAAGGTAATGGGACATGGTTTAGTGGGGGACTTGTCAGTGCTAGGTTAACGATTGGACTAGATGATCTTATAGGTCTTTTCCAATCTAGGCAATTCTATGATTCTATGATTCTAAGAAGTTACATTGCAGGACTTCTCCATTTTTGGTACAATTTGCGATCTCTGTATTTCTGTCATAACTTCACAGTTTACCTGACATTCCCACTCAGAAAGTGCTTTCTCCAAGCTCCGGGCAACTCATTCTGTTTAAAACATGCCACCACTGAATCTGGACTCAACACAGTGAAATCAATGACCCCACCATACTCCAACTTTCCTATTGGTAGACTAGAACTCCCAAACCAGATACAGTTGCAGGATTCCCTGGGAGAAAAGGAAATATGACTTCATCCTTTATTTACCACCATCACCACCGCCAAATAACAGTGGCCCAGCAGGAGATGGACAGAAAGGATTATAAACTCCTTAAAGGTGGCATTTATGAATTTTTCAGAATTTTGTTTCCTCCCACAGAAAAGGCAGTAAAAAGGAATGGAAGAACAATGTTTTCATCAGATTCTGAGGATCAAGGAGAAATGGCAAGTCCAGACTACATATTTCAAGAGTGATTATTCACAGAGAGATATCCTTCAAAGAAGCAAAGCAGATTAAAAAACATCAATGTTAAAAATGTTGTAAAGGTGCATGCACAGGCTACTGAAGAGATCTAGTGCTTATGAGGAGGGAAAAGACGAGGTCCTACTGCTTCCAAGGGATATTGTTACCAACATAGCAGTGTCTTGCTGCCTTCTTTTGCTCTGGTTGTGGAGCAGTACCCTAACCACAAAGAAAAACATTAAAATATAAAACACCATAGAATTAAAAACTCAGCAGATGGAGAGTGCCAATAGAGCATGCACTTGCTGGGAAAGCAAGATGATGCTGCCATTTTGCTATTAATGTCACAAACGACATTCCCATAAATGTTGCCAGCTCTGCTCTGCTCAACGTTTGTGCAGCAAGAGAAAGTATTTTGTCTAGAACACAGCAATGATGATGATGCCCAGTTCATTCAACCAGTATATACGGGTGTCAACAATACCACTGCAGCAGGGCAGATAAACAATCTGATGAATGCTCTGCGTGCCACTACCAGGTCACATTGGGTGATGCTCACAAGTCACTGCCTGGAAGCACAAGTCAGATTCCACTTTAGAACAGAATCTGCAATATTTGTTTTGCATCTACTGTGCGTGAGTTTGAGTTAGTTTGCATTACTTTGCATTTTCAGCTTCTGGGGACAACAGGCAAGGAGGAGATAAGGCAAGGCAAGAAAAGAAAAGAAAAGGAAGAGAGACACAGGCACATCTAGTTTTAGGAACATAGTGAACAACTCAGTATTTCAGCACTGTTACTTACAGCTGTACTATAACCACACTGCAAAGCTGGCAGATTACAGCCTTGCCCAAATATGTGTCCACAACTTCCTTTCAGCCACGCTGGCAAACACAGCTTCAGGTTGCTAACTGTTTGGACACCACAATGCAGAAAGCCTGCAGTGTAGAAATACCCTCAGTGGTATATGTGCAGGGAGCTTTGTCAGGGGTTAATTTTGCTCTAAGGAATTTTGTGCAGACAGAAATCATAGAGGTCAAAAGCCTAATGGGATTTTTAAAAAGGATTGGACAATGCAAATACCCACAGTTACATTAGAGAGAATAGCTCTAGAGATAATAATTATATGTTTTAGGAGATATAAAACCCGCTCCAGCTTCAGAATAGAAGCCAGCCATCAAACTGCTTACCATTACAGACAAACTTCCCTGCATGGGCTTCTTATTTCAAAACTGCCAAGCACCCAAGAGTTACAGCTTTTTCCTCAGAAGCCTCAAACAACAGCCTCGCTCTGAAACTGTATTGTATGCTGACCTGATACTGAAAGATGACACTGAAACAAATATAACTACTTCTACTTTTTGCTACAATCTCTGATTACACATGTATCTGAAGCATTCCGCTGGATTCCACACAAACGAAGGCCCCGGAGATGTGATGCTTTCTGTGTAGTCCTAGTCACGCCAAGCCAAGCACAGGAGAGCAGGATGATAGGAACTCAGGTTTTGCTAACACTCTGCAGCATCATGCCCTGAAGAGTGCACTGGGAAAGTTAAACAATAAATAACAAATTCTGAAATCCAGTACTTTCCATGCAGTCACCTCCAAGACTAGGAAGGAAGCCCTGAGACCAAGCCAACCGCAGCTCAGCATTACTGCAGGGGTGGAAAAACTGGCTGAGGACAAGCACTGTTTTCCCTTGCAGCAGCTACTGCTTCAAGGTGGGGAGAGTTTCCGTCTCCTGGAATTCCACCATCCTAAAGTCTCCATTAAGATGATCGAAATCCAAGCCTCCGTAACTTCTTCTACATTATAAAGACAGTTCAGACAACTAGAAAGGAAATTTTTCATACCTCTTTTGTGTTTCTTCTGGGGTTCTCTCTGAAGTGGACGTGATCTAATAGGTAGTTTTGGAGATGGAGGAGCACTCTATTCCTAGGCACAAACAGAACAGTTGAATATATATTAGAACAATCGTATTTGCCAGAGAAGACAAGAGAAGGAAAATTCACAGTCAGAGCTGGAATATTATCGCACCATATGCTTTCCAACAGCCAAGCACAACAGGGTCCCTCCACAATCCTTGCCTTACCGCACCCTGTTGTATTTCCACCTGGAAAGACATATGGCAGTGCCTAAGAGAGAAATTCTTCCTTTTTCTTTTTTCTGATGTTAATGTAATTTCCCAGCTTTAAAGGAACATTGGATTATGAAACGTGCTCAGGCCAAGGATAAAAAAGTTCCTATCTGTTCCCACTAATGACAAAAACAGGTCCATCAACCTGTTGGCATTATGACCACATGAAAACTTGAAAGAATGGCTTGGATGTTGCTTTGTCTCATGCATCATTGACATCATTGTCTGCTCTGCAGAAATCAGATACCTCACAGTTATGTCAGGGACACTAAAGGGTACAATTGGTTTTTTTCAGCCCTCAGGGAGCACTGGGGGAGAGAAACATTATAAAAATTATCCTTCTGCTTCTAAAATGAAAAATACTGCTTTGTAAAGAACTGACCGTGAACAAATGTTCAGCACTACAACAGACGCTTTTACCCCTGATTACAGTCAGTTTTTATAATCCCATTTTTTACGCTGAACACATTCATTATTATAGTAAACTGCTCATGATTGCTGCTAGATGAGGGAAGAAGTTACATTAGAAGATGAGAGTCCCTGGAAGAATAAGAGACTACACAAAAAGCTTTTATAACTATCCTATCATCACTCAGATAAGCAGAAATATTTAACAGTGGTGATAGCGTAGCGATAATGCTTTTCACCTCCCCACAGTAGCTCTAAGAAAGTTATCTTGGATCAATTCTGCTTGAAGAGGGCTATATTGAGTCACCTTTTCCAAAAAAACGTGCATAAAGTTGTTTACTACAAGCCTCACCATAGTTGCGGCATGAGAGGAAGATGGTAACACTCTGGATTTGCTTCATCAGCCTGGATTAATATGACCATTGTGGAGGGTTGTTCCACAGCCACCCCCCTTTAGTCAGAGTGCCCTCCCTCCAGCCACCTCACACTGCGCCTTAGCCCTGTGGCATCCGTTGCCTCAAAGGAGCACATCTGCCTTGGCAGGCTGTAGCCAGAGATAAAGTTTGAATGCCCCAGGCAGCTGATCCAGCTGGGCTGTGACTCCTCCATCCCAGACTTGAAAGTTCTCCCAGTGATTTTACCAATGAAGGTATCTGGCTGCCGGGGCTGGCTCAAGCTGGGAGCTTTCAGTCTTAATCTGTTCCCTTCCTGAGTAATAAAGATCCAGAGATTCCTTAGAGACTTGAAACCCCATACACATGCGTTCACTGAGATGGCTCATTCCTGGTAGAGCTTCTTGAAATTGTGTTTTTACTTCCGCATTGGCTTTACTCAGGGCAGCCTTATTGCACTGCCACTTGGCCTATGCCATTCTTTTCAATCAATTACAAAACATACCCTGCTAAACAGGGGTTACCAGATAAACAGATGTGACCTTTTCAGTGCAATTCAGCAGATGTTCTTGATGTAGCAAAGTTACCAGAAAGCTGAGTGGCAGCCCTTATTTAATTCACTGTAGAAAATCTGCCTGCATTCTTCCTGAAGCAGAAAAACACTTCATTCCTTGGACTTTCCCTTATCACTCTGTTTTACAATCAGAACTGAATGAACACTACAACTAAACTTTCTTGAAGCTTTGTTAAAACATAACTATTTCTACACCCATATCACCATATTCAATATTATAATTTAAAATAATCATACTTAATTATAAGATGTATCATAATAATAAATTATTATAAGGGAGGGAAGCATTATTAATCTCATTCACAAGCAGGGACCTCGTGAATGGTAAGATTTTTTTGTAGGTAGGGCACGGGCTGAAAGATACTTTGTGTAAGAGTTGTCATTTTTAAATAGAAAGGAGGCCATACAAAGAATAAAATACCCATGAAGATGGCAAGCCAGTAAACGCCGAGAGGGTTTCTTCAGGGAGCCTGTTAATTTGGAAACTTTTCAACAGTTCTGTAAGGTTTGTTTTCCTGCACAGGTTGGCATAAATTGGAATGCAATAAAAGACAGAGGAAAATAAAGTTAATTTCAATGATATTTGTAGGATCATGGCTGAGCACCGGCTGTGCAAAACGGTCCTAAATTTGTCTGTGTGCATGCACACAGGCATGAGGAAAAGCTGGGTTTGTAATCAGCCATCAAGTTGTCAGAAAGAACTCTCCATGTTGACAGAGAACTGTGCACAGAGCTGAAGTTCAGCCTGTCTAAGGAAGTCCATACAAGCGCTGCCCAGCTCTTCAGAACAAACCAACAGTGCTTTTGCTCTGTTGTGACACAGCCAGGTTGATTAAAGGAAGCTGTTTGAGGTCTGCTTCACAACTCCTGGAAGATATGCTAAAAAATAATGAGCCCTTGGGTAGAAAAAGCTTGCCAGTGAAGTATCTGGTGAACGTTTCCTCTTGTTCGGGGAAAACAACAGAACAGCACGCGTAAAGTCACAGGGGCTGAATGGCAAGAAGCTCTCAGCCTTTTTCTTTCTGGGCCAAATAAAGGACTTCAGTCAAATAGATTATTTTCTTTCGAATACAGGTACTGACAAAGCAGCAAACGCATTGGGCTTACATCCTGTCAATGTGAAGTTGCTAAGCATCTGGCCGAAGAAGGTCTGGAGCTCTCAGATCTAGCTTTTCCCCTGGTATAGTATCACTTTGAGGAGTATGGTACAACTAATACCTGCTCTTTAACAAGTAATGCCTTTGCGGCAATGTGTAATTCTGAACTCCTGCTGGCTATTTATGACCACTGAAATTGCTGTTCAATAAAAAAACCCGACAGGCCAGAATTTCCTAATCACATTCCCACTTTCTGCTCCTTCCTGAGTACTTGCTCTTGCTATTTTGGTAACTTAAATGTATTTGACTGTATTAAACTTTACCTGATTGAGTAAAACCCCACAAGTTCTCCTTGGGCAGAAACTCTGTTGAAAGTAAGTGGACAGTCTTTTTCCATGTCTGAGGTTGGAGGCAGTTTCTGAAAAGGACCATTCATTCTGTATGGCTGATACGGCCATTTATTCCATCCATAATGCTCTGTAAATAATAATATGCTTGCATAGTAGCTTGATTTGATATTCTTTTTTTCTGATCTTCATTCAATTCTTAGGAAGTATTACTGTATAAATTTTCCCTTAGTTTGATCCCAGAAGTTGGTGCTTTCAGTGAAGACGTTCATGCGCTCACTCCGTGCTTGACAATTTAATTACCTAATATTTCTAAAAGACATTTGCAGGTGAGAGTCTGTATTAAAAATGTGAAGCGCTGTTATTACTTTAGCATCTGTCATGACAGCAAGTTATTTTTAAAGGGACGCGATACCGTCTTTGCGTTTCAACAGGGAACCGATCCGCCATGTAACCTATTTTTAAAAGTAACTAATAAGGGGTTATGGCACCGAGCCTGACTACCTGTTCAAAGCAAGCAATCAAACCTGCCGCTCTGCCAGTAAACACCCGAAGAGGGAAAATCTACCGGGGCGGTCCTCGCAGCAGCAGGGCGGTGAAACACCACGGCCGCCTCGGCGTCCCCCCGCGCCGGCTCCCGCCACGGCAGGTCTCGCTGAGGGGAAGGGACGGGGCTCCACCTAACGTCTCCCTGAGAGCTGACAGAGCCCCGACGAGTGACGGGGAATTAGCGTGATGGCCGCAGTCGGGACTCTCTTCCATCTCCAGACAGCAGGCAGCAACCTGGAGTTCACAGCCACGGAGCTATCAGGGGAGAATTAATGAACCCAAGGACACCATAAGCCCCTGGGGCGGCGGGGGTGCCCGCGCCCAGCCTGCCACCGCCTCCCCGCCGCCCTCCAGGGGCTCCCGTCCCCTCCCGGTACCCCCGGAGCCGCCGCCGCCGCTGCCCCTCTGAGGGACGCGGGAGACCCTTGGGGGCCGAGCGATGGCTGGGGGTCATGGTGGCGTTCGGGGCCCGGGCCACCGTTGGGAAAGAGCTCTGGGGAGATGCGGCCGGCAGGCTCGCAGCGGGAGCGGGCAGCTCACCTCCGGGGAAGGGTCGCAGCGGGAGCAGGCGGCGGCCAAGGGGGCAGGGAACCCCGCGGCCCCGCCGCCGTGAGGGGAGGCCGTCCGCCCCTCAGCACACCACGGGCGTCGGCCAAGCTGAGGAGCGCTCGGGGCGGGGAGCGGGGCAAGGGCGGGGGGGGGAATGTTCGAGCCCGGCGACAGCTGATCTTGGCTCGTTCCCGCCTCCCGGAGCCCGGCTGAGGCGGCGGCGGCAGGTGGCTTCCGGAGCCATCCGCCACGATGGTGAGTGCTCCCGTGGGGCAGGGAGGGGGGCCCAGGCCAGGCGCGGTACAGCCCCTGGGGGCGGCGAAGCCACCGACCCACAGCGGTGCTGTGAGGCAGCCAGGCTCTCCCCGCGCCTTAACAAGAGGGCAGCTGCCGGGGATGGGGGGCGCGGCGGCCATCTTTCTCGCCGTGCCTGTCACAGCCCAGCCTCTCAGGCTCAGCAGGCTCGGAAAAGGGTGGCGGGTCAGAGCAGCCCAGCTAGCCCTCGCCGCAGCGTGATACTTCTCAGGAGTTTCTCTTTATTCTCTCTCAGCCCTGGGGGCTGGCCGAAGAAGGGAGGGAAGGCGGTTCCCGCCCTCCCGGTCCTGACAGGAGTCCAGGGAGGAGGAGGCGGCGGCGTCCGGTAGCACCGAGGCGGTCCTGGCCGCGTCCCTTTCCTCCCGGCTGTGGGGCTGGGGCACCGCTGAGCTTATTTATTTGTTTTTATTCCCTCCCCCCCCATCCTGTTTTATTAGAAAGGCTCCAGGTGCAGGGGTAGGGAGGGTGCCGTTGCTTCTCTTTTTCTTCTCCTTTTGCAGGTGTGGGGAGAGCACCTTGTCGGTGTAGGTCATGGCTTTGAATGTTTCTGTACTTTTTGCTGACCAGCGTGTAGTGAATTCAAATGTAAGCTTTGGGGTTAAATCCTGATCATCGGTGTTTATAAGGATAGGAGATAAAAGCATTGCTTCCAATGAGGCTTGCTAAAAGGCTGTGCATGTGTGTGAATATATGTATTTTACAGTGCTGCACTGCACTGCGCTAATCTTGAGGAAGGATGGTCTGACCTGGATGAGATCAGCAGCATTTTCTCAGGGAAGTAAGTCTGTTTGAAACACTGCAGGGTGGGTTGTGTTGCTTCGGTTTTAATTTATTTTTCCCCTTAGTAAGCCTGCCCCATTATTTTAAATCACTGCAGTTCTGGTAGGGTGTTTCACCTGTTTTGAGTCTCTCTTTATTCTAGTCAATCAAAATTCACCCGCCTGTTTCTGTGATAAACAGATGCTTGTACATCTTTGCATTTCTCAAATGATATAATGCTATTGGAACCCTTTCCTTTTTTTTAAATTCTTGTAATCTCTCATTGTATAAGTATTGTTTACTGAAATGGACGTTCTAGTTACCTATGTCAGCTTCAGTAAGTCTTTACATTTTTCTTTGTTTTCAGAACATGTATTTCTGAATTGAAGCTATGTAATGGTTCGTTACAATAAGAATTTGAACATCTTTAAGAGAAAGAGATGCCCTGCAGAAGAGGAGGGCAGTCTACTCTGGAGGCGTTAACTGATAGCCAGGGATAAGCAACACTGCAGTATGGGCTACCCAAGTGATGTAATGCAGTAGTTAAATAGAGCAAGGTCATTGTCTGGCTGTAGTGCCTGTGAAACTTGAGAGTTTTGGCGGAAGTGATGTTCTGCTTGTAATAAAGCAGTGATGTTTCTCACTTCTACAAATACCCCTTTCATCTCCTTCGTTTTTTGCTTGCTGTTGCGCACAGAAGACCTTAACCCCTCTGCAGCAAGCATTTTATACCAAGATAACTTTGATCTGGTTGCTCTCTGTCACAGCAGAACAGAAACTCTGTAACAGCTCTTTAATAAAAACATTTAAATTAAAATTGCTATTAATTTTTAATCTGGCTTTGTGTTTTCAGTTGTATTTATGACAAAAAAAATTGTGATGCCGGTGCCTGCCTCTCACTTACAGAACAGTACACATGGTAAACTCTGGTTTGGCATTTGTGTGAATGAAGCGGTAAATAAAATGTTTGGAAGTGGATAGCATTTATTAACACATAATCCTGAAATTCCTGCCAGAAGGCATGGTAAGACATTAATATTAGTGCTTGAACTGAGCTCTTGATCTTTTCTAATATACTGTATTTTATTAAGAAGGTAATTAGCAGAAACTTGAGTGGTTTACCCAGTTATATTAACAAGAACAGCTGCTATGATAGAAGAAAAGTGAATTAGAAGGGAGCTAGCAGTGTTAAACTCTAAAAAATACTCCTTTAGGCCAAGGGATGAACCAAATAATAATAAAGAGTGCCTCTTACCTAAACTTGGCTCTCAGTATTAACTTCCTGCAGGCTGAAAGCTTCATGCCCAGATGTATTATATTATTGTAGGCCTGGCAAAAAGTCCTAATGCAGTAATATCTAAGACATCAGACCTTCAGTTTCTGGGAAGGGATGTAGTCTTGTAGTTGAGCAAAAGGATGGAAAGTTCAAAATAGAAATATGTTCATGTTGTTGGCGTTGGCTTGCCGTGAGACTTAGCAGCAGAAGCTTTGAGGTCACTTACAGAGGCCTGCCCCTTTACCTCCTTGACTGTGGTGACTTCTTTTGAGGCAAAATATTGCAGAGCTTTGGGTCCCACAGTGCGTCTAATCCCTTAAACTTGGTTGTCGATTTCCCTTGTCCTTTGCCTTACCCCCCACCTCCCACCCCAGTGCTGCCTGACCCTGCTCTTCTCTCAGTGTGCTTCTCGGCTCTCCTTTTCCTTCACCATGACTTGCTGATTCTTTTCCATCTCAAACCCAAGTTGCTCCAGCTCCACCACAAAGTAATAGTAATATATGAATGACTTCTGGGAATGCCAAGCAACTAAACCCATGAAACTAACATTTTACATCCACGTCTTGTATAAGTCACTTCACGTATCTGTGTTCATTCTACTTTTGTAACATAATTATCCTAGCTGGAGAGTAAGGCTCCTTTGTTTTTAGACACAAATGAAGGCTTTTACAACTCCAGTGCCCTGCTTTCTCAGATTATATGAATAGCTTCAACAATTGGTAGGAGAGCATCCAGTCCTGTCAGAGGAACATGTGCATGAAGTTTACATTTAGAATTAATGTAAATCAACACGTGTAGGAGGCCTGTATGCTTAAAATATGAGGAAGAAAAAAACTTTTATGGTCATCTCTGCTCCTTGCCCCAAAAGGAAACTACAGTGTAGCCTGTGTATATAAATGTATTGGAAACTTGGAGACAATGGAAAAAATACAGGTTTCAGTTCAAAATGTGGTATCTGTGCTACTTAAACATTTATCAGAAGTAAACTTCACTTGTTCCGTTAAGAAAGTGTATAATGAGCAGATACAAAGAGCATGTAGATATATTTCTCAACACTTAAGTATTTATTTACATTATGAAATTTTTTACATTATGATTATCATTACATTATGAATATTTCATAAGTGTATATAGCACAGATCTAGCACTATAGTTAATTCTTGCTAAAAGTACTGATTTTTTTTTTTAGCACAGCGCAATTTAAAACCAGGGAAAATAATAAAAATCGTGCTGTTTTCTCTAAATGGGAAAGAAAGAGAAGAAAGAAATATTTCCAGGTCTCAAAAGAAGTATTTAAATTTTGCTGTGAGTGAGACTTTGGATGCCAGGACACCCTAGAACATTCTAGAAAAGAAATACCATTGTTTTTTATTAAACTGAAGAATAACCTAACAGAACAAATTCAGAAATTATGTGCCTTCGAGGTGGATCACAGACAAAACCGTAAGCATACCCTGAACATTTTCTTCTTTGTACTAAGTTTTCTTCAGCAGAAAAAAAGGTGGTTGGTTGGTTGTTTTCTTGACTGTAGACTTTGGGGTAGGAAAGAAACTATAAATGTAGGGGAGAGTGGAGAAATATTACATTTGGCGGGGAAAAGGCCAGGTTGCTTCTTAGTTTGGATATTTCTCGTCTCTAAAAAGAACTTGGCTATTTTAATTAGAAGTGTTCCTTTTTTTAATAAGAACCATTTTCTGAAGAAAAAGTATAATGAAAAAGTTGAACCGAAGGTCCAAAGTTAGTATGAGAATATGCAGTAATAAGATACATATCATAAGTGTATCTGTTCATGTAAAAAAACCCTGGTTTGTCTCCTACATATAATATTTTGAGCTGGGCTGGGTTTTTTTTTTAATTAATATCTTATCCTTGCAAGAAGACCTGTTCCCTGCATTCAGATGTACTCATTAAGACCCAGACTGTGTTAGAAACCTTTGTTGGTGTTGCAATAGAAATGCACGTTTAATTATTTCTGTGTCATTTGCAACTCAAACACAGATGAGGAAGCTGATTTAAGTGTTTTTTGCGGAACATTTTTCTTCACTCGAGCAACTAGTATAAACTCCTGGTGTGGTATGTGATTTTTGTATGTGTTTGTTTAATATTCCCCATCATTTTTTCCTCCCAATTCCGTCTTTTTCCATGTCCCTGTGAAGCACTTCATGCATTAAAGGGATTTGCAAGAATAACCACGCTCCTGTGACCTACAGGTGACCCTCATTACAGAATGAGACAGGCCGAGATTAGGAAGATCTTATCTTCCTTTGCTAAGTTGTCATGTGTTTAATAGTTAATTACCAGGGCTTCTGAGGGTCAAGATTTTTTTTCAGCAAATTGAAGGAGGGGAATTGTTATTAGCAAGAGATAGAAGATTTATGGAAACAAGAAAAAATTCTTTCAGGGATGTCATATGTGAGAGGGGCTCTAAAAATTTTGCACTTGGCTAATTAAAGTCTTTAAAGAGGTGTTTGACTGAGCTGGACCGCTGGTTTCTAGACCTGGTCCGTTGGCTACAAAAGGAGAAGACCCACCCTTTGCTGGAAAGCAGCGTGGCTCACCTGAAAAGCCCGGAGAGATGGAGAGCGGGTGTGGGAGGAAGACTTGGCAGAGAGAGAGGCAGTGGTGGGAAGAGAGGAGAAGGATGCGTGCGGAAGCTCCGGTGAGAGCTGCAGCTTGCCGTTCCGTGCACTAACCCTCCTGTAACGTTTAGCAGGGACAGGCTGTTCTGCCTCCGCAGGTGGGTTCTTTGGTTTTGTGGTAGTTGACGTTTTGTGATACGAAATCTGAGATGCGTTTTAAGTGATGTCTCCACTTTTCATGGTTACAAAAACATGCCAAAAATGAGAATGTAAAGCTAAGCTTAAAAGTATGAACAACTTCATTTCTTCTTTAGCATGTGAATTTAATAGCAAATAGTAAAAGTTTAAAATTTAACATAGACCGTTGTATACTTCAAAAGGAAGCAATATCGTGGGGGTTTTTTTTCTTCCTCCCGCCCTTCTCCCATCCAGGTGAATTTCACAGTAGACCAGATCCGAGCGATCATGGACAAGAAGTCCAATATTAGGAATATGTCTGTGATTGCTCATGTTGATCACGGCAAATCAACTCTGACAGACTCCTTAGTGTGTAAAGCGGGCATCATTGCTTCAGCCAGAGCCGGAGAAACGCGATTCACAGACACACGGAAAGATGAGCAAGAAAGATGTATCACAATCAAGTCTACGTAAGAATTTGTTTGTATCTTTCTTTTTTCTTTCTTTTTAATCTGAAGACAGAAAAACGGTTTGCTCAAAGCCTTGGATCTTGTCAGATTTCGTTAATATGAGATGTGAATGAAGCTGTGCATTACAGAACAGAAGTTCACAGTCTTCAGAGTGCAATCTGGGCAATATTGGAGTAGAGGTTTTGAGTGATATCTAGCGATCGTTCTTACCTGCTTCTCACTATGGAGAAAGATGTTTTCAGAAAGGTTCTTAGTAGTAACCTTCGTTTTTATTGGATTGCTTACAGACTAATAGCCTGTTCCTTCAAGCCACTGTGGTGGCCTGTGTCTTCTTATTATTACCTCCGTATTTGATGTCTGCAACTGCAGAGTTAACAAGCTGTAAAGGGATTTGGAGCATGACTCTACAAGTGTCTGACAGTGCTATTATATTGTGACTACTATCTTGAGGTGTTGATTTTGAATAAGAATAAAAATTAATTCCACCCAAAGCAGGATTTTAGATCCTAAGAACTCTAGAAACTGAAATACTGAAGTCTTCTTGTGTTTTTTCCTTTAAGTACATCAAAAATACTGGCACTGTAATAGAGCAGGTATAGTTGCCTGACCAATGCAAATTTTAAATTCAGCAAATTATGAAACATTATTAAATTATTCAAATGAATTGTCTTCTCTTACAGTGCAATTTAGATGTATTATGAACTCTCAGAGAGTGACTTGGCCTTCATCAAACACTGCAGAGATGGTTCAGGTTTTCTTATTAACTTGATTGACTCCCCTGGACATGTTGATTTCTCCTCTGAAGTTACAGCAGCTCTCCGTGTCACTGATGGTGCCCTTGTTGTGGTTGACTGTGTTTCAGGTAAGCATGCTGTTCCAAATTAGAAAGCCCTTGGTGTATTTTATTTTCTTCCTATTAAGAAAAAAAAAAACCACACAAAACAAAACAAAAAAAGAGTGATGGAAGAAGCTTCTTTCTCTGAAAGTTTAACTTATAATGGTGTGAATTCTGGTTTGCAATCTTAGCTGATGGCCTTTCCTGTATCTTAGAGGGTTATATCCACTTTGTATCCAGCTTGTGGGTTGCATTTAGAGTAACTGAGGAAATAATCTTTCAGTAAAATCCTAGGGAGTGGAGTTGCCTGTCATTCTTCTTCTCCTTCAGTTAGAAAATGGGGCAATACATGCAGCTGAGTAATGATGGTTTCAGGGAGCACTGAGGCTACCACCAAATTCCCAGTTTGAATTTTCCAGTCACCACTGTACAAGTAGATTAGAGATCTTGCCTGTGTATATAATGCCTGTTTTAATTGTGCTTGCATTTTTTAAGGGGTTTGTGTACAGACAGAGACTGTTCTGCGGCAGGCTATTGCAGAACGTATCAAACCAGTACTGATGATGAACAAAATGGATCGTGCTTTGCTGGAATTGCAGCTGGAGCCTGAGGAACTTTACCAGACATTTCAGCGTATTGTGGAAAATGTCAATGTCATCATTTCCACCTACGGCGAGGGTGAAACTGGACCAATGGGTAATATTATGGTAAAGAAAACTTTAAAACTTTGCTGTGGTTGGGATCCTATTTTGGAGAATACCAGCCTCGATAGGAAACAATTGCATACATTTATGGCAGTTCAGGTCTCTGGCCAACCTGAAGGAGCCGTTCTTCAGTCCTCTTCCACCCCCAGCGTTTCATACTTTTTCTTTTGGGGATATTATTTCAGAGCAACCAACTGGGGAGCAAAAACAAATAGGAGAGAGGGGAGAATTCACAAAGCAGGTCATCCTCTAGTGATACTTTATCAGTAACAAAATGTGTACCATCAAGCCAGTTGCTCAGTGTCATACAAACATCAAATGTCAAACATTTGCCTGGGGCAAACTGCTGAAGGGAAGCTATGGTTTGAAATTTAAGGCAAAGGTCTAGAAGCCAGAAGATTAGCTTTCTGTGCCTGACTTTGCTGCTTATGTCACTTACATGACAAGAAACATGGCCTTTCTGCTATTCCTGACTGATAAGAAATTGAATTTGCTCTTTTGTGATCTGGAGATGTAGGTCTCTGTTATTCTACCAGTAATTATATCATAATATGCTGGATATCTCTGGAAGGATGGTTTGAAACTAGAAAGACAAATAGCATTTCCTATATTTCAGCTGAGAATTGTAAAATAAAAAAACCAAAGTCAACTGCAGGTCTTCTCTGGTGGTCTAGCTGTTAGAGTAAGGCATAGTCAGAATCGGGCTGCTTCAGATACTATTTTTTCCACCAAATAGCTACAAGACAGACCTTGTCACCGGAGTTTTCAGACCTGGCTCCCTTTGTTTAAATGTGATTGACCTGTATAGCTTTTTTATGGCTAAAATTGACTGCAGCTTAATCTAGTTACTGGAACAAAGGACTCTTGGCTAGGATTGTATTATGATTCTTCTATTCCATGGATCTCAGCCATTCTTAAGTCAGACCAGTTTTATCTGTGTGGCAGGAATGAGCTACCTATATTTTAATTTCCAGAGAAAGTTCACTAACAGTTCAGTTAATACTCTTTACCAAGTCATAATCCTCCAAATCATACTTAGCACTTTACAAATATATTTCTGAAGTTTTTATTTTAGCCTTTGTTATAAATATTTCCACTGTGTGGGAGAAAGTGAGGTTCTTGCTTCAAGGTAATATTCAATAGACCTGTTTTAGGGGAAATACTTACTTGTTCCATGTTTCAGAAAATATTTGGCATCTTTACTGATCCTACCTGTTCTTGAAAGCAATTCATACGTTTCAAATCAGTGTTTTGTGAAACGCATTTGCTTTTTTTCCCCTTTTAAAGATTGATCCAGTTATTGGTACTGTTGGGTTTGGCTCTGGTCTGCATGGCTGGGCATTTACTCTGAAGCAGTTTGCCGAGATGTATGTAACAAAATTTGCTGCCAAAGGTGAAAAAGTACAACTCCCTCCAGTTGAGCGTTCAAAGAAAGTGGAAGATATGATGAAAAAACTCTGGGGTGATAAGTAACACAAGTACGCACAGAATGAATGTAAATACATGCCTGGGTACCACAGTGACACTCTAAGGATATCAGTGACGGATACCAATGCATGTTGAGTTTGTGCTTCTGTAGATCCAAGCTTTCATAGGCAGCTTAGAAAGCTGGTTAGAGGCATGAGTTTGTAACTCTTACATCGAAAATATATATGTGTCTGAGAAAGGCAATTGCTTGTAATGCAGATAAGCTGTATGTGCCTTTTGTGGTGAGTTTTGATAACCTGCTCCATAAGAGCAGAAAGAGAAGATTTCCTCTCAGAACTTAAGAACATAAGTGCTTTTACTGAACTGCATAGGTACAATTAATACACAACGTGAGATTATGGACCAAATCCGGTCTTTTGATACCAGTGAGTATTTCTGTGAATTTAATGAACCTTAAATTGTATCTCATAAATGATGGAGTTAATTTCCTATTAGATGCGTACACAGCTTGCTGTTAACTGAATGCTTTATACACGCGTGAAAGCTCAATGTATTTGCTGGTCTTCTGATGCCTTACAATAAATTAACCTACCTTGACTCATTTAGCTCGTAGGGTACTCCAAGATTTATCTTGCATGGTGTTTAAATGATTTTAGCAAGGCTTCAAAAGACCAGTTACAGATAACAGGGCGGAGTAAGAGAATTCTTGGCAACAGTTTTGCTAACACAGCCTAGTTCCCTGTAAAAGCCCAAAAATGCAGGCTGAAGTCAGTGTTTTTAAGTGTAGTAAAAAACCTCAAAAACCTAAACAAACAAAAAGCCATCCTTTGCCTCCCCAAACATCTAACAGTTATTGCTACATTCAAATAAGCATTAGCCACTCTTCTGCTATTTTAATCTCTGCTTAAATGTGAAACTTTACAAAGTTTTCTTTTAAAAACAACTGAGCGGAAGTTTGCAGGAAAAGTGGGTACTCCTCAAGTTCAAACTGGATGAGTAAAAATAAACATCTTCTGTAGATATTTTGATCCAGCAACTGGAAAATTCAGCAAATCAGCCACTAGCCCTGATGGAAAGAAGTTCCCAAGGACATTTTGCCAGCTAGTTCTGGATCCTATCTTTAAGGTAAAGCAGTATTTTGTCTTGATTTGATTGCAAGGGCATAAGGGGAGACTATTTTTAGTTTAGCAGGTTAGCTCTTAGGAAAGCCATCCCTCTTATAAAGTGGGTCTGTATTTTCTGTAGAGACTAGAAAATTCTGCAGTATATGAACAATGTGCAAAAGGTGGGTCAGAAGTAGAAGGCAGCAAATCTGAATAGTCTGTTCACTGAAATAACATATTCTGCGTATTGTTAGATTAAAGATATGTCTGTCTTGTGTGTGAACCTATTCTGATAGGAATTTGGAATCTCCTTTGGAATTAGAAACATTTGATATAATTTGTGAATCTTGAGCATCTGATCCTTGTCAATAGTTTCGGAAACAAAAGCCCAGAACTGAGAAACCAGAAGGTTTTCAGACATACAACATGTTTAAAATAAATGGTAAGCAAAACCTGTCTCTGTTATATTACTTACTCTGGTCGGTATAAACTTGTTTCAGATCTTTGATGCCATTATGAATTTTAAGAAGGAAGAGGCAGCCAAGCTGATAGAGAAACTTGATATCAAGTTAGACACTGAAGATAGAGATAAAGAGGGAAAACCCCTTCTTAAGGTAACTTGGCTTTTCTACTTCATTAGAATTTCCAGCGTGGTAGCATTTCTTACCCTTGAGCTGTGTAATGAGAACAGTCCTTTAGGTCTTTCTAAAATCCACAGAAATTTAATTGTCTTTTTATAATCTGGTCAGTGGTTGATTTGTGCGTCAGGAGTGTCATGATTTGAAAGAAAATGCTTAGTAATGTATTGCACTGAATTTGCTAGAGAGATAACAGGACTTGAGTCTGTTGCAGCATACAAAAGACATACCTGTTTTGATTTAAGAAAAGGGAGAAAAATTTTATTTCATACACGGAAAAAAACCACCACCAATACTGCCTCCCTCCCTCTTCTCAAGGTGTACGTGCAATGCTAATACAAAGTGTCTGATGCTGCACATGTATGCTGTGGCTGTGTAATCAGAAACATGGTTTCTCGTTGGCTCTCCCCAATTCCAATACATTCAAGAACACTGCTGAATTCCAGTCAACCTTTTGAAGAGTAATGTCTGAGAGCACGTGATGGCTTTCTGTGCAGCACTGAATTTTAAGAGCAGGGGCTTTAAGAAACTGTCCAGTTCCTGTGCTAACTCGTGTTCTCCTCAGGTATGTTAAAACCCACATGAAATGGGGGCCCAGGGAATACGTGTGGAAACTTCTTGAAATAATCACTGGAGAGGGGAAATCCAACCACATCACTGTGGCAAATGGCCAGAGATTTAATAAAACATTTGGGTTTATTATTGCCTTCCATATATGGAAGATACAGCTGTGAAATATGACTATTCATGGACCTTTTTCTTTCTACTATTGTAATCTGTTGTCAGCAGAGAAGAAGGACATCCGTGTTTTATTTCAGGATCTTAATATAATCCAAGAATCCTAATCTTTCTGTTGAAATCTAAGTCACTAGCCCAAGCTAAAAAAGAATGCAAGGAGTGCTGGTTTTCAGCAATTCAAACATACAGTTATGTTCAAATTGCTTATTCTAGGTAAGTATTTTACTCATGGCCCTTAACAAGATTTAAGTAGTCATAAGGAAATTTTAAACGGCTGTCGTGACTTTTTACATTGCATCCCTAGGGACAGCCTTCTACATGCTATCCAAAAGGTTTATTTGGGGGTCGGTTATTATGTTTGTGAAACAAGTTTTAATTACAATGTGAATTTTGGGTCCCTAGACCGTGATGCGCCGCTGGCTGCCTGCTGGAGATGCCTTGCTTCAGATGATCACCATTCACCTACCTTCCCCTGTCACAGCACAAAAATACCGTTGTGAACTTCTGTATGAGGGGCCACCGGATGATGAAGCTGCTATGGGTAAAAAAAAAATTCCCAGCTTACCGGGGCTGTCAAAAATACAGCACCCCTAGTGCACAAATGAGTAGAACTGCCTAAAATGGATCTGGATTAAGATTCTGTGTTCTAACGATAATTACCGATTTGGGACTCTGTTGAGCAAGGTATTACAAAAAGTAGGAAAGCAGAGGAAAAGCCTTGGGGGACTACAGATAAAACTTGCTTTATGTCCTTATATGCTGGATGCCAATCTGTGTGAAACCACATGGTATTTATTTTAGATTTAGAGAATGTGGTTGAGATGAGCTGGAGTATGGTACGTGCCAGCATTTGGATATACTGTAAGAGACGGATGGAGCAGCAAGTTCATTACCCTCATTCTTTCTGCAGCTTTGATTATGGTCTCCTAGTGAATCCTGTGATTTCTTCTCAGTCGCAGTCAGAATCATAACAAGATACTTTACTTTCAAACACTTTTTAACATGTCCCCTGGTAGCTGGCAGGTTGTTACTGTTCTGTGATTCACTCTCAACCTTAAAGTTGGAGGATGAAAATCTGGTAAAAAATGGAACCATGGCCCAGTTGTCTGAATGTGCGGCTGAGATCATGACTAGATAATGAGCAAACAGCTGTATCTGAAACTGATACAGGGCTGTTGGTCTGGCATTGGTAGGAAGGAGTTAAGTTTTGAAGAATTCATCTGTAATATGATCATCAACTTGAGGAGTATTTTCAAGAGGATCTGCATTTTTTGGATTTGTCTAGATTTGTCAGTTCCCTTAGAAATCCACAAATGTTGAAATAAATAAATCAGATTTGAAGTAATTTTCAAATCCAGTATTAGCAGAAGAGAAGCTTATCTGTGATGGCACATGTGTTTAATCCTCTAATAAACTGTTAACTCTTTCTCACAAAACCAGAACAGGACCTCTGATTAGAGGTCCTGCTTCTGACTATATCATCCATACGATCACTGAGGATGCAAACTTCTAGCACTGTATTTTGTCTCCTGGATTCTTATGGATTACAGGGGATCTTTAAACCTCCCCTATTCAAAACTTTTCCTGGGACTAGGTCATATTAGGAGAGATTTAGTGATACCATGGAACCTGCTACCGGAAGAGGGAAGCTTGGGCAAGCAGGGAGCAAGTACTAACAGAGGTCTCAGTATCGAAAGAAACAACAGTGGTGGTGATTCATTACCTTAACGAAGAATCTTTGATAGCTACCATAGCTGTAATTCATCTCTCCGCACACATTTGTCCTTTACTAACTGAAAAAGAGAGGAGCCGTTAATAAGGTTCACTGAATTCTGGGAATCATAATGGATATAGTTCCAAGTTTTGAAGTCTCACAGAAAATATGTCTGATGTAGATACATATTTTATTACAGGTGTCAAAAACTGTGATCCCAAAGGCCCTCTGATGATGTATATTTCCAAAATGGTCCCCACATCTGATAAGGGGCGTTTCTATGCCTTTGGTCGAGTCTTCTCTGGTATTGTTTCTACTGGACAGAAAGTTCGAATCATGGGACCAAACTACACACCTGGCAAGAAAGAAGATCTTTACCTAAAACCCATTCAAAGGTAGATGGAAATAGTATATTTCTTTTGGATAGCAATGCATGCAAAAACAAATGCTTGCTTTTAGTTTTTGGAATCCTAATGAAATGAAGTTTATATTTCTTTGCTAAGGGTCATCTTTTCCTGTTTAATAAAGTCAGTAATCCAGAGGGATTGTAGGTAAATAATAGGTGGTTTTCCTTTGTGTGAAAAGGCTTAGCTTTTTGGAAATACTGGGGATAAAACAAGTATTCAAGGATTGTTGCTCATCCTCTGTCTTTGTAGAACCATTTTGATGATGGGTCGTTATGTTGAGCCCATTGAGGATGTACCTTGTGGCAACATTGTTGGTCTAGTTGGTGTTGACCAGTTTTTGGTGAAGACGGGTACCATTACCACCTTTGAACATGCCCACAACATGAGAGTGATGAAATTTAGTGTTAGTCCAGTTGTACGTGTTGCTGTTGAAGCAAAAAACCCTGCTGATCTACCAAAGCTAGTTGAAGGTCTAAAGCGTCTGGCCAAGTCTGATCCTATGGTTCAGGTGAGTGTTAGCTGTAAATTTTAGCTTTAGAGCTACTGGTTTGCAGTGCAATATGCAAAGCATTTGACTTTATTCACAGAGAGCTCTTTATGTGATCTAATGGCATGGCTGCAGGCTCAAAACAGTTTTCAGTTGTGACTGGATGAGCTAACACAAGATAAATAGGGATAAGTTCAGTCAGCATTTGAACAGGAAGATCCTGAGGAAAAGCACAAACTCTGCAGCAATTAGTGTTGGGTTTTTGAACAGCACTTTTCCTTACACTTTTTTTAATGCTCAGCTACCTCAGTAGGACAGGAACTATGTTTAATGTGAGAGTACGCAGTTTTGCTGGTGAGGAGATTCATTCTGGAGTACTCCTGGAAACAATACAGAGATGATAATTTGTTAAATTTTTGAATACTTGGGGTTGAGCAGTTTTGGTATCTGACGTTCTGATTTAGTCTGTGTGTGTTTTTCTGTTAAGACTAACAAATTCTTAGAATGTTTACTCCCTACTGTTTCCTCTTCTAGTGTATTATTGAAGAGTCTGGTGAACACATCATTGCTGGAGCAGGGGAGCTGCACCTAGAAATTTGCCTTAAAGATCTGGAAGAAGATCATGCTTGTATTCCAATTAAGGTATTCAAGAATTTTCATGGACTGCAGTGTATGGAATATGACTAAATATTAACCTTTGAAAATATCATCTTAATCTGCTGGTGGTGGTTTCCTTAGAGCAACTTCTTTAAAGCTATTTGAAATTCTTTAGGAGACCAACCGATTAAGTAATAAAAGGTATTCTTTATTAGCTCATCCAAAGAGCTTAGAATTAAGACAGAGATGTGAAGAAGATCCAGTGAACAGGAAAACTAACTTGAATAATGATGGTAACCATAGATGTGCTACTGAAAATGTTGTTGTTTCCCTTGATGAAGCTAGCAGGGCATGCCTGGGTGACTGAGCATTAACACACTGCCTTAGGGGGAGGACCCACAGTTTATTGAATGGCATTTGATTGGTACGTGGAAATGATTAGCTTTGTACTTGGGAATTTTTTTGTCTTTGATCTGCTTGACAGAAATCAGACCCAGTTGTATCTTACCGTGAGACAGTTGCTGAAGAGTCAAGCCAGGTGTGCTTATCCAAATCTCCCAACAAACACAACAGGCTGTATATGAAGGCTCGACCCTTTCCTGATGGCCTGGCAGAGGATGTAGACAAAGGGGAAGTCAGTTCCCGTCAAGAACTGAAACAGCGTGCGCGTTACCTGGCAGAGAAATACGAGTGGGATGTGTCTGAGGCTCGCAAGATTTGGTGCTTTGGACCTGATGGTACCGGTCCAAATATCTTAGTTGACATCACAAAAGGTGTCCAGTATCTAAATGAAATCAAAGACAGTGTTGTTGCCGGTTTCCAGTGGGCTACGAAAGAGGTAAGTGTAGTTCTGTATGTTGTGCTTGTATTTTGTGTTACTGAAACGTATCTGAGCTCTGTTCACATGAAATCTTTAGAAACTGTCGATAACTGATAAGAACAGGGTAGTGGAATTTGTCCCCACTGAAGAACGTATGTCACCCAACCTATATAACGAATACATTGTTGTCTGTGGGTATTCCAATGTTTGTTCCAAGTGTGAGCTCTCAAGTGCTAGAGGAGCGTTTGAGTCCTTCCGAGAAGGACTTTGCCATGTGTACGGTGTACGCTGCCTCGGTCCGAATGTAACTCTTCAGCATCAGCATGAGTGACTTAAATCAGGCCAGAATCCTGCCAAGTGAAGGTTCGTATCTTAGAAACTCCTGAATAGTATCGCACCTTTGTTTTTCCTCTTTTTAATACTGCAGGGTGTCTTGTGTGAGGAGAACATGAGAGGTGTTCGTTTTGATATCCATGATGTCACTCTGCACGCTGATGCTATTCACCGTGGCGGTGGGCAAATCATTCCTACTGCGAGGAGGGTTCTGTATGCCTCTACTCTCATGGCACAACCCAGGCTTATGGAGCCCATCTATCTGGTAGAAATACAGGTATGCAACTGGGTATTATATATGAGGTCACAGAATCATTTAGGTTGGAAAAGACCCTTAAGGTCATCGAGTGCAAGCGTTAACCTAACACTGCCAACAACAGAGGTGCAGCAGATAGATGTATAATCGTGTTTCCACACTCTCTCCCAGGAAACCATGATAGCTCTATGTCCTTTAGATCAGTGATGCAAAGACTTTGTTTGAGAAGAGGTTTTTCATTCCAAAGTTAGGAAAAGGTTAAATGGAATAAGCGAAATGTAGGTGGGGAGGTGAATTATGCTGTTCTTTATGAATTGTTAGTACTTTTGGGAAAGTTACGATTTGGTTTTTTTTTTCCCTCCTTTCTTTCTGTCACTGTAAATATGCAGGAGAACAAACAATGGGTATCCTAAATAACCAGAAAGAGCAGCAAGGTTTTTTAATTTTTGTTAATAAGCTTTTTTTGAGCTGTTTAAACATTAACCTCTGTTCTTTGAATAACTGGATTTTCTTGGTAAATTAAATTCTTCCATGAAAGACCCTGGAAAATATATTCTATGCTAAAAGTATTTATTCACATACCAGTTTGTCTTAACTGTCTTAAAAGCAATCAGAAGATTTAAAGCCTGCTTTAAAAATTAATTCCAGACTATGGTGCTGGGTGGTGGGCAGGAAATCTGCCAGCTCAGTTGCTTAAAAAATGTCTTAGCCACGAGGGCTGGAGAAGATGAGAGCAAGTAACGACAAAACAGCAAAATGGAGAATTTTTTCACCTCGATGACTTGTGAGACCTATTGTGACAAAGCAGGGGAGTTTTGCAGTCTTAGTGGCATGTTTCTAAGCAAATGTGGGTTTTTAAGTACAGTTTTTATCAGAGTGCTTGTCAGCCGTGTTGTAAGTTCTAAGATAAGGTACGGTGAGATCCTGTTTGTATAAAATTTGCATCTTGTAGTAAATGCATTTATTACAAAGCACTAGAGGACTCTGCTTTCTTGTGCCCAAAGATTGCTGAAGGTAATTCACTGAGCATGTGCACTTTCCCTCACTTTGTGTATGTAAACTACAATCCGGTACAGTCAGTATATACAGTAATTGGAAACCTCACAGTCACGTGAGGCAGAGAAGGCAGGCAGAGCTTCTGAAAGATGTCTTGGAAGTGAGAGTGAAGCCACTTGTTACACGAGAGAAATTTCTGAGTGAGGAGCCGTCATGAGAAAAAACATCAAAAGAGCTCTCTAGAGGGATTGTCTGATGCTGCTTTTTAGTAACTGATGATCTCCTCCTTTTATGTAACTTGATAGAAATTTTTTTTATAGTGCCCAGAACAAGTTGTTGGTGGGATCTATGGTGTGCTGAACAGGAAAAGGGGACACGTTTTTGAAGAATCCCAAGTGGCAGGAACTCCAATGTTCGTGGTCAAGGCGTATCTACCTGTAAATGAGTCATTTGGTAAGATAATGCTTCTTTTGTTGCCCACATGCAATTAAAGATGGACGTCTGCAGGATCAGAGCGACTTACGAATTCCCATTTTATTAGCTTCAGGCTTCTTCCTGTTGTCCCTTTGCATCTTCAGTTCATAACAAGCAGCCTACTCCATTGGGCTTTCGTGCCAGCAGAGGGTGCCGAAAAGATGTGGCAGCTTCTGCACACTTAAGACTTTTCAGTGTACACCAGATTTGGTTTCCATCATGTTAAATCAAGGTCTTCCTTTGAAGCCAGCCTGGAAGAAAGAATTGGTCTTCAGCGGCAGCAGGCTAGAAAACTGGATACTGATTTGAGTCTTTAAAAGAAGGAGAGAGTCCCAGCCTGAGTAGCTTAGATGGCATTACACCCTTTTGACAACCTCAAGACTACTTTTAAAATAATAATCTGATCCTTCTTATGCTGGCCCTGAAACTTCAGCTTTTCAGCGTGGTACAGAGCCCTTCCTCTAGTATTCTTGTTTGTTTGTGTGTCCCATTTCCCTCCTCCTCGTTTAAAAATGCACTTCAAGAGTAACTGGTGACATTGTGATGGAAGGTTTACCAGTTTCCTGGGGCACATTTGGAGCTCCTCACACAGTAAAATTGTAAGAAATGTCATGTTTTATTTTGGAGGGGGCTTCTTTGCCAAAATACATTAGTGTGGTAACTGCTAAAATAATCAGTGATGAAATAAGAGATGCTTAACTTTTCAAGTCTGAACTGGCAATTTAACTTCTCAAAAGAGCAATTTACACATGTGTTTGTGTGGCTGGGTTTTGAGTATCTGGGGTGTTTTTTCCCTTCTCCAAGTTTCTACAGAGCTTAAAACAATTTCATAAAGACACTCATTTTCCAAACATGGAAAAAACGCAAAGAAGTGTAAGCTTAGACTTGGTAGGATGCATGTTACGCTGGGCTCTCAGTCTCAACTTGCATAGCACGTTAACATCCGTATCCTGCAAAACTGTCTTTCTAGTTTCTTGCCAAAGCTGCTGCTGAATCTTGCTAAAACAGCGATCTAAAGATGTGGGGAAATACCAGTATTCCTATAAACTAGTGGTTAGAAGCTGTTCTACAGTAGCAAAGTCTCAGTTCACAGGCAGCAGCTCTTCATGGGACTGAATACCTGGGAGAAGGGGATGACGCTGCTACGAACATGAGGAAAGGGCAAAGGAAACACCTATAAATCTTCAGATAAATGTAAAGTTCCTGTACAGTCAGACTAAATGTCATGTTAGCCCAACATCTTGTTCACGACAGTGACTGAAAGTGAGTGCTTAGGGCCGAGAAAGAACACGGTAAGCTGGTGGAAAACTCCCCCAGTTGCTTTTTTTATCACCACTTGCAGAGGCTTCCTGGGGCAGAAGTTCTTTCTAGATCAATATAGTAACCCTCAGTGGATTTCTTTATGAAGTTACCCAGTCTACCCCTCAGTGTAAAACGTCAGCATCCACAGCCCTGGCAAGGATGTCCACTGACCTACCTGTGTGAAGACCTGCCTCCTTTTGTGCCTCTTGAGCCTGGCTCCTGCTAGCTTCAACTGATGCTTCCTTTGTATCAAAAGGAGCACGACCTCATTTTGATCTTGATCCACTGTGTCCATTTCACTTAATTTTTAGCCCTCTATATCCTCCCTACCACTTTGCTGCGCTTTCTGTGCTGAAGAGTCCTAGCTTGCCAAGCATCTTCCCGTGCGTGGAAGCCACTTCAGGGCTTTGGGCATCTGTGTTCCCTGTCTGTGAACCTTCTCTGCAGTAACAGCTTTTATAATAAAGGAACCACAACTGTTCAACATTGTAGTAAGGGTGCGGGCTTTCACTGGACACGATGTTTTGGTTTCTGTTCCTTTCCTAACAGGCACGAGCACTTGATTCCTCATTTTGACTGCTTCTGAACACTGAACTAAGACTTCTGTACTACTTATTGTAACCCTAAGATCTCGAACTGAGTGGTAGTGATCGGTTCACGTCTTGAAACGTACAAAACAATTTTCCTCATGTACTTTTCTATCTAAATTGAATTTTGTTTGCCTTTTTATTGCCAGTTTCCTTGGTCACACAAGATCTTTCTTCAGTTCTTTGGAGTTGGCATCATTTTTACCTGCTTAAAAGAATTACCTGCGAAGTAGCAGTTTCCTAACAACAGTACCATACCCAGGTTCTGAAAGTGTTGAGGGTTTTGTCTGTGCAGAAATTCACAGTAAGCCAGTTGTATTTTTTCTTGTAGCTGGCTCTTCCCTTATTAAATTTTTTTTTTTTTTTCCTTCCCACTAGGTTTTACCGCTGACTTGAGATCCAACACTGGTGGCCAGGCTTTTCCACAGTGTGTCTTTGATCACTGGCAGGTTTTGCCTGGAGATCCTTATGATGCAAATTCTCGTCCTTGGCAAGTTGTGGCTGAAACACGTAAACGCAAAGGCTTGAAGGAGGGTATTCCACCTCTGGATAACTTCCTAGATAAGTTATAATCACTTCTGTTTCATGTTGTGTGATGCGCTGCCCCGTTTTGTCCTGATACCGTTTCCTCACAAAACCAGGAAGGAAATGGAAAGCTTTGAGTGTCACATTGAATGCACACACAGTGTTAACATGTTGTGATGATGGCATGATCACCTACTAAAAAAAAAAAAGAAATAAAATTATGTGCTAATTTGACTTACGGGATTGTTGTTGCCTGTATCTTGTCTGTGGTCACTAATGCCTGTGTCAAAAATACACATTAAAAAAAAAAAAAATCAGTTGCCTAGGACTAATGATGTTCTTTACGGTTTGCCTAATGCACAATTGTCTTTTAACCTAGGAAGCAGCTCCCTTCGTTGTTGCTCTTGCAGAAATTCTTGTTGAACTGTCAGGTTTTGTCCTCTCAGCCAGAAGATGCACTTTGGTTTCCACACTTGAATCCTCTGTGCTCTTGAAGACTGATAGCGAAAGGCTTGCAGTCACAGGTAAGCTTTCTAGCATCCCACACCTAGATTTAAAGGCAGATACAGAAAATCCCCCCTCATGTTGGAAACGCCTGAATTCTTGCTGCTGGACAGGTGCAGAGCCTCCTGAGGCTGTATCACGGGGCAGCAAAGTCCTGCCTACACAGCTGACGCTTGTTTCGGACAGCTTTATCCAACCTGGAAGTATGAAACGCAGAAGCCAGCTCAGGCTGATAGTCTTCAGGTGTATAGGTGTAGCCTTTTTGTAACTAGTGTTTTAGCAGCTAGCAGGCTTCCAGGAAATACAGAAAAAGATGCAGCAACTGGATGGGGTGGGGGGAAAAAAGGGCCCAACTCTTGCAGCATGACTTTCATTGCACACTGGTTATCTGTGCAGTATTAGTCTCATAAGCTTTACTTTCCTTCTGCAGTTGATTTGAAGGTATCTTTGATATAGTCCACTCAAAGCAGTAACCAGATACTTCCGTAGTGGAAACAAAGAGGTAAGAAGTCATCTTGCCTTTTCTTCAAGATTTTTTTCATGTTAGAAGTTCTTGGACAGACATTCTGATGCATTTTAGAACTTGTTGAAGGAAAAATAGCCCCAAGACTCATCTAGCTACAAGGGACAGGTTTGCTTAGAGCAGGGCTGGAACAGTACAGGCCTTGACAAAGTTGCAC